>JASVEL010005385.1:0-80099 GCA_032618575.1 Nicotiana noctiflora | reverse complement strand
TCTGAACCGTTCCGATAGGTGTTGCAGACCGTCTGTACCCATCAGTCTTGGATCCTCACCTTAGACAGTTTCATTTGGTTATGAAAGAAAGGCTTTATCCCTAGCGGTAATGTCTCTATCAAGCACTCTTCTAATGCAATCTTCAAGCCCTCATATTCAACTCGATGCCTCATCCACATAGCATGAACTCGCTCGAAGTGCTTTCTCCTACTATGGTGGAGTTTACCAAGAACTCTAAACGTTCGGAGCGCCGATTCTGTTTCAGAAGAAGCATGATGGCAGTTTAAGGTTTTGCATTGATTATAGAGCGCTGAACAAAGTGACCATCAAGAACAAGTACCTTATGCCTCTTATTGCGGACCTTTTTGATCAATTGAGTGTTGCACGATACTTCACGAAGTTTGATTTGCGGTCAGGTTATTATCAAGTGCGTATTGCCGAGGGTGAACATATTTCTTTTCTCTTGTGTTGGCTTTGCACGTTCCTGCTATGCATCCCTGCCCGATCATTTTCTTTTGATTATCTATTTTTATCCAAACTAATAGCTTCTAGGAGGAGGGTTATAGACTCATTCAGGTTGAGACGGTCTCCCTGGTTTCTATACAGAAGCTGCACAATGGCTGGGCCTGAGGATCCACATTTCAATATTATCCTGAGAATCAGAGAGCTAATAAGAAGGGATTGGAGGTGTGAACTGAGACATATATGGAGGGAAGGAAATGTGAAGATGTGTGGCTAAGCAAAGTCTCGGTCCTGCTCCTGGTTTAATCATCCTACGTGAACCCCTACTGCAATCAGACAGTGGAAAAATAATGATAACTTAGGCGCGACGACATCTAGAGTTGTTACAGTGAGTTAGAGCGTAAAGCCTTAACATGTTCCAAAAAAGGAAGTATACATGTCTCTCCCTCATGGATATTCTCCATAGGGGGAGAACTCAGTTTACCACCTAAATCAGTCCCTTTATGGACTTAAACAAGCTTCCCAAAATGGGTTTGAAAATGTTTTTCAGCTTTACTGGATGTTGGTTTTCTTCAATCCCAGGCAGTCACTTTTTACTCGTCGATGTGGAAACTATTCTATTTTTTATTTTCCTATATATTGATTGAATTGTAATCATTGGTAATGATATTTAATGCGGCATATCAAATAGTTGATTTGGAGATAGAGGTGGCGGAAGAAGAGTATCGGGAGTGGTATATTCCCAGAGCCTTGAGATCTTTCTTTTGCTATTCTCCGGACAGATCTATGTGTGAACCAGGAGCTTGCCATTGTGGAGAGAGAATTGATATGCCAATTACTACTCTGTGTATCTGATGTGTGCTTCGGAGTATTGGAATGCTGATTAGAGGTGGGACGACGGTAGAAGGAGGTAAGAGCCGGGTTATGCGCTCCAGCAGCTCTAGGAGTTCCTGTTATCACTTTTCTTGATCTTCCAAGCTTGAAGCTCGCCTGCTTTGAGAGAGGAGAGATGACCATTTGATGCATGACAATGGAGAAAAGTACTATATGATTTATCTTTCCTATGCAGCTACTATAGCTAATAAGCTATGCATGATGATGTGTGATGCATGCTTTGACTTCTAAGGCTTGACATGTCCTTTTGGTCGATTTCCAGTTGATTGCCTCAACCTATCGATTGAGTGAGTTGGAGAAGAAAGTATTAGAAGGATATGACTCTATAAGTTTCGCATCTAATTTTTTTGCATGTCTACTATTTATTTAGGTGCAAAGAGCCTAAGCGGTCAAGCTATTATATTCCGAGCCTACTCTCCATTTCCACCGTTGATGCAATAGAAGTTGTTAATGCAATATCTTGTGGTGAAGACATTCCCGCTGCTACAATTGGAGTTGACGGTCCTAGTTCTGTTACAGTAAGAGCTGTTGCTGGAATAACTAGTGCTAGTTACTTGACTGTTGGGGGAGAAACCACTGTTATAAATGTTCACGTAGAAGCTGATCTTTCATCTGCAGGTATAGACTTCTTTGGATCTTATCCGCTTCAAAGGTTAATCAATAGGGAAATCTGCATTTTTTTTATCTTCCTCTAAAAATTCTTTTTCATGGGCCTCTTCTATTCAAAATGATCTTACTCAATTCAATAGAAACTTAACTTTTACCCCACTTTTTTTCTTTTCAGGCTAAATTGCTGGGATGGACTTATTATAGGGATTCAAGCTTGCGAAATGCTTTATCATTCTAACTCTTGAGTAAAACTAAACTGGCTTTTGACACAGGTGCGAAGCAAGTCTATGTGGAAAGGATAGGAAAAAGCTCTATATGATACGCGAGTTGTTGGTGGAATACGAGTAAGGACTTTGTTTGCCCAAGTCCCTTGCTTGAAGAACTATTGCACTTTCAGTGGTACTGAGACTGTCCCTACCACTACCCTTTATCAAGCTGGTTTACAAGAGTTTTGGCTTTCCCAACCGGCCAAAACTTCTAGGGAATCTAATTTCTTTCAAACCCCCTATTATATTTATATGCGGTCCTAAACTTGCTACTCTTACTTCCACTAGCAAGAGAACTTTTGCTCGTAACATACCAATAGGGATATAATTTTACTTCTTGAAGCGAGCTACTTTAATTGCCAATGGAGCGGGGCAACTCGAGTTAGATGAGAGGTAGGGATGTAATTTCAAAGAGGGTCGACCGGACCCAAGAACCGGACAGAAGACATGCCCCACTGTGATACCTCGTGCAAGTTCTAGTTAATGACCTGAAAGAAGTCACTAGCTTCTTGCTATCGAGCGTGCCTTAGCCTTAGTTTACAAGGAAGCTTTGTCGTACTTAGAAAAGGATGGTTCTAAAGTAGGTGTCAAGCTGAGAAAAGGAAGAGAATTTTTGAATTCAAGAAAAGAAAGGCATTGCCCATTACATTTATTCTATACAATAGGAATTCCATGCCGTAAAAGGCAATGTAAATTCCCACGACTCCTCTCATTCTCAGGGACGGATTGAACAACAACTATTAGGGAATGATCTCTAGCATTGGTTCATCAGAAGCCATCGAGCACGAAAGCAGTAAGGAGTATGCTAGTGAGTCCCAAGCGAAGGAAAGAAGGACATGAGAGGCATAGAGAGGACTCAAGGACAAGACACGACTCAGACCCCGGTAAATTTGATCTTCATTAGCCTTGTTGTCCATAGATCAATTACTCTCCTTTGAAGGTGAAGCCCATTTGAAGGCATGTCATAGTATCCGAGATCGTACTTCGAAAGGGAAGGCGAGCTTTTAAAGTCTATTATGGAAGCGGGCCCCTACTGGTAGTGATACCCCGATCTCATGGATGAAGGCTAACGTTTTCTATTGGAATAGAGGGATGTGCAGATCAATTCTACTTTTCACTTTGCCATCTAGAGATAGTTTTCCCTGAGTTAGGATACGGAGTTGGAAGAGAATGCAGTATATAAATTCATCTTCATCAACGGCCAAGATCTCCATGAATTCTATTATTTTGTGTCTCTTTTCTTCTGAGGTAGTTTCAAGTTTAAGTCGATCCTCAAGGTCCAGTAAAAGTTCACTCCTCATCCCGATCTTATTAAAGGAGGAAGTAAACAGATAAAGGTTTCTACGTACTTCCGTTTTGGAGGGTGCAGGCAGGGGGACGACGGGGAGGCCGGCTCCACCGGTTGGTTGCCGAAGATGACCCCTCGCCTTGGTCTCCAAATAAGTTTTATAATAGTCAAAGCACCTTAAAACCACGAATAAGTTGGAGATGAAGGTGATAAGTTAGGAACATTTATGGTGGGGACACGGGGTTATGATCTTGTTAATTTATGTTTCGTAGTTAATTGATCCCTCGATCAAGTCCTAACTAGAAATATCTTATGAGAAGAAGAGATATCATTTGGATTCAAGGCAAAACCCCTCTCCTTACAGTCAAGTGGCTGAACGCCCCTCTCCGCCGTTACGGAGTTCATCTGCTCTAATCTTCGAAATCGAAGGACAGCTGACTGAGGAGTTAGTATTGATTCATGAAAAGATGCTCCTTTGAAGCTGCAGTAAGGAATTGTCCACCTCATCACCCCGAAGAGCAGTGGCTTTTTTGTTTTGCACGCCTACTGAGAGAGACTCCAAAAGTACCAACGCTCAATCGAAAGAAAGAGCAATCAACTGTATGTTAACTCATGCCCCTGGAATCCTTAGACACCGAGAGAGGGTACGCGCTAATCTTTTACTAGAGGGAAAGCTGGCGAAAATCACAGAGCGTGCATGCTACGCTCTCGCCCTCATTCCATCCGCAAAGCTGAGGCGGGGGAAAAGCGTAATTCCCTGATGTCATAGGATACCTTTCTATCTTCATCCCCCATGACGTTCCCAAAGTGATCGCTATCCTTTTCTTGCTTTCTTCTTGTCTTGAATTTTTATATAACATCTCTATATCAGGTATAGTTGGTTAGGATGAAGCGTTAGTAGATATAGCAAGTGTGTCGAGGATGTGGCTCGGGTATAGTAGGTCCGGACGCCTACCATGAAAGAGCCTTCTCTGGTAGCAGCACAATACCTTAGTATCTCTCTAGCTTCCAACCTATATAAACCTTAGTTAGCAGAGGTCATTCTGTCTGGCATTTCCTCAAGTAAAGTACTACTTTTACATCGGCTCTCTCTTGTTAGGTAATTACCGAGGCGAAAGCTGCTCTCTCGGAAGTTAGTTTCCTCGACATATTAGTGGGATTAGTTTGAAAAACTTTCACTTACTCAATTTTTTTTGCGGGAAGGCCCTTCTAGAATTACGTTTAACGTCCCTTTATGACTTTCTCGATCGGCGCCTCAGGTCGGTAGCTGGGCTACGAGGCATTACTACCACGGCTACTATCGACTCGAGCCCAAAGAATGAAAAGAACGGACTAAAGCAAGGCGTTCATTAGCCATACATAGTTAAGGAGGATGGGGGTCAACCTCTTTCATGACCCACGGCCCAGTGTCTCACTTGGTTAGCATTTGTAGAACAAACTAAGTAGGGCTGCTTTTTCGATAGGGAAAGAGACAGTGGATGGGGAGTTGGCTGTAATTGAGACACATTTTTCGGATAGACGATATGGATTTTTTTGAGATAGTTAACAACTTTTTTAACCGTGAGACGATGGATGTAATTCAGCTCGAACGAAGTGAGTGTGAGGTCATTCAGAACCCGCTGGCTCCAGAATGGGGGGGGGGGCTCCAAAGGTGCTGCCACAGGCGTCAGCACCAACATAAATTGCCCACCCCGCTCCCGATCAAAAAGAGCATGCGAGACTTCGAAGGGACATTCACACTTTGATTCGTGAGAAACTTCACGAGAACATTGTGAAGGGGGAAATGGCAGCTATCCGTGCAGTTTTCGGAAATGATAGAAATATAGTCCAGTGCCGCGAAGGCAATAATGTCTTACGATCTTACGATCTCTGCGGAGACAGATACGGAAACCCTCCGCAGATGGGTGGAGAATATAAGGGGGACCTTTGTCTCCTAAAGCTACTCATTAGGGAATACCGGCCAAATTAGTCTGTCTGCCGCTTTTTTTCAGAACAGAGCTGTTATTCCCGGCTGGCATAGAAGTCTCTCGCGAGGGCGAATGAGATGCATTTCTAGTACTGGTGGTATTGGACAAGCTCTAAGAGAATAATCTCTTTCTTATTTCTTTATTTCTTTCCCATGACGAGTATGAATGGGTAAATAAAAAATTTCACTTCGAATTTTGGACCTCAACATCTTGCTGCTCATGGTGTTTCACGATCAGTATTGGAAATGAATGGAGAAGTGGTAGAACATGCGGAACCACATATAGGATTACTCCAGTGCGGCACAAAGCCGCTGATGCCGAGTTGGCTCCTATGCCACTAGCTATGCCCTACTTGGTCCCCTCCCCCGGCGCAATGGAGGTTCCATAGCACGTCATGAGCATCTGGCTAACGGGTGGTTGAGCAACTCAAGCGAACCCCCTTACCTTATTCCAATATAGGGACAGAAGGGAGAAGGTTGTGAAGGTGGCCTCGTTATCCATACCCCCGGTCAGATGAATGGAGGACTGACCGAAACGGGTTTTCATGAACATTGGCATGTACTGGAGTGCCTGTCAAGGGCGCTAGCGCATACCCCGAGGTGATGATCACCACTTGCACCTCACATCTCGGCACAGTGGAATGTGTAACCCGCCTGCTGTCCCATTCAACCACATTTGTTCCTTTATTCCATAGCTTAAAAGAATGCAGCAGCAAGGGACAACCCGCCCATATAGCCAGCGGGGAGGATGGTATTACTGGCGAAGACCGTCTGGAAAAAATGCCGCAGGCGCGAAGCGTGGTAGGCCTGCGCCGGGGGAGCATACCATAGGGAGGAAAGGGAGCCCGGACGGTGGAAGAGCCCGGGGGGGGGGGGTCATTTGACAGAAATGGAAGGCTTTTCCCTATTAGAGAAGGCCCTATGGACTAACGGGAAGTGGATGAATTCTTGAAAAAAGAGGGAGCGAGCCTATATTAAATAGAAAATGAAATAAAGCAAATTCCATGAATAGATAGAGTCAATGGTACGACAAACAACGCTGCCTACACGTGAATTAGCTTCAGAGGTTGAGCAGTCTCAATTTCACTATAGGATTTGCGAATGAATTCTGGGCTGGGCCACCTCGAATGGCGTGAGCCACATGAGGGGAGACCCGTACGTACAATTTTTAGGGAGATCTTGTCAAAAAATCGGCCGGCGCCCACCCGACCAGAGGGACTGAGAAATTAATTGAGTACAAAACTTATCTTCAAGCTTTACCTTATTCTGATCGTTCAGAGGGCGATCGCGAGGTCACTGAATGAAGTCCTCCATTTCTTTCGGAGGTGCTGACCCACAGCGAGGCAGAGATGACTAAGTGACATATGGAATATGGCAACGACAACAGAATGTCATAGAAGGAGATGACAGGTGGAGCCAATGACCCACTAAGACTAACCTATCTACAACTACATCCCCGAACGACAGTCAAGTGGGGGCGTCAATGCGAGATGCCAGCAGAATGATCGGCTGGACAGAGGCTAGGGCTGCTTCCTTCCCACCACGTCTTTCCTTGTGTGTCGGAGATATAAAGTGAGTACACCGTAAAAGAACAGGAACTGGATCGATCTATTCTATGGTGAAGCATCCGAAGCATAACTGCACACTCACACGATCCTTGCCAAGAGATAGGAGCATTTGGTGGAACCGGTGAACTACACTTGCTTCTGGATAGATGTGTGGGATAGAGGGCTCGTGGTACCTGCTGCCCACCCTTCCTCCTCTTCTTTGAGAACCGTGTGAACACAGAGTGGGCAGAAGAGAAGAAGGTCCTCATACGGAGTCGCACACTTACTTGAGCAGTGTGGGAGACTGGGAATGGGTCGAATAAACTCCACTAAGGCCGGAAAAATAAGAGACGAAGCTTTACTTAGATAGGGCTTTGATTGGTATTTTTTTCTTAGTGATTGGAAAGGGGGGTGCCTGGGTATGTTATAGAAAGGGAAGGAGGAAGCATCGAATGGCGAAGAGAGGCGGCTCGGTAGGGAAGGAATGGGAAATCATCAAGGATGACTTCTTTGTTGGCGGAATGAAGGGCTAAATAGCGAGAGTGATTATCTGAGCCGGTCTCAATTTCCAACACCTCGGGAAACTGGTCGAGATAGATGACAATACCTTTTTCCCCTCTTCCTTACCGGTAGGGCAATCTTCTCTTATGGCCTTCACCCCCCGCCCGGAAATAGAGAACCAAGCCCCTTTCTGATCCATTCATTTCTGCAAGCAGGGAGGATCCAGAGCATTTCTCCCTCCTATTCCAGCTTTTTCCTCGCGCCACAAGCACCCAACCTTCCTTTTGCTCTTCCTTCGGTTTGCCTCCACGAACGTGCCACATAGGAGCCCTACTCATATTCCAAAGGTGCTACTTCAATTCAAGCACAAGCCCCCCTTCTATTGCATAACTTAAAAAAGCTATAAATAAAGCACCAAAGTGGTTGCAGGAACGATACGCTTTGGTTACCGACGAAGGCTTCCAAAGACGACCAGCTTTCCATACTAGTTGTTACCTTACGCTGCTATTTTTCAAATATTATTGAATAGCATGGCCTGGGGCTAAGATAACTCAAGTGGGAGAGCCGTGTTATGGGTGACCTTATTGCACGGTTCAGAGAGCACTTGTGTATGTGATGCAAGTAAATGTCTACAAAAAAGATGTCGTAAAGTTTTGTTCTTCGTTGCGTCGTCGACCCTATCTATGTTTCTACGATGGCCCAAGAACACACTCATTCTTCAGCCGTAGAGAGACTTTTGAATTGCGAGGTACCATTACGAGCTTAATATATACGAGTGTTATTCCGTGAAATAACTCAAATTTCAAATCATTCACTTGCTTTAACTACTCATGCTATGGATGTAGAAGCATCAACTCCGTTCCTGCGGGCTTTTGAAGAGCGGGAGAAATTGCTGGAATTCTTTGAGAGAGTCTCGGGCGCCAGGATGCATGCCTGTTTCATACGACCAGGTGGAGTGGCACAAGATTTGCCTCTTAGCTGATGTATAGATATTGATTCAATCACATAATAGTTTGATTCTCGTATCGACGAATTAGAAGAGATGTCAACCGGCACCCGTATGTGGAAACAACGATTAGTGGATATTCGTACTGTCACTGCAAAGCAAGCAAAGGATTGTGGATTCAGTCGTGTAATGTTAAGAGGTTCTGGGGAATGCTGGAATTTGTGAAAAGCAGCACTTTATGATGTTCATGACCAATTGGATCCTGACATACCAGTAGGTACCAAAGGAGATCGCTATGATCGTTACTGTATTCGTATCGAAGAGATGTGACAAAGTGTTCGGATCATTGTGCAATGTCTTAATCAAATGCCTAGTGGCATGATCAAAGCCGATGATCGTAAATTATGTTCTCCATCACGTTCTCGAATGAAACTATCCATGGAATCCTGCACCGTGTGAAACGTATATCATTATCGTTCTTAACCGAGACTCATGTTAAGCTCCGTCTCAAAACCTTGTGGGGTTAGGAGTAAAGCATCCCGAGGTTGGCGCATCTCATTGAGCGTGGAGAAACATTGGGAACCCCAATATTTTTCTACGGAGCCATTTCTTTTTCTGTCCCCCCACCCCAGCATAGCGCTTCACTTCCGGTTCTTCGGAAGAATCAACTTATGTCTCCCTTCTTCATTGATTAGGGGGAAAAGGAACCGTCTACCAGTTGGGAAGCTAGATATCAAGTAAGTGGTTTGATGAGGATAACTAAGCTAACACGCCGGAGTTGGCTGCTGGATCAATTGGGTGGTGCCTTACTGCACCGCAGGGGGACGCGCAGTAGCGTTCGTGGTGGTGCTTCAGGATTCCAATGTACTGCGTCCAAGATCAGAACGAGCTTGCCGGCGGACCGCTGTCGTCCCATTCTTGAGTGAGCTGGAGCGCAGCCATCTTATCCACTGAACTAGCTAGAAGCTATCGCTTCGGGTCAAAGCACTAAAAGAAAAGGACCGGGAAACATGGTGGCATAGGAACCACAGGACCCCCTACTAGTAAAGGGAAAATGGAAGTGCGCTCCTGCGCACCAGCTGAAAAGGCCCTTTTCCCTTTTTAAAAATATAAGGTAAGCTTTATAGCTCCAACATAGTCAAGTGGCTTTGATGCCCTTTGTATAGGTTGGGTTGCTGGATACGGGATCCTCATAGTAGGCTGGACCAAGATCTAGTCGAGAGAGGGTAGTCTTTAGAAACAACATGTTGGGAAAGTAAGAGAATGCTTCGCATTTTCTTATCTTCTTCCCGCCCTAGGAGTAGCACAAAAAGAGGGATTAGCATTAGTGACCCAATGATAAAGCACTAACACCTTCCTCGTTGGGGCTCCACGCAGTTGGAAAAGGCTGACGCAACGGGAAACTAGCCACTAGTTACAAAGCTCCAATAAGGTATCGAGAGGGCTATCACAGTCAGGTGCGAATTGATTACCCCTATTTGTAAACTAAACCTCTTCCTATTTAGGGAGTTGAGGCGAAAAAAAGCTTGATGAACCATTCGCCACGCACCAGCCATATTCACTTGCTTATTGTAGAGGCTGTAAGTACATAGTGCCCCATAAGTAGGCTGCTTTTTATCGGAACACAGTCCGAGATAACCGTAACCGTATATGTTTAGAAATATATTTTCGATACTGTCATTTCAAAATGTTTACTTCAACCGTTGTTTCACCTCCCAGAGAGCAAAATTGGGTTGATGAGCGCAGATGAGGAAGTGGGAGTAAGAAAACCAATAATCTCTTTCTTGTCCTTCTACTTAAGGTTAAGGAGCGAAGAGAAGCGCTTTTGCTACTAAGAAAGCGAACGGTCAGTGCGAAGGTTCAAGACTTAGCCGAGCGTTAGCGAAGCTAGATTCTCATTGAGAGGCGCTTCGAGTTAGCGAAGTGCTGTAGTAGCACCGAGGCCCTATGTGCTATAATGCTGAGCCAAGGACGCTCCGCCTTCTCTATAGAAGCAGTCAACTGAGTTTAAATGAATTAGCTCCTTGGTAATGGCTTAATCTATAGATAGAAAGACCTATGATGGGAAACTACCACGTTAGGTTTGGAGAGAGATAGGACCGATTATATAATAGGTGAAGCAGATGCAAGCTTTTTCTTTCAATAGCCAGCCAAATGACTACAGGATCATCGGTCTACTCTACCTCAATTCACCATTTCGAACCTTATACAAAAGGTTTTTCCGTACCAGCTCCTTATACCTATACCGCAGTTGAAGCACCTAAAGGAGAATTTGGTGTCTTTTTGGTCAGTAATGGAATCATTCGTCCCTATCATCGTAAAATAAGAGCACATGGCTTTGCCCATTCACAAGGACTCGATTCTATGTCCAAACATCACATGCCAGAAGATGTGGTCACCATCATAGCTACTCAAGATATTGTGTCTGGAGAGGTGGATAGATAGGACTACTAGTTGCTCGATCAGGACCCTAGATTTATTGCGAGCCAAAAACGCAATTTATACACCCCCTTTCTTTATTTAAGGAGATTCTATCCAATTATCAGCCCCAATGCGGAAAAGAGTAACCAAAAAAGAGTTGAAGACGGCTTAAGAGTAAGAGAGAACCCTCTCATCTCGTGGCTAGGAACATATATGTAGATGGGATTGGATTCATAGTGCCAGTTAGGGTTAGGTATAAACCTTCATTCATCTTTTTCGATCTTCCTTGGAATATCCATCATCTTGGTCTCGGCCTTGTTGAGCTCTCCCTGATCGAAAGTTCTTATTTCACTGCCTCTTCAATTGTCTCTGACTCCCTAAAAAATAAGAGTACTTTGGGACCTAGATGGTCAGTGTCTTTCTTTACCTTAGCTGAGCCTTATGTCCCTTCAACATTCCTCTTCATCTTGCCTTGTCTTGGGAACCCCAGTGGACCGATTATCCTATATATAATATCTACTCTAAAGATTAAAAGGATAGAGGGTCTCCCTTCTATAGATTCGATGGGGATTGATTCTCAGGATCGAGCCCTTATTATAGGCGTGCCTACCGACACCCGTCAAAGTCTTCAGCTTTCACGACGTCTCCTTCCATTTTCTCCATCTATGAAAGAAAATAATGGGCGCAACACTTTATTCTCTTCTACCGCTCAGTGTTTACTTTTGGCCTTCCCAAACTAATACACGGGTAGAGTCATATCTTGGAGTAAGCTCCTTTACATGGGCAATCTACTCAAGAGTTTAGGCCCCTAATTCGATCTATGTCTGGGATGCTGCCATACTCAAAGGCGAGGGGCTCCGAAAACAGATGAGATCGGCCTCAGAGGAGAAGGGCTCCAAAAGTGGATGCGATAGGCCTCAGAGGAGAGGGGAGGCAGCTTGGGATTCTAAGCAAAGTTCTTTTTTTGTATATAGGCCTTCGTATAGGATAGGATTATCATTCCTCCCACCAAAGTTAGAAAAGAAAGGAGCTCTCTCTCTTTTTTTTCCAGCCTTCTTTTTATTTTAAATGCATATAGTGTGTTCTCTCTTTCAGGGGGAATCCAAGTCAAAATCTAGTACAAGGATGAAGCGAAAGGCTAGCTACTAGGTACGAAACAGAGTATGACTATAATAAATCATAGAGCAATGGGGAGCATGCCCATCCCATTAGATATCATTTGAGCTTCCCCTTTCCTAAGATCCTGGATGTGGTACGGACGCATGAACTTGGTTACTAGTTTGACTGCTTTGTTGGCAAGTGAAGTAAGGAAAGGTCTGTTCATTTGTCAATAAATATGTTTTCGGCCTATCTATCGATTGAACCAGGGGATGGGCTCTTGTTGACGGACATAAGAAGTGGGTTTAAGAATAGGGGAGGATTAGCTCTACTCATACTTCTCCTTATGGAAAGACATAAGAAGGAACCTATAAAACATGAAAGATCTCTTAGTAAGCCCTTGTTAGCATATCATGTGCCATTGAAAACAGTCCAGGGAAAGCATCTATCTATAGTGATAGTGATACATCACCTTGACTTGAGTCTCCACCACATCTATTTCCTGCCCGCTTGTAGCGGTTGTTTAGGCTAGGCCGGTTAGAACCTCTCCGCAGTTCTTGATTCTGATTGAACTAGGGAGGATCTGTATTGCTGAGGGAGATTGTTCTTCCTCGGCTGGCTTGTTGAAGGTTTCATTCTTTTACCAGCTCTAACCCTAAGCTTGCAAACACATTGGTCACATCTAAGTCCCTATTCTATTGTTCTATTTGGGACGAAAAGAAAAAGATCTGCCTTTTGCGGGAAGAATTGATCGAAAGCATGGGATGGGCCTTCCCTTCCTTTACGTCATCCACCACCCCTGTCCTATCCACTCTCCCCAAATCTCTACTCGTAATTTGAAGAAGAAAGATAAGGAAATCCAATTAGAGATAAGCTGCCCATGAGCATCATGGCATAGGTAAAAGGGAACGAGGAGGCAAGCCCCCCCATCTTGTTCTCTTTTTCTCCTTGAGTCGGATGAATCGAGGGTTCCAAACCTTCTAAAAGTGATAGGTATGTGTTGTTTCTTGGCACTCTCTTAGACTGTCTATCCCTTTATACCTGGGTAAAAAAGCCAGAAAGAAAGTAGCTTCTTTGATATGGTTCAGTAAATAGGAATCCCAATAATATAGTAAATATTGGAAGAACATAGGAATACGGGTCCATATAGGAATGAAGAAAGGTCATGATAGGCTAGTTTGATTCCAAGCCAAGAATCAGGGCATGATCAGTCTTATTGGGCAGGGAATTGCATTCGCTAATAGAGCTTCCTACGATCGCATCGTAGTAGAGTGCAAATGGCAAGTTGAATGGTCTGGTTCTACTTAGTAGCCCAAATCCGCCCCTTTAACACGCAAGTACGCTTTAGCTACTAAGCTTCGAAACAACCCATAGGCTTACTTCAAAGTAGGAGCTTGAACTCAAGTATTAGAATGAGTCTTATTAGGTTTTCCCTGGGGGAAGGCTCCCCCCAACCCCCGTGAGTCCCATCCTGCTTTGCCTTGAACTAGAAATCGGAAACCAGGACACATAACTATAAGAGAGTAGCTACCAAAAAAAGCTCTCCAAGGTCGCACCTAAGATCCGAAGGAATCACTTGAGAACTAATTGCATACCTGAAGTTAGATTGTGTGTGCATAGCGTTATCTTATCTTTGAATACTTCCTTTAGGCGGCTAGAAAGATGTTATTTGTGTGGTTCGTTCTAGTGACAACATTTCAATTCTATTGTATTTATGTAGGAGCCGTTGTTTTTGCTTTGTTTCCCGGATTGGTACGCTTTCTTTTCTAAAAACCTGTCTCTCATAGGTCGTTACGTTTCAGGCCATTCACGATCAGTTAAAGGGCCTTATATTATAAAATATAAAGAAAGTCAAGATTGTTCTTGCGGAGAAAAGCCTACTTACTTGCTCTTTCTACTTTTAATTTATGAGCAAGTCGGTCTAGCTTCTTACTCTTTCACCGTTCAAAGAAGTTGAAATAGAAAGAGGTAGGAAAGATCCCGTGTACCTTGTTCAAGTTACGGATCTCCTTCATTAGCTTTGAGTTCATTGTTGTTCTTCTGGTTCTTCTTTAAAATGGGTCGTAGGGGAAAAGCCCCAGCCCCTTTACATCCATTAAGCGATGACGGCTCAAATGAAGCAAACCATTTCTCTTAAGAGAATAGAAAATTGCAAGAAAGATTTGATCAAAAGTGAATAGAAAAGAGGCAGTCGAGAAGGAATGAGTGGAAACTATCTTGATTGAGTGAAATTTATAAATTAGGAAAGATTAGACAGAATCCTACTAATCTAAATCAAAGTTCCCAACAGTGAAAGCCTGCTCCTGTCGGCGGGTTGCTTAGGTCCAAGTAGCCCAAATCTCCGCTTATGAAAGAAGTCCAAGTTTACTTTTTGCGAAAGGGAAAATGGCTTTCTGTTAGAGAGTGATCGAGAGAAATTTTCAGTTGGGAGCCATTCTTTTGCAGCTAGGAGACATTGTTGTTATGTTTTCCAGTTATGAGCCATTGATGTGAGGTCCCTTTCGAGCAGTTCCTTCTTTTCTTTTTTTTGATGACTTGAAGGCGACAACTCTTTTCACCAAGGAATTGGGGCTTAGAACTATGAGTAATAACACATACGCAAGAAGGAAGAATGCCTTAATGGACGGGTACGCTAAGGAAGGGAAGTCGCTTGCTTGTTTGGTGTGTTTGGAACCGGGTTGTTTAAAGCTTCCCTTTCTTGAAGAAAGAGAACCCGGGCCCAGGTCTTGGTGTATTTTGACATGATTCTCAATACGCTATCTAAACTGGGAAAGTCAGTAAGGAAAAGTGGTACAAAGAAAGCTCTACTTCGAGTAGCTGGGTGCATCAACCTCTTTCTTTCACATGAGAGGGGACAATACTTAAGGAGCTTGGGCTACTCAACCGATAGGAATAGGGGCTTATTTCCACAACTGAAAGAGAATCTGAAGTAGGATCGGAAACAGAATAAGATTGAGGAGCGGGGTAAAACCATTCTCAGAAGGAGTATGTTTAGCGATCAATAAGAAACTCCTCAATCAAGATGAATGAGACCTTTCATTGAAGTCTTAGTTGGACTCTACACCGCTACGCACCTTACGTCGATCTAGATGATAACAAGGCCTTTCTTTCTCATGAAGAAGGAGTAGAGACTTAGCTTTCATCTATCTTTTAAAATGTAATGTTATACCTTTTGTCCTTGAGAATCGGCTGGGTATAGCGGGAAAGAGTTTGTCGATCTAGTTACATATCACATAAGATGGGTACTCCCGATATTGTCTTTGGAATTTTAAGTATGTATAGTAGCATACTAGACTCCATCTACATAAGTAGAAGCATTCAAGAATCACTTGACAGTTGTTATTTCTATTTTCCGACTCTCATCTTGTTAACTGACTTAACCGCAATACTTATCATAAGACAGGACAAGTTGAAAGAGCTTCGGTAGTTACACTTTCTGTCTCGCGTAAGAAAGAGAGTTTAGAGGCCATACAAAGAACCATAGATAAGGGGATTCCTCCCATTGACTGAAGTTCAGAGGCAACCTTCACACAAGGCAATCTTCTGATAGAGGGGAAGAGGCATAACACAACCGATTATGTGGCACAAGATGTGCTGGTATTGCAAAGGAAGGAATGAGTTCACAATGTTCGAATAATCTACTCGACCGACTAAAGCTAAAAGGAGAAAGGGAGATGACTCTAGTTGTTGAGTACCCTGAGAAAGGTACCAGATCGACTTCTAGTTGTAGCGGATCTTACTTACGTCGGTTCTAGCACTTTCTCTTGATTCTATTTTTCAATGATCTTTCCTTGCTCTAAGGAATGCCCTCTTTAACCAGAATCATCTCATTAGCTTTTAGAGTTATCCCGGGATCTTTGGCGTATGCCATGTGCTCAAAACTTGAACTGAACTTCCTTTTTTCACTAACATCTGCTTCTCACTCAAGAAACTGGTGAAAGTCCTTTCCTTTTGCTATAGCTTTCACAGTCCCACTCCTCCTCAGACCAGACTGGGCTGCATTGTCGTACCTTCATACCTTCACCCTGATGTCCTGTCTTAAGGTTCCCCCGAGCTACTTTATTAAAGCAAACTTTTGCTCATCGTCTGCGTCTTTAGTCGAAAGCTATTTCTTTTATGATTCCTTCTCTCACTTCTTAAAGACTTTCTTTTTCATTCAATAGCGCCTCTCCTATAAGAGAATGATCTTTCTTCACCACTACGTACGGCTGGCCCTTCTTTAAGAGTGCCCTTTCCCCAGCCTCCAATCGTCTCAGAAGAGAAGACTAAGCTCAGACGAATTGCAGTCCGCCCCGACCCCTCCTTAGTGACTTTGGTTAGGAAAGGGAATATTGCAATAAATAGAGTTTCGGCTTAGAATTAGACCTTCTATAGACGGTACTTCAGACTTCAGGATAGGCCTGAGAAAGCCTAGACCAAAGGTGCCTAATAGCCTAGCCAGACATATCGGGCAGGGAATCCCATCCTCAGCGAAGCCAGTAAGCGAGCCCAAGTCCATGCAAGAAGGCCCACTGGATCTATCCAAATTCAAAGCCCATCAAAGACTCTCCTACATGAAAGGATCTGAGTCCATCCAAATGATATTAAGCAAAATCCTATTCTGGAAAGAATGGCAAAGTAAGGGCTTTAAGTCTACTCAGAGATTTCATATCTCTCCCACGTGTGATTCATCCTAACAACTATCGATTAGGTTAAAAAAGTGCCACTACACATGAAAAAAACTAATTAAAAGGGAAAAAGAGACGAAGGCCAAAGCATTGACTGAAGAGGGGGCAAAGAGATATTCTTATTTGACTTCTTCTCCGCCTACTGACTGCTACTCGGCTAGATGCTCCTATTTCTTATTCGTAGATCATAGATAAAGATGTTATTAGGTAAGGAAAGTCATGCCTTTTACTCCTTCCTGAGAATAGATCCCCAATAGCTCGCAGATGAGGAAATCTTCCACTACGACCCTTAGGCGAGCGAATCAGTCTTGCTTTGCCAAAAAATCCCTCCTCACTTTTCTATTTATTGACTTTTGGGGTAAGAAACATCCAATTCCATGCCTTAAGCATGATTATGGTTAACGGAAGGATTGCAGCTAGATAGTAGGCAGTAGGGGAAAGCTAGCTGAAGATGCATAGAATGCCTTGTTAGGGAGAAGCCGATTCGTCACTTTAAGAAAGTATTTTTGAACTAATGCCACATCTTCTACTTAGACAAGGAAGGTGCAAAAGGAAAAGGAGTAAGGGCTTAGGAAGGTAGCGTAGTGGAAGCAACAATCCCTATTTCGCATAGCCGTTTATTGGGTAAAGTGAATCAGAATAGGCGGGTTGACATTCAATTAGCTATTGTCTCTTTCTTGCTCTCCTCTGCTACAGAATCCGGTCCTAGTTGAATAACCCTTGCTATTGAATCTGATACTCTAGAGGAAGGCAATGAAATTTTTGATGCATCAAATGCCATGGCATGGTTGGCTCTTGGGGAAGGAAGGAGAGTGATTGGCATGAAATAGGGCAGAAAGAGGGGATTTAGGTTCTCTTTTAAAAGGATTTGATTTGCTGCTTGCCTTTCGCACCTTGATCTATCGAGTTCTATTTTGATTAATCCGAATCTGTGTACTGAGTAAAAGCGAAATATCTCCTCTCAATTCTTGGCGGAGGAAAGCCCCATGACCGATCGAACCAACGCCGGATTATATAGAGGAAGAGAAGATTTATTGAATGCTCTCGGGCATTTATTGAGGTAGTAAAATATTATGTTTTAGAAGGATCTTTCTTGGTATTAAAGTCTTCAATATGTGATGAATTAGCCCATTCCTCGTCTACGCAAAGATGAATTACTGCTTATTCGACCGGTCCTACCCCGACTTATTAGGATAGGAACTTCTCTTATTCCGGATGACTTGAGCTTGTCTTGGCTCTCTTCTTTGACAAATAGGACTTTGCTTAGAGGGATTGGCATGCTTAGCTTTCGTTCGAGAAAGACATGAATTTGTGAAAGCGGGCTTATTGCCCCATGTCTTACCTTTAAAAAAAAGGCAGGAACTTATTAGTATAGATGACTTGCTTGCATACCTTCTCCAAGATATGGAAAGAGGGTTCAGATACAGGCTGGCATTAAAGGAAGTGCTTTTAGCAAACACCTAAACAATCGTGTGCTTGGGAGCCCTGAGACTTCCTTATAGATACAGACTTTCCGTACTGCCAAGTAAGGAATACACTTTACAAAGGATCTACTTAACTAGCAAATGAGCATTTCATACTTTCCCGCACTATAGGACACTAGATGGCCTTTACTTGGGCCTATATAGAGGTCCCTACTAAAAGATTACAATAAAAGAGAAGCATCACTTGACTGTTTTCGTTTGTTTGATCAAGCGGATTGATAGCGGATCGAAGGGAGTGCGATAGGGCATCATGTATCTGGGTCAGTGTCGGACTCCTTTGTGAATAAGTCCCTTTCCTTGTCTTCAAGAGTTCGATTAGTTGATTGAGAAAGCGGCAGGACCGTAAAGCTTAACCTTGAGTTGGACTGCAGTCCCGCAAACCTGGTATCCTCAGACCGCCTAAGAGACTTTCTGACTGTCGAACGAAGGAAGTTCACTTTTTAGTGACCATAAATTGACTAGTTTATTTAGTTGACTTAAAGATATTTCTTTATATTTTACTAGTTAAGGCCTTCGATCATATGTCGATGAGGTCGATCGAAAAAGCGAAAGCTTGATGAAACCCCGTCTTTTTTAGAATCAACCACTTTTTCCCATCCCAAGTAATGTTATGAACTTTCACTCCCTATCTATACTAAAACCTCGAGCCTCTTTCTTCTTTCTGTGCAGCAGGCGTTGATTGATGGGATAAAAGAAGCACGCCGTGGAATCGAACAACAATCTTTTTCCTTCCATGGCGAAAGTCGAGAGTGAAAATCTAGACTCAAAAGCATACGCTTGTTAGAGGTGATCCCGAGGGTCGAGCTACCACGCTTTTGTAACATCGTAAATTCTCTTTCTTCAATGAGAATATAAAGAAAACTAGCAATTTCTCTCCCCAGCACCACTTCGTGTTTGAGCACCACCACCTTCTCTGGTTTTACACAACAGAATGAATTCGTCAATTCGATGCGATAGAGGACTAGATGGGTTATCCAATTTGTCACTCAGTTGGTAGAGGTCAGAAAGGGTGGAGGCATTATCAAGTAAGTCGGTTATAAGTTGTCGTGCTCTTGCTACCGGAAGCTTCGCAGTGATAAAATGCAGTTCCACCCCTAACTGGATTACGCCTTTGTGGTTTTGAAAAGCATGAAAATCCAAGTCTAGGGACAAAATGGCTTAGTTGAACATAGTAAGACTAAGGGACGAAAGGTCAAACCCAGAAATGTGCAAGCGAGACCCAGCAAAAAAACTTTTTCGTGTGAAAGTCGTCGCTTGTTCCATAATTTGCTGGGATGGGAAGTATAGATAGAAAGGCAGAAAGGGCGGCGTCGACTTTGAAATGATTGAAGATTGAATCATTCCTTCATTCTGTTCCAGCTATTCCTTTCCGACGGGTTATTTATTCATGAGCTAGAGAGCTAAGAGCTTTGATTGGCAGGCAAGATATAGAAATCGGGCACTATCTATATATAGTAGCTTCTAGCTCTGCAACTAAACTAAAGGCTCTGGAACATAGTATACGCCTAGAAGTGGTGATGTATATAATGCAGTATCTCTTGGAATTGCACCGAATCCAGATGAAACTTACCAAGTCAAAGCAAGGGGTTGAAAAAGCACCACGAGGGATGTGAATGACGTCCTGACTAAACAAGAGATTCTTCAATAATGGCTTGGTCAAAAGTCGTAAAGAAGGCACCGGATAAGCATCTAACATAAACTACTACCGTACAACGCATCCCATTGACGGCCTTCAAAGGCTATCATTTGTAGGACGAGACCCTAACCTACGCTCGTACATTTCAACCTATATCCTTGGGACTTCGCTCTGAAGTTAAATTCCCAGTTAGCCGATTACCTTGACCGATTAGGAGAACAGTTAGAAGTAAGAAAGGATGCCGACACCGAACAATTAAAGAATTCTCCGTCGCTTCAAGACTGCCAGCCTATTCGCTTTGAGCCGAAGCAGACGCTGTGCATGGAGAGCCTTTTCCTTTGTGAACATTTTGCCCATAAGACATGAAAAAAATTGGTCTTCTAGATGCCTTACAATAAAGAAGCCCCGTCCCCTCGGTGTCTTACACGTCTTCTTCGACCCTGCCGAAGCAGCTTTCTTTCTTCAGGTAGTGAAGTCACTCCGATTTGAGTACGACTTGAGGCTCTAAAGTTTGTCTCTTGCCCCTAGTTACTCAATTGTATTCGACATCTATCGCAGATCTGTTATTTCTATTTCTTTGCATTATCTCTCCAAGCTTCATATCTTTCCATTCTTTCATAAAAAAGAATTTTTATGTTTGGTTGAATGTTTTTTTTCTTGTCTAAGCATCCCCCTATCGTGCTAATAAGGTGGCTTTTCTTATTCTGAAAGCTAGCCTTCTACTGCCATTTTCTTTGGGTTTAATTCTTCTAGCTCCTGTCCTCGCAGCCCCTAATAGGCAATGCTCTTGGTGAGTCACTTCGTATTTCACGATCGATGTTAAATCCTCTTGCTTAGCCTATTTCCTTTTCCCTTTGAGTTCAATCCTATCACCCTTTGAGTCAGCGCCTTCGCAACCTGCCTTTCAATTCTTCGCTTTATTTAAATCATTTATTTTGGTAGATGGAGTACCCGGGGCATTCTCTTGTCTTCCCATTCCTCTAGCTCTCATTTCGCGCATGCGCTCTGCGCTCTTGGCTTAACAACATCAAAGAGGAATCATACCTCTTCCAGTTCTGTGTTAACAAAATTCCTTTTGATGTCCCCCCCTCCCTCCTCCTTCATTCGTTAGTTTAACTATAACAGCCGCATACGCATGAAGCAGGTCCTCTCTAGGAAATTGAAAATGTCGAAGTAAGCTGTGGCTTATAAATAGGAAGATAAGGCGTTAGCGGACCGACTTGACAGAACATTTTCTCGAAAAAAAAAATTCTTGCAACTACACAAACCACAACACAAGCACTCCTTTTCAATTTATTCTATTTAAGAAAAAGAATTCAGCATAGCCCTCGACCACCCCACCTTTTCATTTCTTGATCGATATAAAACAAATGGTCGATGACTCTTTTATAGTGATTTCCCCCTAACCTAAATGAGAGAGGGG
Organism: Nicotiana noctiflora; assembly: GCA_032618575.1. Taxonomy (NCBI): domain Eukaryota; kingdom Viridiplantae; phylum Streptophyta; class Magnoliopsida; order Solanales; family Solanaceae; genus Nicotiana; species Nicotiana noctiflora. The sequence continues at coordinate 58,891 of JASVEL010005385.1, read as the reverse complement.
ATTCATTTCTCCTCGGGCAACTCGTCCACGTCTGCAACATACTTGACGGCGTCGATGAGTTTTTCCAGCATGAGTTCGTCCCGCACTCCTCCCTGCTCACGAGCAACTTCTCTTGCCTGCACATAGATTTCTTGCAAGAGCCTGTCACACTGGGCGGCATTCTCTTCAGTCTCCCGATGCAATTGTGCTATTTCAGCAGGTAAAAGGCCTACTGGAATCTCGTTGAGGTCAGGAAGCGTAGGAGCAGGACTCGCACAAAAGGCTATTGAAGGGGCGAATGCTAGAAAAGCAAAAGCAAGAAAGGTATTTTCTAAAAAATCTGACTTACGCTTTTAGAACAATAAATCCAGTGGAAATTTATCATTATAATGAATGAATAAAGGCAAAAAGAGATTAAGATGTACTTAAATTCCGAATGTAATTGTGGATTTCCCTCTATCAGGAAACCGCTATTTCTTACGTTTGTTTGAACCATATAGAAAATATATGGATATCGAAGAAGAATTAAGCTCGCGGAGATTAATAAAATAGAAAGTATCATAGTACGTCGTCCTTTCCCGTCTGTGCACTATATTTATTTGCCTTTCAATATATTTCGTATAAAGAGAAAGATAGCCAGTCCTTTTGGGCAGCCGAGAGTGTTATGTAAAAAGGACCAAGGAGGATCCTATCCTAAAGGAGAAGGAGGAGGAGTAGGAGCTAGCTTTAGGGGCGGAATCGAAGCGAAGAAATTAGTTCATGCCACGACGATCTATATGGAAGGGAAGTTTTGATGATGCATTACTCTTGAGATTGAAGAAGAAGAGAGATCCTCTTTTTAACAGGAAAATTTGGTCACGTAGAACTTCTATTTCGCCGGAATTCGTTGATTGCCCCATACGAATTTACAATGGAAAAACTCATGTTCGTTGCTTTCTCTCTTGTCTCGCTAATCTAGTATTTCCATATAAGGGAACTGCCTTTATGGGTAGAATATCTTTTAATGATACCTTTCCCTTCTTTTACTACGCCCTTTCACTCTTGAACTACTTGAACAAGGAGGACAGGGGGTGCTATAGTATATAAGAAAAACTACTGTATTTTGGCAGCGGTTAGCTCTCTCTCTAACTAGAAATTTGATAAGAGAAGTGCGAAAGGATTGCAGGCTAGATTCAAGGTATGCCGGTTCTCCACGGAACTTTCAAGATTGGTTGAGTCTTAAGTGTACATTAGGAAGAGTATGAAGGATCTAGTGGCCGTAATTATCTGGCCACTCAAGGCGTTTCAAGCAAATGATTTTTGAAAATCATTAGAAATCGTGGTCAACATTTTTCCAGTCTTCAGCGGGCTTTGGCCTTTTTTTGTTATAGGTATTTAACCGGTTCAGAAGATAAACTATCAGTCAATGACGTTGCCAAGGTAGATGTTTTTCTTTGCCTTTCAAGATATTATGTATAAAGAGAAAGATAGCCAATCCTCTTGGGCGGGTGAGAGTGTTATGTAAAAAGGACCAAGGAGGATCCTATCCTAAAGGAGAAGGAGGAGGAGTAGGAGCTAGCTTTAGGGGCGGAAACGAATGATTACGAGATAAACAATGAGACAAATGAGAGCACTTAGTCAATTCACTTTGAGTACAGGGAAGTCTGCTGGTAGGAATTCCTCAGGGCGTATTACGGTTTTTCACCGGGGGTGGATCGATTCCATTGCAGCGAAGAATTGATCTAAAACTAAGCACTTCGTCTATAGGCATTATAGAAAGGATAGAATATGAGCTTAATCGTTCTTCTTGAATTGCTCTAGTACGATGGACCGGGGGGGGGGGTCCACAAGAGAAAATGCAAGACGATAGAAGAGTTTGCTCCGCCGCGTAAGATTCTCGAATCAAGCACGACTACCATAATTAGGAGGGAGAAAAAGCTTTTCCAAAGGAACCTTTTGGGGTTGGGGGCCGCTCACTTCCTTCTAATTATGACAAGTTTTTATTCAACAAATAAGTATCTTGACTGCTTCGTAGCCGCGCGTGACGGGGGAAGGGGTTCCTCGTCTAGCGTTGTTGATCTCTCTCCTCCAAGAGAACCAGAACTGCGCCTTCCCGAGCCCGAGGTTGTGTCTATTCCATGCGAGGTCCTCGTGTATTCAGTTGAACAACAACTTTCTTCCTCCGACTTCTTTAGCCACTTCTGCATCTGTCATATTCGGGAAAGCTTGCTTCGTGGAAGAGCATTTAGCAATGCCAGCAGCCTGGTGAGGGCTGGCTGTCTGAGGACATGTTAAGGCAGGGCTTGCTTGGATTGCTTCTCATGAGATTGGGTGAGGGAATCAGAAAGGGTCTCAAAACCCGGGCGGGCGGGATTTTGGACACACGGAAAAATGGAAGTGGGTGGAGGGTGCTTCTCAGCTAGAGTTGGGGTTTGGGTCACTATAGTGGCTAGGGTGAGTCTTCCTACACGGCTGGACGCCCGGTTCTAGACAAAGCTACAGGGGTTACCACCATATCCTTTCCCGATAGTCTTGAACTTCTTCACAGGTAGGCGGGGTAGAAAATCTTCTCTCAAAAAGAGACGGACCAGAGATGACAAAGGAAGGTATTCGGTTCAAAAAAGATACGGCAGTAAGAATATCTTCAGTCCAAAATTGACTAAGGACAGAAGCAAGCTACCAGGCTTAGCAACCGCTTTCCTACGGACCTTATGTAAAAAAAAGCAGCGAAGAAACCAATACACTAAGTTGTTGTGCTAACTCACTAGCGCTAGTGCACTATGGCTTTTCAGCCTTCTGCTGGTCCCTACATTCCCTCCGCCTTACACAGACTTAAATGAGTACCTAAGGTTGATTAGTGGTTTATTTTCATAAGGGATTTTATTTACCGTAGCTTTTAGACAGCTAACAGCTAAGCCACTAATCATACAGCTAATAAAATAAAGTCGGTCACTACCGAGACAGCTAATAAAAGTCGTTTCAAGTTCAAGGGATAAAGCTTCTCTTAGGAGAATCGCTTCGCTACACTAGACTTAAAGGCACCTACGAACTCACTCAAAAGGAAACTCGTCAAGTAGGTCTTTCGAGTCTTTCAAATACTGGCGAAGCTTTAATTGAAGACCTTTCAGTGACCTTTTATTTGGTCCCTTGGGTACCTTCTCCGCACTTACAGGAAAGCATTTCAAGTAGATAAGATCATAAAAGAAGAAATAAGAAGGAGTACTGCCATTATGCGCTTTTAATCCGAAAGTCAATCATTCCCAGCTTTGATATGAAGGTATGGGGGATATCAAAAGGGAGTATGTTAGTCAAATAGAGGGCTCTCATGGTGGTGTAGTCCAAGGCTTTAGCCTTAAGCTAGGTTGGGATGTAGTTCTTGTATTGGGCAAACCCAAGCGTTAAATAGCTTCGTTTAGTGGCGTGCAGGGAGTAGTCATCTTGTTGCTGGTAGGTGTGACAATGTGAGTTGACAACAATACACTGCGTTATGTATGAGTCAAGATTTTACTTAGTGATCCGAAGGAGTAATTTGAATTACTGCAGACTGGTTTCCTTCCATATACCCCCGCTGATACGTATTTCCTACCATTTAAGGAAATAGAGAAAACTGTTAATCCGACCCACATCGTAAATGGATTCCCTACCTGATCCATTTAAAATCTAGTCGGAGGTCTTCGAGCCCTGTAACGGACTAAAGTCCTAAAGAAAAGCGACCCCAATCCCTCCCCAACCCAGGTCAAAGGTCTTCCCGCCCTTTTTTTTGAGGGCCAGAGTCAAGTTCGTTACGGTCAGTAAATCAGCCCGCATCATATCGATAGCGATTTAGATCACCTCCCCAAGCCTGCCTAACCTAAATGTGTGTAGGAAATCAATCATGACAAGTCGAGCGATCCATAATGAAAGCACCTGTAGATAGAAGCCGTTTGTCGACCGGTGGACTCATCCTCAATGTCGTTTAGGCTCTCTAGTTAAGTCGATTGTCCGCCACCTTTCTTTCCCGCACTGTGATTGAATGGCGAATTTCAATTATGAAGACAAAAGTATAGTTCTCTTTTCATTTGAAAGGGGAATGGATGTCTTATTGAGAGTGATTACGCAAGAACCGTTTCATAGAGGAGAGCGATAGGCCGGTTTGAAGAGCAAGCTTGAACATAAATGGAGAGGTCATTCATTCATAGCAGAAAAAGTGCTCACTCACTCGTATCTGAAAAGGAAGGTGGGGGGCTCTCTATCCTTAAGATAAGATTTTTTTCATTCTTAAAAGCCTTCTTTCATAGATAATCAGTAGTATTCCTCTCACTAGCTATTCTGAGTAAGAGGGGGAAGACTTGATGTGACTACTATTAGACCTCCAACCCCTAGAGACTCTACAATCATTATGAGCGAATAACCCTTTTTCCTTCTCTTTTATAGAGAGGTTTCCCCTTTCTCCCCAGGAAGTTAACTCACTCCCAGTGCCTACCATTTTTATATACTTTTTAAAATAGAGAGGTAGTCGCAGCAGGAGAAGCACCCCTAAACCCATGAGATCACTCGACCCCGACCGGTCAATCTCTTCTCATTGCTATCTCGTGCGCGAAGGGTTGCTCATGCTTCCCAAACGTCACACATTTTTAGGTCATTAGTCAACAACTCCCTGGACAGCGAAATAGGGGTGACTTCACATTGTTTTCTGTCACGCCTATCTTTGTTTTAGGGAAATCGTCTCCCCGTTCCGGCAGATACCGCACCTTGCGCTTGTGAATGAGTGTGATATATACCTCTTTGCATAGCACGTGACTGTGTACCCCGAAAATTGAAGCTGCATGTCTTTGCCCGCTCCCAGTTCAGGGTGGAATCCATTGAATGCGTTGGTAAAGCATGGGATTACGGCCAAAAAGCGGAGGTTTCCGCTAGGCAAAGGAGCTCACAAAATATGCTAACTCTTTATGGGCAAGAAACAAGGGCGCAGCTGCTGCGCAAAAGCCGGTCTTACCTTCTATTATATTAGTAAAGGTACTTCAGGCTTGACTAAATAGATATATAGGGCTTTTCCATTTACTAGTAAGAGGCAAAGATCATCACCTTTAAATCATCTATCTCGCTACCTACTCCTTTTGCAAAAAGGCTTTGGGGATAAGATCAGACTTGAGAAATAGTCTACTTCAAGGCTGTAGGGAGGACTACGCTCTGCAGGTTAGCATCACTATTTATCATGTCAAGACGGAATTCAGGTTTGTTTTTGAAGGTGATCAAAAAGATTCGACGAAAACTGGGCATACATTCGAAAGAGAGAAGGATTAGTTCGTGTCTGGGTCAAGGGGACAGGTGACCTGAACCCTCTTCCTCCGGTAAGAGCTATCTAACCTTTGTTGTCTTGCTATAACCTAGTCTTACTCGCTCTTACCTCCCTGCCTGTTTTCGTTTCTTTCTTTTTTGAGAATACCTGCCCTGCTGCCTCTGCTCTCGTTCGGGCCTCGGGGATTCCTTGCTTTTGGATAAGGTCTTTATTTACATTTTTTCATTGCCTACCTCAAAACTACAAATTAACAAATACTACTGGAATGGCACAACATCAATTCCATAACAGATATACTTACAGAGAAAAGAGAGCAAGACTGGCCTACCCAAGAGAGAGAACGCAAGAGTGACTCCCCCTATCACTTAAATGCCGGAAGAAAAAAATTTCCCACGACCTTTTTTTTTTTTTTGCTAAAAAAAAAAAAAAAGCCCAGGACTAGAGGAGCATTTTTGGAATTTGAGCTATCGCTTGTAATGTAATAAGGATGAAGTCTCATTCATATAGTAATGTCCCTAGCTTGCGCCCTATTTGAGACTAAGGCAGGTTTGGAACCCTGTCCTATCACCTTTATCAAATCCCTAGCTCTCTTCCTTAGTGCAACTGCCCTATTCCAACCATGGGATTATCTACTTTCTTTTTTCTTTCATATCTATAGTTTATGATAGAAAAGCAGACGGTCTCATATATGAAGAAAGAGATTGTTGACATTAGTAGACTAATCTATTCATTTGTAGGGCATTTCTTCCTGTGACCACCTTTCCTACCAAAAAGCTAACCCAACAAAATCCGAGTTTTTTCTAGACTAGACCTTCGGGATTTTTTTAGGGTTCATACATGCATTGATCCAGTCGAAGAACCTGCTCCAGAGTGACTACTCCGCCAAGCCTGTCTTCCTGCCCGCCCCCGGTTCTCTATGCTCAGTTCCATAATCAATACCAGATCTATCTATTTGAGGGAGGTCCAATTCCGCACTCCTCGAATTGCATAGAAGGGTTCAAGAACCCCTTTACATCTATGGCTCATCGAAGCCCTATTCTGTGTATATTAAGGAACAAGGCTATCAAATGGTCTACTGTGAAACCCATCAGGGTTCAAAAATAGTATACTATTATGATGCCCCGATCGGCGATCGTTCAACGGACTACTTTTGCGATGTCTGTCACATGAAGAAGTTCAGCAAGCCTTGCAAGAAGTACATGCTTTACTAATAGGGGCATAGTAATAGTTTTTTGCTGGGTTGGTTTTGCTCTATACCTTCTCACGGTGGGATGGAAACAAGAGAGGTCAACTAGAGTGGAAGCCAAAGGACGGGGCCGAGAATCTGTGATCCATCCGAAGAACCACTGCCAGATACGATTCTGCTCCCCCTTTGTACTACCATGAGATTCTTGCCCGGCTTTCTTTCGTCTTAAGAATGCTGCAGTGAGAATGAGAATTACTTTGGAACTCTAGGGGAATGGGATTTTAGGTCGGGATCTAAAAGCTCTCCAACGTGTTGCGGAGCCTTCGGCCGTGAGAGGGTGGATGTAATTCAGCTCGAGCGAAGTGAGAGGGGTAATAGACTATTACCGTTCTATTCATGTGACAAACCGAACATCATTAGGTCCCGAATTCTGCGATGCACCGGACCTAGATCAAGATCTCCATTACGTTGTACGATATATCAATCGGGAGAACTTAATTTTAGTTTAAGTCATCCATTCAGCTCCTATCTAAAGTGATGCTAGGCTGTGTCAAAGAGGTGCGCTTCGCTCGACCACATGATGAACATGTTTTAAGCTAACAGTATATCGAGCGCTTAAGCGGAGCTTGTGGTCACTCGTTCCTCGCTTGTTCGAAAGAGCTTCAGATTGGATTCAACACTACATACGATATTCCATTCCGACTCCCCTTATGCCTTTTGCTGCTCCACAATGCTCTCTCCAAAACAAAACTCAAGTGAGGGAAAGAAGCCCGCATTCCCTCTCTTATTTCCCCTATCGCTAGGGGCCTTGCCTTTTTAAATGAAAGGCTACATTTGGTTCTGACAACGGGTAAAGCTACTGCCCGACCCTACCTTTATGTGGCAATTGACAAAATAAGGAAGATTGTGATCCCCGACGAAAAGGAATGGCATTTTCGGGGAATAGCCCGCTTAAATAAACTAGATTGAAGAAAGGGAGGATATCCGAAAGGCTCAGAGAATGTGGATAAACTACTCAGGATATCCTGATCACTAACCCTCCTCGAGCTAATTATGAGAAACCCATTTATGCCTTTGAATGAGAATTTTGTGATATGGGGCCAAACCCTCTTCTCTCTTTCGCCCATCTACCTTGGCTGCCTTGTCTTCTTCAGTTGGAACATAACCTAGCCTATAAGTTGCCTTGTGATTCACAAAGTTTGGTGACCCCTTGCTCTTTCTTCCCCAAGCCAAGTCCAGGGAAATGTCCCATCCCTATATGAGCCACGTAATGATTTGTATAGGATAAAAAGAAAGGGGCACCCTTTCTATAGCATTAACAAACTGGAAACCGGTTAGATTAAATTCTGCATTGTCATCCTTCACCTCGAAGAAAGCTGTCTCCCTATCAGCATCTCCATGGATAGTAAGAATTCCCCCATCTCTTGGCATCTTGATCTTTTGTTGTAATGAAGAAGGAAGAGCACCCAAAGGCATGGTTACATGGCCTACCCAGTAACAGATTTAAAGAATCAGGGATATCTAGCACATAGAATTCAATATTCGCAACGCAACCACAGGCCCTCACTCAACCCTCGACCACTTCATAGCCTCTTTCTAGGCGGTGTTTGACTTCTTCAAAGACAAAAGACAACCGGAGTCTTTGCTCCCTGGATAAGTCTCATTCGATGTCGCAACCGATGCTTAAAAGATATTCTTCTATCTTCTCAGACATCGATCGATCATTCTCTCCTTCATAGAGGAGGGGATTCCCAGCTAACAAGGAAGCGGGATTCAAAATAGAGATAAATTCTAAACTAGACCGAGATAGCCTATACACCAATTGACTGGCACCAATCCTGAAGAAATGAAGATCGTTGTAAGAAGACCGCCCACCAAGACGTGTAAATGGCAGAAATTTTACACTAGTAGAACGAACCTTGGGCTTGACATGACAGCACATCGCAGCTCCCTTTTAAGATGAACAATGCGGCTAAGCATGCATCTGGGGTGGATGTGCTGATGGATGGAGGCGGCTGCATGCTACATCTAAGAGTTTAGTTCCATGAGACTTAATAACATGGCCTGAAACAAAGTAAACTCACTTTGCTTAACACCGAGCAGTAGAGCAGGACTTCTTTCTGACCCTCACCCGTCATCCAACATGGTTCGCACCAGCGTTATTTGACTCGCTTAGTCTATCGTTACTTGGCTATACTTCAACCACTAAAACCTGACGGTTCCCTTGCAGCTAAAAGAATGAGATAGAACACCTTTTCTAACATTAGGAGATGAAAGCAGTCAAGCAGGCAACAAAGACGACTATTCATCTTAACTTCCTCAAAAGTGCTAAAAAGAGCCCCTGGGCGCAAACCCTACCCCAAGGGACTAAACGCATTCAGTTATCTTTCAAAGAGCTTATTCGAGAACAATCTATTCTAAAAGCAACCTATATGAATTGGAAAACTTCTTCTTTTAGGGATGACTATTCTGCAGCGGTAATTGCAAACAAAAATGGGGGATTGGATTGAATAGCCTTTTTGACCAGGAGAGTCAGTGTTAGCGTAGCGTTGACTCTGTTGCAGGTATGAAGTGAGTTCCATACCATGAAAAAGATTTCAAAGGGACCAAGAAGACAACCCACCACTGGAACTTGCTTTGCTCTCGCTCCGCTCATTCCCACCTGTCTTCTACCCACTATAGTGAAAGATATTTCACTTCACCATAGCAGGAACCTCGCTAAACTTAGAGGCTAGTTAGTCTAACCACAGGGGTCCCCTCCTGCTTTCCCACCCACCGAAAGCTCTTACTACCTTCAATATTATCAAGAATATTCATACCTTATAGCTATCAAGCAAACCTTTGATCTCACGCCAAAATTTACTATTGGGATTTCCTATACAGGTCAGGGTCCTCTTAATATGCTGTAACCGCTATTGATTAGACTCAAAGTGGTTCGAATCGGCGAAGTAGGCATCAATACATCTGCCAATATTGACATCTTTTTCTATCTGAAGGGGAATGTTCCATTGCTTATATAAAGAGAGAGTTTCTTCTATAATGGTCTTTATCTTGCTTTCGCAGAGGTCAAAGTGTTTTTCTATTGACCTCCACTCCTTAGACGAAATAAGATCTTTCCACTGCTTTTTTCCAATGCTACCGAAATCTCATTCTGTGAGACTTCGCCTTCGACCACCGTGGTTCCTTCCACGGGTGGATTCCTGGGAACCTGCGGTAGCCCTTCTTGCCCCACATTCGACATAATTTGAACGACCTCTAAAAAGGGTTCTACGGCCTGTAGAAGTTCATTAAACATGATGGTTTGGTTCATTCTTTGACTGCTCTACTCCCCCAAAACAAAAAGAGAGACATTTTTAGATATATATAGTTGCTTGGTTGTTAACCGCTTATTTACGATAAAACTAGTTGGATGAAAACAACGCTCCTAAATGAAGCCTTTCTATTTTATATATATGATATACGGTACAACATGCTACAAAGAATGTAATTTATCTCTTCAAATCGCAAAAAGTCTGGTTTGAAGTGAAGGAACCCATGGGCCGGTAACTAGAAGGGAGGAATTCAAACCCGACATTCGGCCATTCAGAGAAGAGTTGAGTTGCACTAAGAGACTTATGATTAAATTCACTCAACTTCGCGGCGACAGTACGAACTCACGGTTGGAAGAAAAGTTCTGTTTTGTCGCAACAGCTATTGGGATTGGTCGAGTTCCAGCGGGGATCGGATCGTTGCAACCGCACGTGCGAGCGGGACGATTCCCACCTCCATACTTAAGTTTCACGGATTCCACAAGATTTTTTTTGAAAGCCTATGATGCTCTGGAACACATACAGAAAGTTACCTACCGCTGACGCCTACCAGCAAGCTAGTAGACTTAAAATACCGGAAATGACGAAGCGTAGCTCCATTTATCACCTCCAGAGTTACAATGGATTTCGACAGTCAACTTCGGGACATGTAATTTCATGAAAGAGGTTAGAGAGAAAGCTCCTCAAAGCAGTCGTTATATTATTATACGATGCCACTTGCCATGGATAAGAATCTGATTCTCTATCTACGAATTGAGGAAAAAGGGGGGAGCTCGAAAACATTGAATCTAGAACTTTCTTCTCTTTTTCAATTGATAGTTTGATCGAGGGCGATCGGAGACAAGTCACTAACTACAGTTCCAAGGAAAGCAATCGCATGTATCAAGCATAGTGGCATGCTTTATAGAAAGAGAAAGATCAATTAACTTAACTCTCCTTCGTTCTGCTTCACTTTCAACCTTCCCTAAAGAGAAGGAAAGAATCTGAGTGGAAGAGCCCCTAGTTGTAGTAGTAAAAGCAGTAGTAGCGGCCAGTCTTTTCTTTTTGCTGTTATAGAAGCAATAGGCTTGGATAGGCTGATAGCTTGAAGAAGGAGTACCGGGCTCAACGCCCTTCTTATTTGACTTTGACTCTGCTGGAACTGGCTGGCTTCTATTTTTGATGGCGCTTCTCTGTGGAATCTTGTTCATACTACCTTCCTAAAAAGCTATGCGACATCACAGATCAAGCTTTCCGAGTTGTTTATTTCCAAAACGAAATACCCTACCTTTTCTTCGACTATGTATGTAGATCTTTATTTAGAGGGTAGTAGCCCTATACCCTTTAGCTTCCACTTTACCATCAGATGCTTTTCTAGCTTCTCGGAATGGGTCTGTATCCTATTGTCGAAGCTAATAATTCTGGGTTTTGTGTATCAATGCTTCTATTTTACTGTTAAGGGTGTGGTCGAAGATCAGGCTTGACTGACCGACTTCATTGACGGCACATTTCGTTCTGGGTGGTATTTCAGTAATTATGAGTGGCCTCTAAAGTCTTGGTAGCCTTTAGTCACTTTTGCTTACCTATCTTTTCCCATAGGATCCTAAACCTTCCCCTGATCTACGATCACCCTAGTTTGCATTTTTTTATAAAAGTTTGTTGGTTCGGCAAATTATTAAGTGGAAGCTCTTTCTATGGATTCGTCTGCTGACGAGGATTCTGATGTTTCTGGTGGAGATAGTTATGCTGATGCTGATGCCAAGGCTTATTACACTACGGATACAAAAAGATAGAAAAGGGATTATTCATCCTTTTCGGGATTTCAAAATTTATTTTCTTCCTTCCCCGAGCCCACATTTAGCACTTTCTTCAACTACTATTGTGGTAGGAACACATTCTTCGAGTAGGAGAATATTCTAATTTGCAAGAAAGTAAAAGCTAGGCTAGTTGCGGTGACATCTTAATCTTCTAGTTTGCCGCGTCCTCTTGCTGCTTGCTGAGGAGATACTAAAGAATCACACAATCAAGATGACGAGAACTTACGACAAGGTGCAACCTTGAAAGGAATAAGGTGGAAACAGAGTATGAAGAGTCACAAAAGAAAAGGAATGGGTGAGGAATTGACACATGTAAATCTTTTAGCAAGTAGGAAAGCCATCAAATTTCAGAAGCAATGATTGCTAATGTTTTGTATTCTCCTTCTGCACTAGCACGGGCAACTGTTGGTTTCTTTTTAGAGACCCAAGAAATTAGATTGTCACCAAAGTAAATGCAGAATCCAGTGGTTGAGCAACGAATTGTTGGACAACGAGCCCCGCATAAGAGTAACAAAAAAAAGTGTTGAGATAGGGCGATGAGGAAATCCAAGACAATAATATAATGGAGAGTGCATTTCAAATACCTTAAAATGCATTTAAGACACTAATCATGAGTAGTGATAGGATTGGCAATATACCGGCAAGCATGATTAACAACATAGCTGAGGTCCGGTCGAGTGAGAGTGATATATTGGAGTGCACCAACAGTACTCCGATAGGCCTGATGATCAGAGGGATGTGTAACATCCAAAGCTGAAAGTTTAGAACCGAAAGAAATTTGTGTAGCAAAAGGTTTGTAACCAAGCATGTTTGTCCGGTGGAATCAATCTAAAGCATATTTGGTTTGTGACAGAAGAAGGCCAGAGGAGTCACGCTGAGCTTCAATTACAAGGAAGTCATTGAGATAACCCAAGTACTTCATGGAAAAATATTTACTGAGATGGTGAATTAATTGAGTGAGTAGAGATCCATTGTCACTAGTTAAGATGATGTCGTCAACATAAAGCAAAAGGACGATACAGCTAGTAGAGGAATTGTGAAGAAAGATAGATTGGGGTATCTGCAATACTCTGACGAAAGCCACTTTAGAGAAGATGGTACTAAAGCGTTGAAAGAATGCCAATTGTGCTTGACAAATACCAACAATGGTTATATGAAAGCGACAAAGATGAGTAGGCTTAGAAGGATCAACAAATCCAGGAGGTTGTTGCATGTATACCTCTTAAAGTCAAAGACCATGGAGGAAGGCATTTTTCACGTCAAGTTGGCAAATAGGCCAATTTCGTGAGATGGCAATTGCTAGAAATCAATTTAGTAGTCCGGAATTGAAAAGAAAACCATAATGGACTAAATTGATGAGAGTCATCCTTTCATTTAAGCGGTCCATATCTTTGCCACAACATCATTTTGAACTATTCAAGGACTGGTCCTATATTGAAGCATGTATCAAATCTGTATGAATGTAGACTTAATTTGAATACCGCTCCATGGGGATATCGAAGAATCTATTTTTGTAGTCCAAGTAAAAGATAGGCATACATCAAGATCTATGGGTTCGACCACGCAAGAAATACGTCCGGGTTCATTTTTGAAAGATGGTCCCCAATCTTTCCATGGTATAACCATTCTGATAACGACCATAGTTGACAACACTGATCCCTTCTCATTCAGGTATTTTTGTAAGTGGACCGATCTTCTTCGTGTAGAATTGTCTTTGCTTGGTCCCATCTAAGTCTATATCCTTCATTAGAGAAGTCATCTTTCCCCTATATTTCTGAAGGACGAGCGTATGAAAGAAAAGGGGGAGCCATAGTGGTAGGGCATTTCCGGGTTATGTCTGTGTTGTGACCTTATGAACCGTGTTAGAATAAGTATCAAATAAACCAAAAGTTATCAGCTTCTTTCTTAAGTGCTTCAGTTCGACGTGATCTATCATAGACGCTTTTGAATCAGACTCTTCCTCTACTTTCCACGCATCATGAGCGGATTATTTCTCCCTTTGAAACTCCAACCAAATTGTTAAGGGATGACGGTAAACCCGTTTGCAAATCAAAAAGCAGGATCAATAGAAAATTGACCATTCCCCCTTTGAGTTGAGCATTGAATTGACATTTTGTATTGAGGACGACCTATGAGATGCTTTGAACCGGTTCTCAAACCTACTACTATACGAATAGTCTTCTTCGGCTAAGGCTGGTAAATCCAACTCTTTTTTGTTAAAAAGAGATCTTGGATCAAGAACTATCGACCCGATAGTGCTCCGTTGGTCCATTTAGTGGATCCTCCCCCCAAAAACAAGATCATATTGAGCAGAAACTTTGACGAAGATAGAGTTGGGACATGCTATTAACTATGTATGGTGACGGGTGTCATGCCAGAGTTTGTCCGGGTGGGCTCAAGATAAATCAGGAGAAGAGAGTTAGCTTTCTGCTGAGGGAGCCCGAACAGGAGCGGACGCACACTAGATCAGAGCAAGTGTAGCTGGTCCAATGGCGCAGACACCTACTAGGATGAGGCATAGTGGTAATTGAACCCACATCTCGTTGAGCTAGTCCAGCAAGCACCCCTTTCGGAAGCTCAATTTGTAGGACAAGGGAGAATACTCGCAGGTGTGCAGGCGTTTTGAGAGAGCGCAAAACTCTAACTTTAGTAAGTGCCAGCCATGCAACAAGGTTAGCCTGAAGCGGTGGTTTATCCAAAGGGGGAACGTGCAATAGACCGAAGATCTCACTTGTCCTGGACAAGTTTGTAGAGATCTTCGTGGGACCGTGGAGGGAGTCTCAATCGATCTTCTCTAGGATTCCTTATCATGCCACACATGGAGATCTTTCCATTGATAGATCAGAGGGTCCCCCTTGAACAAATTCTTAAAGGTTAGGTTACTACCTGCTTCTACGGAAGAGGTTTACTTTGTACCACCCGGAGGTCATATATATCGGAATATGGAGTGATAAAAACAAAAGGGTTGGTGTGGCCATAGCTACAACTACTGGCGCTTTAAATTAGATTCTAAGGGCGCTACTAAAAGCCTTTTTCTAGGTCCTGTAATAGGGAGGTGTAAGCCTTAAAAGCATTTGGTACTTCGATAGGGTCGGGCGACTTTCTTTTCCCCAGCTTGGCGAATCGCATCCCCGCACAACGACAATAAATAGGAAATACTGCTAGATGGCTAGCAGATTAGCAACAAAGTACGCTTTTACTTCCTTTTGGCACAACAAAACAAGGTAGTAATACAGGAGAAAGTGGTCCAGTAATCTTCTCCAGCAGGGTGGCCATAGTGAGATAGAGTGGTCAAACTGGGTTCCGAATAAAAACAGAGCGAGGAGGGAAGGCAAAAGCTATGACATTGGAATTCGCTTCAAGGTAAGCCCCACTCCACTGAATTGGAGAATTCCAGAGCACGTATCAGAGAGTGTTCCAATGGCAGTGGGGGCACAATTGAGAGAATTTTTATGATTAGAAAAGAAAAAGAAGAAAGTTAGTGTTCAATGATCTCGAGATAGCTGCCTAATGAGAGGAAGGCACACCGGGTACAGTCTTTCATTGGTTCCAGCCCCCCGGTTACACCAAAGCACACCAGTCAACACTGTATTGTAGCTCTTACACCTGTGAGTTGTCACGATAATATCGTATATAAATAAAACACCTGAGTTGGAGAAATAAAAAAAACTAACGCTAACTAAGTGTTTAGTTACCATGCCCAAAAGTCCCATGCCTTTCTTGGTTGGATAAACAAACCCAACCGGCGATTTCCTAAAAGTCTCTCTTTTTGTTTGGGCGGAGCAGAGCAGTCAAAGAATAAACCAAACAAAATGATTGGTCTTGTTGTACAATCACTCTTAGTAAAAATTTCCTGTTTGATGTTCGTGTTCGCAGATATGATGCAAGGAATAATAGACTTACATCACGATGTCTTTTTTTTCGTTATTCTGAATTTGGTTTTCATATCATGGATCTTGGGTCGCACTTGTTATCATTTCTACGATAAAAAATTTATAATTTATGGGTACCTAAGATTGAAAAAACTTGGACCATTTTCACGTGTATTGTTTGCTTGCCTATGTATTTCGCATGGTTGATGCAATTGGCAGAATGCACTGCCAACTCATTAGATCTGGAATTTTGCTTAGGCCCCCATGAACGCCACTAGAAAGTGGGAAAACGTCTCTTCCAAATCTAAATGAGTTTCCCGACATACTATATTAAAAATAGATTCTAATTCAAGACTCTGATTTTTTCAACGTTGAACTTGACCAGAAGGAAATGGCTTCTCTTATAAATCAACTTCCTAAGGAAGAACTTTATAACATAATCAGGGAAGACTCCATTCGAAAGCCACAAAATGAGTTCAACGCGGAGCAGCAAGCACGACTAAGGGATATAGCTATTAGACACTTTTCATTAAAAAATGAGACAATCGTGAAAATAAAATCTCTTTATCCCAATGATGAATGGGATTTTACAAAAGTCATTCGAGAGAAATTATTTTGTGGATGGCAAAAAGATCGGGAGTCTTCCTTGGAAGATCTCAAAAACATCCTTGCAACTTTAAATTAAGAGGGCAAATCCGTGGGTTGCGCAAAAAGGCTAAAATTTAATATCACCAATCGAATTTTGAAAGAATGAGAATTCATTAATATTTTATGCATATTGACTATCGAAGTATGTTACTTGGTCATGCGATGGATATCCCCAGAAAACATGAGAAAGTCGATTCGCTACCTCTGAACGGAAGGGCCCCAGTTATCTAGTTTTTTTCGCTAAATAAATGAGCGAGAGTGAGAGGGCGGGTCTCTTCTAATTGGGCTCGCTTAGATTATGGTTGATACCAAGGAATTTTTGGATTTCTTTTTCGAGAAGCGAGACGCACTAGACAAAAACCCCGAACACGGCCCGGTAGAGAAAGACATAAAGGAGATCGAGTTCATTGAGCAAGTCAAACTCGATCTTGCAGCACGCGGGCGCGAGTCTCTCGATATTCATAAAATTCTTGGGTCAGGGTGAAATCCGGAGATCTATGAAGGAAGGGGTCTTCGACTGGGGTGAATTTGTAACAAGGTAGCTATAGGGGAACCTATTGCTGGATTGAATCTTTCAAGATAGAAATGCACTCTTCCCCCAACTTCTGCTGAAAGTGAATACTTATGTAAATTGAAAAGTGCATAATCACTTAAGAAAGGGACAGTCTCCTTGACTAATAACCGAGCAATCCCAAAAGGAGACCACATGGAGACCCATCCATAGGACTAATCTACTAAATGAACCCCTCCCTGGGCAACAGACTACTTCTTTTTAAAATGGGATATTTCTCGGGCGAGGAACATATTTCTATTTAACTACTCCATCTGGTCAAGAGCCAGCATCTCAATGCAATATTATTCCATTCTCAATCTGTAGTGCTTCTTCCAGCTAATGCTAATAGAAGATAAGAGATTGTTGAAAGTAACTGAACAATGTTGTACATCTTTGGTTCATTAATATCAAGTCTAAAGGGTCATGTATCCATAGTAAAAGTCCCCTGTGATCAAGCATAGTTTGTGAAAGTGGGATCTTTTTTCCCACTATAGCTCAATTGCATTGTGAACCTTCTTTGCTTTATCGCTTTCCTTAGGTACATATCTTCAAGTCTTGTAGAACTTGATGAAAAGGAGCGGAGATGGAATGAAAGAAGCAATGAGAGAGCCTAATTCCCTCCTGATCGAGTATATGCATGTTCCATTGACCTTTATTACATTAGATTAGTGGGACTACGGCTGGCTCTTTCTCCTCAATCGGTGGAAATGCCGTTCATAACATCTTTGGCAACCTTTCTTTCACAGGTGCCAGAATTATAGACCATATAACCTTGCAAACTAAAGAGTCCTACCCTACTGCAGTAAGGGCTTAAGCAGTCGAAGTGACCTAAAATGGCTCCATCTAGAAGGTTGGAATCTTCTGAGTCTATCTGCTCTTCAATACCTTTGCCTCAACTGGGATTTTGAACCTTTGTTTTCGGTAACAAAATGGGATTCTCTTCTTGCATGATCGAATGAAAGGTGGACTATAGGCAATTGTTCTCAACGAATGGAAAGGGTGCTTTTCTCTCTCCTCTGATGATGATTCGAAAAGAGTCAAAACAATCTCCTACCAATCTATGTGACTTTGCTCCACATCCTTTTTTACCTTTGTCAGTGAGAGTAAGCGGGCATACATGCTTTCGCTCTTCCAGGATCAAATGCAAAAATGAGACCTCCCTTTCGGTCCTATATTATTTACCCACCTCTTTGAAAGCCGCGTTTACCACTCGAATTGGCCAAACCATAAAGTCAAGTGGGTCAGAACTCCTATGAAGTTTGAAGTTAGAACCCAAGTGAGAGTCGTGGAAGAATCATTCTATAGGCAGAAATAAAGGCTTTCTTGATTTCAGAATGGTTACAGGAAAACTCAATTTTGTCATGCTTCTATGGCAGGAAGAAGGGGATGAAGCCCTTTCTGGCTAATATCTGCACGATTCGAATTAGGGTATTTCAACTTGGAAGATGAAATCCTACCTTTTCTTTATGTGTAAATCTGGTAAAAAAGCTCCCTTGCAGCTTTATAAGATTGCTTGAAAATCTGGGAAATTCGGTCCCTCCAAGTATTATATATGGTTTTACAAAAAAAGCAGTTTCGTAATAGAGCTAATGAGACAATGCCCCGGATAATGGTGCATCACCTACTCGGCCTCATCTTGCAAAGGCAAGGAGGATCCCCGGCTAGGAGGGTATTCAGCAAGTGCTTCCAAATCTCCTCAACATAAGGGCAATGATTGATAGTTGAAACCTTTTTTTCAAGTCGTGAGGGACTAGTTTCTTGGTTTCGACCATTTCCGCTAAAGAAAAAGCCATTCCTGACTAAAGAAAAGTCAAAACAAAAGGTAGGCGGTCAGACCTAGGGCATGTAATAGAAAAACCTTCGCCCTTAGCGAAGGGCTTTCTGAAATCTCCATTTGAAGCAGGTGCCTAAACAGATGATTCATGTTCAACTCATTTTTTAAATGCTACCTCAAGAGAAGAGGGGCCTCTGGCCCAGAAGATGCCTTATATGGATAGGGTATATACTACTACGATTGGCTCTATTCCCCGAGAGTCCCAATCTTCTTGAAAAAACATGATACGCGGAACCTAGGTTCGTGAATCTTCCAGTTGGAATTCCTATATTTAGTATTTAGTAGTTTCATTCGACAGCTAAAATTCATGCTTTGGACTTAGCATCGGGTGTTCACTTGGAAAACCTTTCTATAGTGCCCCATTTCCTATGATATCCAAGCCCGAAATATGGTGTTTTTCCTGTGCCATTGAGAAAGGAAAGCACACTCAATCAATTACCATGCTGTGTCGTAAGACAAATAGTCATCCGCATGTGCTGAAAGCCACTTGACTCTAAGCAGGGGGCTCACTATCAGGACAGATGGGTATAAGCGATTAGCGATAAGCTATAGTTTCCCTTTTGCCTCGAATGACTGCGTTGAAGTTAATTGTGATAGAGCTCTTTGAAAGGAGGCTAAGGCATCTGGATTAGGTTCCAGACTAATGGACTGAATTGGCGCCATCTTTTCAGCTATGTCAAAGTCATTTCCACACCGCAGATGCTGGAGTTGTCGAAGCTTGGGTTGGCTACTATGGAATGAGGCTAGCATTTTTACCAAATAGAAGTGGAGACAGGCAGTGCAATGTGGGAGCTGTGCTCCAACAAGACCTGAGCCTAGCATTGGACACATTATGGATGATATTAAAGCTCTAATTTCTTCTTTTGAAGTTTCTAATTGAATGCTGATACTCAATGGTAGGAGGGTGGCACATGAATTAGCTAAACTATCCATTTCATCATCAGGGATGGGGAAAATATGATTATAGGAGGTTCCTGAATAAAATTCCTCTAATAAAGCATGAAGTTCATATGTGTAAAGTTAGCTAGTGTGGTTTCATATAAAGCTGTCAAACAACTTACATTCGCGGAAAACCCTGCTGGTAATAGCAACATATAATACAAACAAACATTACAAATTCCTATGCTTCTAGCGAGCATGCCGTTACTAGTGGATTTAGTGGTAAACCCAGTCTATGACAATCCAATTCATATTCTTCTTGCCAGAAGGACCACCACCATTGATACATTGATAGTGGATTAAGTGGCAAACCTATTCTATGCCTGATTCACGTCGAAGCAACGATCGTAGTCAATATAAGGCAGTCAATTAAGTCCAGAGTCGATCCAACAGGGAATTAACCTATCAATTGCAACATCCAAAACCCAATAACACTTCTGAAGTAGCTTCCCAAACTTTTGAATATATTTTTGAGGAATGTTTTCTAATAACTAACTTTTGCAAGAATTAAAGACTTGAATGAAAGAATTGAATATTGGGTAAAGAATAAAGAGAAAGACTAAGGTATTGATTTCTCGTTTTGATGGAATCCCTTATGTTTATGCGCATACAAATTGTCAATATTATTCTATCAATCATGAACGCTATTTTTACTGTAATTCTCTCCCGAGCAACAACAACAATTTACTAGTGCACTCTCCCGAGCTACCCTAGCTAGCTTTAATTTGAATAGTTCATATTAGATTGCACCCAAGGCTTCGTTATTCCAATAATCTAGGTATGGTATTGTTCAACACAATACCTAAATATGCACTCTTTTCCAAGTTATGCACACTAAATAGGCACATCTAATTTGGGATACTACCAATTAACTACAACAAGAACGAAGTTGAACAAATAGAAATCTGGCTAACCATTTGTAATCACATAAAGTAGAAGTTCATCACTCAATAGGTTCCATCAAAACCTTAGATAAATAATTAGCTACTCATAATCAAGGAAACAAGAATAATACTTGAATTCATAATTAAAGATCCAATGTAAAAGAAAGAAATAAGTTGAGAAAGTTCTCTCTTACTAATTATCTTGTAAAAGTAGTGAATAATACAATTCTTGCCTCTCTTGGGTGAATCCTATAGTTATATAGAGGGTTTAGGTTACAAAATTAGAGTTTTTACAAGTTTGGCCTTCAGAAATTCGGCGTCATCGGCGGTCCGTCCGCGGTCGCGGATGGATTGCGAGATATCACATCCTCTGAATCTGTTGAGGTTCCACGAGCCTCTTTATCCGTGGTTCATCCACGGTCGCGGATGGACATCAGATGAACAGTATTGCGGGTTCTTCTTCCTATTTGGTAATGCAAACTTCACTCTTACTCTACACTTGGCCTTTTTACCGTCTTATGACTCCGAAATTGCTCTTTTAGTATCCAATGGCTTATGTGTACCTATAACACACCAAAACATTAATAAAAGCATTTTGCCATCATAAACAATATCAATTCAACAATAAAGCATGATTATTTAGGGCATAAACATAGTCAAATTCACCTATTATCAATACCCCACAATTAAACCTTTGCTCATCCTCGAGCAACCTTAATCACACTTTAGGCCAATTTTATTAATTTCTCCCCCAAAATATGTCACAAAAGCTATCTTTCATGATTAACCTAAGACATGCACAATCCTTACCTAAACGTAAACTCAAATGCCAGCACATTATTTCTTACTCTAGTTATTATCACAATCTTGCAAATTTACCTTTTCCTTCGTGAGTTACATGCCCTCACACAATTTATTGAGAGAAGTTCCCACCACACACAAACAATTTAGAACATGGAACTTATAGATATAGAAAAAAATTCACTCACTCTCAACAAAGAACATTCATATGCATACATACACACCATAGGCTTGCCGCTAGTGTAATACTCCACTAAATGAGTTATTCAATCATAGATCAAGAGGTCTTTAAGGGTTGTAATGTTGGCTACGGGACTCGTAGGATACTTTTGGTTATAGTGGCTAACCTCCCTAAGCACTTTCTTTCTTTTTCACAACTACCCTTTTAGCTTTCTTCCTTATGTCTCCCCTAAACATTCCTTCACCTTTATTTACTTTTAATCCCCCCAATTTTCTTTTGTTGGTGTAACTGGCCTTTTTATTTTACATATATACATTGATTTGTTTTTTTATTTATTAATTTTTTTTGTCATTGCTTTGCAACGCATTTACATTATTTTGCCAGTTCACCATTTTCTACCATTCATTCTTGGTTTACCCTTTTTCAACTTCCCTTCACCCCACACTTAGACTTTTGCATACTCATTACAACACACTGCTTCTATGAGGTAAAGTAGAACAATATATGATTTTGATTTTTCATGAACATTCAAGGGTTATCAAAGAATAGGCTTTAAACTCAAAGGGGTTAACTAGGATATTGTGTACAAGTGAATTCATATCTTATTAATTTTATGGGGTTACACAAAGAAATGCCTCTATCATCTCTGCAACCAAACAACTTCTATTTCGCTGTGCAAACACACTGGGCAAGTTCTAGGTATCATGTAAAACATATAATGTAAGTAAAATCTCACACACACATAGCATACAACTTATTTAGAATTAGGTTCATCTACAAAGTCCTATCAATGTTCAAGCAAGCTGTATTGTGCAATTTAAGGCATATCCTAGAATCTACATTCAAGCTTGGATAATACATTCTCAAGTTCAATTTAGTTTTGCTAATGTGCATACTTGGGGTTACATGTTAACCTTTTCTCTCTAATCCTAAAAAGAGAAATCTACCTAACCCGGTTCAATAAAAACCCTTGGAAAAAAACCGTGGTCAAAATAAAAACCAAGGGGGAGGTGATAGACTACCTAGAAAAATAATATAAAAGAAAGAAAAATTCCTACGTGGACTACTTCCCATAAGAGTACTTGCCCAAATAGTCCATCATCAGGAAGAGTCCTCTACTCATATTTTTGGATTTTTCAGATTTTTTATTTTTTTGTGTTTTTATTCCGACTTAGACCCTTAAGAAACCCGTCACCAAGTGTCCATCATCGGGCCAAGCCAGCTAATATGATTTACAACTACAACTACTATTTACAACATATACAAGATAAGTTTCCCACCCCACACTTAAAATTATGTCATGTCCTCATGGCATAATAATACAAGTATAGCCCAGAAGGGTGAGAAAACTTACCTGAGACTCACTCAGAGTCGGAAAACGTGGCGGGGTTGACATTAGACGCTCGACCCAATGCTCGAAACCATGCCATAACCTATTTTCAGTCCTAGCTTGCCTTTATGACATCGCGTCCATGCGCGTGTGTAAACCATCCACTAAGGTGCGTAAATCGCAACCTCCTGTTCCATAGACCTAAGCATAGGTCTAGTAGACTCAGACATAGATATGCCCGCTCCATGATGACCGTGCCTAGAACGTCCGGCAGTGTCCGTGGAATGCCGGGACTAGACAACCGCACAGGGTCATCCTCAGCATCTAGATCAATTGGGTCATTGCCTCTACCCACCTTGATGTGAGAGGCCTTGAATCGAGCTTTTAGAGGAAGCTCACCATCCGTAGGTAGTACCGGAGTCTGGTGGCCGAGGCACAAAGTAGTGACAAGACATGGGTAGTAGAATCCCTTGGATTTGAGGGGTCCCCTTAGCACCGTCTCGTCACCTATCTCGCGGGTAATGTCAACATCCCGCTGGATGACAAAGCACCATGTCAGCAATACCCTTTTAAAGTTCACATCAGTTGTGTTGCTTGAGGGCAGAAACCAGTTACATATAATTGTGAACCAGCACTTAGCAGTATGGGTGAAGCTGTTAGAATGCTATTTGTTGTTTCTTATCCAGACTGGATGACCATCGACACATAAGGCCCCAATCAAGGTGTCCCAAGTGACACCAGGCCTATCGTGGTAAAAGTCCACATCACCTGTAAAAACGGACAGTCTGAGAGCCTGCCTAATAGTTTGTACATGAGCCCAAACATACTTACCTCGGACGAAGACTTATCTGGTCATTCCGTAGGGTGCAATCGCATACAACTCCCTAACTAGCATTTTGTTGACGAGGGTTGGTTCATCGAATAGGAACTCCATCTCTCTATGTTGGATCTCCTCGTACATATCGACTTTTCAGCCCAAATAGCCATCATGTCCATTTCAATCTCCTGTAGCCAAGCTTTAGTAGCCTTGGAATGAAAGTCTGCTTCTGCTTTCTCGCCTGTGAATCGAGACTCGTCATAGGTCTGTCACCTAGACGAGCTTGCTGCATTCCTTGATCTTTTAGGAGCCATAATCCTACACAAGAAAGAAACAACCAAAAATTTCCATCACGTTAGTACATCGTTTGGCTACTCAGACTTCACCATCCGTGGATTACAACAATATTTCCTTTAGTGATATCATGCCATAACTCCTACCATTGCCCAATTTTCTATCAACTTCACCAAGTTATCTAAGGCACCCCACACTTAGTTCTTGTGGCATTCGAACATGACCCAATTAAACATACACCATCTCCAATTGTTAACAACAACAAACAACCACAAATTTAGGCAATATCTCCCCCATGAATACAACACCCAAATACTACAACATATATTTGCCAACTTTGGCCTACCCAATCACCACAAATATCAACCACAACATTGGGTCTCCAAAACAACATAAGTAACACAATTAAACATATTGGAGACCCATCAACACCATATACCAACATCCTATAACAACATTCATACTAGTAATACACAAAAAATTTTTTTTTTATATATTCTACTAAATACTAGCAAGAAATTATATAATTTCTACAATTAAAGTGTGTTACTAAAGTTATCTAAACTAATTAGTTCTACAAAAACTAAGGAGAAAAACTAAAAAAAGAAGGAGAAGAAGAAAAACTTACTAGTAGACGGTTGGGAAGTGGAGAAGGTTGAGATGATGAAGAAAAATGGTGGAGGAGAAGGAGTAGAGGGAAGAGGGGCGGCTATTTTGTGAATTGTAAAGGGGGGGGGGGGGTAAGGGTTAGGTTAATTAAAAAGAGGGGGGGGAATATGTTACCGTTTATTTTTTAGTTTTTCGCGCTTTGCAGATCTGACCGCGGTCAGCCGCGGTTCGTCCGCGGTGGATGGACCGCGAAAAATTAGTCTCTCAGATTATTTCGCCTGGCAGCAGCAGAATTTTTTTTTATTTTTTATTTTTGTATAGACTAACTATAATGGTTACACTTACAACAATTTTGTGGGTTGCCTCCCACGTAGCGCCTGATTTAACATCGCGGCACGACTAAACTTAGCACATTTCAAGGCTTGCCAGACCTTTGAGGTTCCTCTAACCGTAGTTCCACCTTATCATCGATGTCATCCATGCCAACATATAGTTTTAATCGCTGTCCATTTACTTTGAATGTGCATGAGCCATCAATAGTTTGGATTTCCAGAGCGCCCGATTGTAATGCCTCAATTACCCGGAAAGGGCCTGACCACCTTGATTATAGTTTGCTTGGGAACAACCATAATCTTGAGTTATATAAAAATACCTTGTCCCCGGTTTTGAAGTTACGCTCTATGATATTCAGGTCATAAAGCCGCTTCATCCTTTCTTTGTATAGTCTTGTTCTTTCGAAGGCCAGATACCGGAATTCTTCCATCTCATGCAACCTGGTGACTCTAGATTTTCCCGCTTCATCCCAACTGAGATTTAATTGTATTAGTGCCCACCATGCTCTGTGCTCTAGTTCCACAGGTAGATGACAAGCTTTCCCAAACACCAATTTGTATGGGGACATCCCGATTGGTGTCTTGAACGCTGTCCTATATGCCCATAATGCATCATCTAGCTTCCTGGACCAGTCGGTCCTCGTGGCGTTCACTATTTTGTCAACACAATCTTTATCTCCCTATTGGAGACCTCAACTTGCCCGCTGGTCTGTGGGTGATATGGAGTAGCTACCCGGTGTTTCACATCATATTTGGCCAACAATTTCTCGAATGCCCGGTTGCAAAAATGCGTACCCCCATCACTAATGATTGCCCTTGGAGTCCCAAAACGGTTGAAAATGTTCTTCTTCAGAAATCCCACCACCATCTTAGCATCATTGGTGGGTAATGCTACCACTTCCACCCATTTGGATACATAGTCTACCACAACAAGGATGTACTTATTGTTGTATGAGCTGACAAAGGGACCCATGAAGTCTATTCCCCAGACGTCAAACAATTCCACTTGTTGAATTGGGTTCATCGGCATCTCATGATGCCGGGAAATGATCCCGGTGCGTTGACATTCGTTGCATCCTTTCACCCATAATTGTGTATCTTTAAACACCGTTGGCATGTAGAAACCGGCCTCAAGTATCTTTGCAGTTGTTCGCACTCTTCCAAAGTGGCCCCCATATGTAGAAGCATGACACACATGCAAAAAAGAATATTGTTTGATCTCGGGGACGCATCTCCGAATCATGTTATCGATGCATATCCTAAACAAATAAGGTTCATCCCAATAATAAAGCTGGCTTTCACGAAAAAATATTTTCCTGTGGACCGATGATAGGTCGTGAGGAACAATACCACTAGCCAGGTAATTTGCATAAGCTACATACAATGGTGCTTCCAGGAGAGTGGTAATAAGCAGGTGCTCGTCTGGAAAGGTTTCCAGAATTTCTCCACTCTCTTTGACAATTTCAGCTCCATCAACTCGTGACAAATGATCAACGACTTGATTTTTTGTGCCCTTCCGGTCACAGATTTCAAGGTCGAACTCTTGTAGAAGCAGCACCCAACGAATTAGGCGCGGCTTAGAGTCGTTTTTGTCAATTAAGTACCTTAATGCTGCATGGTCAGTGTATACTATTACCTTGGATCCTATGAGATAGGACCTAAATTTGTCAAACGCCAACACTACCGCTAGTATCTCCTTTTCCGTCACTGTATAGTTCAGTTGTGCTCCACTCAATGTTCAACTAGCATAGTAGATCGGATCCATCAGCTTGTCTTTCCTTTGGCCAAGCACTGCCCCACTGCATAATCACTTGCATCGCACATCAGCTCAAAAGGTTGCGCCCAGTTGGGGGCAATAATGATTGGTGCTGTGACCAACCTCTTCTTCAGCTTCTCAAATGCAATCCTGCACTCATCAGAAAATAAAAAGGGGTGATCTTTCTCAAGTAACTTACAGAGAGGGTTTGAGATTTTGGGGAAGTCTTTAATGAACCTCCGGTAAAAATTGGCATGTCCAAAAAATCTTTTAATGGCCTTGACGGATGTTGGTGTAAGAAACTTTGCAATAACATCCACTTTAGCTCGGTCCACCACAATACCTTTGCTCGAAACCTGATGCCCCAAAACTATACCTTCTTGTACCATAAAATGGAACTTCTCTCAGTTTAGCACTAAGATTGTCTCCATGCACTGCTTCAGCGCTCTTGTCAAATTGACAAGGCATTCATCGAATGAATTCCTTACCACTGATAGATCATCAAAGAACACCTCCATAATATCTTCCACCATGTCGGTGAATATAACCATC
Source organism: Nicotiana noctiflora (assembly GCA_032618575.1). Lineage (NCBI taxonomy): Eukaryota > Viridiplantae > Streptophyta > Magnoliopsida > Solanales > Solanaceae > Nicotiana > Nicotiana noctiflora. The sequence continues at coordinate 31,963 of JASVEL010005385.1, read as the reverse complement.
ATGCACCTTTGGAATGTGGCAGGTGCATTGCATAGTCCGAATGGCATCCTCCTAAAGGAAAAAATGCCATATGGGCATGTGAAGGAGGTCTTCTCTCTATGCTCGGGGGCTATGGAAATTTGATTGTACCCCGAGTACCCATCCAGGAAGCAAAAGTGTGACCTCCCTGCCAACTTGTCAAGCATCTGATCAATGAAGGGAAGTGGGAAGTGGTCCTTGTGGGTGGCTAGATTCAACTTCCTATAGTCCATGCATATTCTCCACTGGTGACGGTTCTTGTTGAGATCAATTCGTTGTTCTCATTTTTCACCACCGTCATGCCACCTTTCTTTGGCACACATTGAACTGGGCTAACCCAGCTGCTATAAGAGATTGGGAAAATAATTCCCGCATATAGCCATTTTATTACCTCTTTCTTCACCACTTCATTCGTGTTTGGGTTCAGTCTTCTTTGATGTTCCCTGGAAGCTTTGTGCCCCTCTTCCAGGAGAATCTTCTGCATGCAGTACACGGGGCTGATCCCCCTTATGTCTGCCATGGTCCACCCAATGGCGGTTTTGCATTCTTTAAGTACTTGTATAAGCTTTTGAGCCTGCACATCTAGCAAACCAGATGAGATAATAACAGGTAAAGTGGAGTTAGGGCCTAGAAATTCATTTATGTCAGTAAAGTTGCCATGTTCTCCTCCATGATGTTGGAAGGACTTAGAGGTACAGAGTATACCACAGGAGTGATAGGAGCATTCCTGGTTGTCCACCCGGAGTTTTGAGCCATCTTGTCAAGGAAATTTTGGCCTTCTCTCAAAGTTTTGCTCAGAAAAGCCCCACCTACTGAGGCATCTACTATATTCTTCATACTGTCTGAAAGGCCCATGTAGAACCTTTGACCCAACATCTGTTCAGGAACCCCATGGTGAGGACACATAAAAAGCATACCTTTGAATCTGCCCCAAGTTTCATGTAATGTCTCCATTGGTTTCTACTTGAAGCTCACAATCTCATCGATTTGCTGAGTTGTCTTGTAAGGTGGATGAAACTTGTTTTGGAATTGCTTGACTAACTCATCCCATGTTGCAATATAGTTTATGGGGAGTGAGTTTAGCCATACATGCGCAGCCCCTGTAACTGAGAACGGAAATAGTAATTATCGACTTGGAGAAGGCGTATGACAAGGTCCCAAGGGAGGTGCTATGGAGGTGCCTGGAGGCGAAGAGCGTGCCGGAAGCCTACATCAGAGTAATCAAGGACATGTACGATAGAGCTAAGACTAAGGTTAGGACGGTGGGCGGTGACTCAGACCATTTTTCGGTGGTTATGCGGCTCCATCAAGGATCGGCGCTAAGCCCTCTCTTGTTTGCTTTGGTGATGGATGCTATAACCCGACATATTCAGGGGGATGTGCCTTGGTGCATGCTATTTGCTGATAACATAGTATTGACAGACGAGACAAGGGTCGGGGTGAATGAGAGGCTAGAAGTATGGAGACAGACTCTCGAGTCTAAGGGTTTTAAAATAAGCAGATCTAAGACTGAATACCTGGAATGCAAGTTTAGCGCCGAGTCGAGCGAAGTAGGTAGGGACGTAATGATTGGAGCTCGGGTCATCGCTAAGAGGGACAGTTTCAGATATCTTGGGTCGGTGATTCAGGGGGACGGAGAGATTGACGGGGATGTCACTCATCGTATAGGAGCGGGATGGTCGAAGTGGAGGCTTGCATCGGGAGTCCTGTGTGACAAGAAAGTGCCACTGAAATTCAAGGGAAAATTTTATAGAGCTGTGGTTAGACCTGCCATGTTGTATGGGGTGGAGTGCTGGCCGGTGAAGAACTCTCATGTTCAGAGAATGAAGGTTGCGGAGATAAGGATGCTCAGGTGGATGTGTGGACTCACCAGGTTAGATAAAATTAAGAATGAAGTTATTCGAGAGAAGGTGGGGGTGGGCCCGGTGGATGAGAAGATGCGTGAAGCGAGGCTCAGGGTGGTTCGGGCATGTGCGGAGGAGAAGTCCTGATGCCCCGGTGAGAAGTTGTGAACGACCGGCGGTGGTCGGCGTGAGGAGAGGCAGAGGGAGGCCTAAGAGGTATTGGGGAGAGGTGATTAGGCATGACATGGCTAGGATGCATATTTCCGAGGACATGGCCCTTGATAGAAAAGTCTGGAGGTCTAGTATTAGGGTTGTAGGATAGGGGCTCCTAGAATTTTTGTACTCCTTTCCCGGGGTTGGGTGAGGCTTGTCAGGGTGACTCATAGATGATTCGTGCATTGGATTGTGTCCCCCTTATGGTAGTTATTTATGGTAGCTACTTTTGATGTTATTGCATGTCATTTTATGTGTAATTCTTATGTTTAGATAACTATTTATGCGATTTCTATCGGAATTACTAATCCTCTTTTGTTTTTGTTTTTGTTGTTGCTTTCCCTTTCCTTCTCTAAGCCGAGGGTCGATTGGAAGCAACCTCTCTACCCTTTTGGGCAGGGGTAAGGCTTGTCTACATATTACCCTTCGCAGACCCCACCTTGTGGGACTATACTGGGTAGTTGTTGTTGTTGTTGTTGTTATTGTTGATGGCTTCCGGTGTCACATTTAGTTGTCTCTGTGTCTTGCATATTGATAGAAAGTTCTTCAGGTGATGTTGTGGATCCTCAACCTGAGTCCCAGAGAATAATCCCATGTTTTGCAAAAAGTGTAGCATGTTGATAGTAATTTGGAAAGACTCAGCTTGAATCACTGGACAATAATGGCAGTTGCCGAATTATACGCTGTTGGTTGTGCCTAGTCATGTAATGCACTTTCCTGCGTTGCCTGTCCGTTCATCCCAGCTTGCTGGTTTGGGTCGTTCACGTCTCCCATGTCGAAATCAATTTTAATTTGTTGCTGAGATTGCTGAAGTTGTTTGATTGCCCTGTTACGTGCCCAGAAAGTTTGCTCTGGGTTTGAGAGTCCTTCAATTAGTTCTCCAGTCATTGAAGATTTCTTAGGCATGCACCTGAGTACCCAATTCAACAACCGTCAAAAATTTTAATGTAAAGTGTAGAAAGAACCTGACTACACAAGAATCTTGTAATTCTGTTAATGGCATTTGATAATTCCGTTAATTCCCCGGCAACGACGCCAAAATTGATTCACGTCCGAGAAATGGTCGTAATAAATATAATCCAGTCAATTAAGTCCATAGTCGATCCCATAGGGACTTAACCTATGAACTGCAACATCCAAAACCCAATAACACTTCTGAAGTAGCTTTCCAAACTTATGAATATATTTTTGAGGAATGTTTTCTAATAACTAACTTTTGCAAGAATTAAAGACTTGAATGAAAGAATTGAATGTTGGGTAAAGAATAAAGAGAAAAATTAAGGTAGTGATTTCCGCTATTGATGGAATCCCATCTGTTTATGCTCATACAAATTGTCAATATTATTGTATCAATCATGAATGCTATTTTTACCAAATTTCTCTCCCGAGCAACTACAATAATTTACTAGTGCACTCTCCCGAGCTACCCTAACCAGCTTTAATTTGAATAGTTCACTTTAGATTGCACCCAAGGATTCGTTATTCCTAATCCAACCTTTACGCCTAAGACTATTGATTCCTCCAATAATCTAGGTATGGTGTTGTTCAACAATATACCTAAATATGCACTCTTTTCATGTTATGCACACTAAATAAGCACAGCTAATTAGGGATCCTACCAATTAACTACAACAAGGATGAAGTTGAGAAAATAGAAATCTAGCTAACAATTTGTCATCACATAAACTAGAAGTTCATCACTCAATAGGTTCCATCAAAACCTTAGATAAAGAATTAGCTACTCATAATCAAGGAAACAAGAATAATAATTGAATTCATAATTAAATATTCAATGTACAAGAAAGAAATAAGTTGAGAGAGTTCTCTCTTACTAATTATCTTGCAAAAGTAGTGAATAATACAATACTTGCCTCTCTTGGGCGAATCCTATACTTATATAGAGGGTTTAGGTTACAAAATTAGAGATTTTACAAGTTTGTCCTTCAGAATCGGCATCATCCACGGTCCGTCCGCGGTCGTGGATGGACCGTGAGAAATCACATCCTTTGAATCTGTTGAGGTTCTGCGAGCCTCTTTTTCCGCGGTTCGTCTGCGGTCGCGGATGGATCGCGGATGAACAGTATCGCTGGTTATTCTTCCTATTTTGTAATGCAAACTTCACTCTTGCTCTACACTTGGTCTTTTTTCCATCTTATGACTCCAAAATTGCTCTTTTAGTCTCCAATGGCTTATGTGTACCTATAACACACCAAAATCACTAATAAAAGCATTTTGTTATCAAAAATAATATCAATTCAACAATAAAGCTTGATTATTTAGGGCATAAATATAGTCAAATTCACCTATTATCAATGCCCAAGTGCCGAGATACTTAAGTAATGGTAGCCTATTGCTAAACATCAGGCTAGCCATATAATGAAGGGAAGAAGCCCATGTCTGGAGTTATGCCACTGTAGAATCATTAATATTCGCGAAAACTACTAAAATTCTTGGATCTCTATCAGAGGCTAGGACAGGGACGAGAACTCAAAATATTATCGAAAGCTCTTATCAAAGGATTTTACCTCTGCTGGACCTAAAGCCTTAAAATCGGAACCTTAAAGGTAAAGGTCAGGCGCTACTTCCTTGGTGAAGTATCTCATTCCACAAAATTTGAACAAATCTCTCATGCTTAAGACATGAGAATTGAAAGGCGTATCCCTTACGTACTTTTTTTTAGTTGGTGTGTTGATGATCCATAAGCCCTATTGACTCTTTTTTTCATTTAAAAGCTGTCGGCAGTCATGTTCTTATATTTCCTTACTGTTCCGTACTAAATTCCTTTGTTCACCAATCAACTAAAGAACCAATTAGTTGTAGCAGCACCTGCGACTGAATAAGTAGCCCCGAAAAACATTCAAAAGAAGAGGTCTAGGGCAGGTTCCGAAAAGGGATCGAAGAGAATGTAGTTCATTCAAGGCTCAGACATAATTAGTTAGAAGCACCTTTTTCTATTGATATTGACTTGATGTGATGCTCTTTTCTCTCGCCCATAAACCATAGGAATCATCCGCAACAGACATCTTCAAAAAAGCTGGTTGGAGTTGCTCATTCCCATTTTTCGTTTGGGCAGTTGGTCGGAAAGTACCTCGTTTAGTGACGCCTATTGCCTTCGTCTTATTCAAACGTTATTGGCAGAATGCCTTCAATCTAGTCGTGTTTGAAGCAAGGAACCAATCGTCATGCTTAACTTAACGTACACATTTTGTAGAACTTATGCCCCTTCTCTCGTTAAGTAGAATTAGGCTGAGCGATATACTATGAAGATACAATATGAAGGAAGATACAAATATAGAAGAGAGAGTCAGAATTCATGCTCAACACAACCAAATTGATGAGCGGATGACCTCCTTAGTTATTAGCAGCCAAACCCACTTTATTACGATGGAGTCTTTTTTATACATAGTAGAAAAGAGGTCCTCATGTCAACTCGCTTAAAAAAAGTTGATATTCAGTCGTTGTTTCTTAAGACCTATTCACTCCTAGATGATACGAGGAATGAATCTCAGCAGGGGCCCATCAGCCCCATCTTTGAAAAGAGAAGGAAGATATGCAGCTTGCTTGCGGCTTGTAAATGGATCTTTCCTTCCTCCTCTACCTACTTCTCATTACCCTCTGCCCCTTAGAAAAGAGCCAGAGGCACTTCTTTACTGATAAAAAGAACAGATATAAAGAATGGGTTGGCTTAATACATGATTTGAACCACTAGCATATACTTTCGAACCAATAGCCTCTACTCTTTGTTGTGAAGCTCATTCCCCTATCCCTAAATCAAATGTGTCTATTCTACGCTTTTACGGTTGAAAGACTAAACCAAGACAAGTGAGCTAATGATGAGCAGAATCTGAAATACATTGAGATCGCCAAAAAAGATACAGAAAACTAGGAGAAGGAAGCAGCACCCAGCTTGATGAATCTGAAGCAGCAGATCTGCAAGACTCGGTCCTTCTTTCTTCTTTCTCAGTTTGAAGAGAGGAGAGGAAGGGAGAAGCGAACGGTTTATGATCATTTTATTGACGAGATTTTCAATGAAAGCTGAGATGGGGTAAGTGTGAAGAGTCAAATATTGCCCTACTTTTCTTATTTCTTAGAAGAATGGCCCCGGTATACTCCTAAAAAGGGGATTCTCGCTCTACTGATTGAAAGAATGACTCACGATTTATGATCATTTTATTGACGAGATTTTCAATGAAAGCTGAAATGGGGTAAGTGTGAAGAGTAAACTATTCCCTACTTATCTTATTTCTTAGAAGAATGTCCCTGGTATACTCCTAAAAGGGGGATTCTCGCTCTACTGAATCGAAAGAATGACTCACGTGTTTGGAACAGATCAGTTCGATACAGATAACAAAGAATAGAAATTGGAGAGCAGGTACCCTTCCTTAGTGGAAGCCCTCCCAGCCCAATGGAAAATGCCCAGATCATTTGAAAAAAAAAAAGATGTGTCAGTCACGCATCCTAATTGGTGAGCTTATCCCAACCATAGTTCCTTCCCTGCTCTTAGTTTGCTTTTAAGGCACCATTTTTGCGAGTAAAAGAACATGTGGTTAACCGAATGGATCACAGGTTGCTGCTCCACAATCTGAGTTTCTTGGTTCGCCCTTTCAGGCTTGGCTCCATTCTTTACGGGCTCAGCAGCAGCTTTTTGGGCTAGGCCACCAGCTTGAGGCTATTCCTGATGCTGGACTTCAGCAATGGTAGCCACTGCTTCTTCAGACTGAGAATTTGCCTGTTTGTCGCTTGCGACCTGGGCGGCTCGGTTCGGCCAAGCCTGTCGGCGTGGTGTTTTGTCTGTAGTTGGATCGACAAATCGATTGGCAATTTTCCTTGATTGGCTTACTTGCTTGATTGAAAGAGTTTTTCCATGGGGCAACTACTATGAATAAATGAATTGTCTATATTGATCCTAGCCTTACTAAATATCGTAAGAAAAAAAGCCAGTTGCTGCAAGAGCTTGAGAATGAGTTCACGCTCTTCTTGTTACAGTAAGTGCTGCAATTGAATCTGCGCTTGATGCAATAAAATAGGAGTTCTTGGTGTAAGCGTAATCGCAGTAGACTAAATATCCGCCGTGGTTGAATCACATGGAAGAAAGATGGTAGCATAGGGTAGAGTAGATTCAACGCTATGCCACAAGGTTATCCAAGTTTATAGGTGTCGTTTCTTATCCCTTTCTTCATTAAGATGGAGTTGGTGTTCAGTGTACCCACCTACTCACTCGCGGAAGAGAAGAATAGATCCATTGGCAGGGGTGACTAATCGTGGTTCGGCTGTCGCCCTAAGGTTACGATCCATTGGGTTGGGAGACCAACTTGGACCCACATTCCTCCAAGAGCCATACCGATCGAGAAAGAGATAAAGTTGAAAACAATCGAGATCGGATCTCTCACGGAAATTGTGAGGCCCCAATGTGGTCATTACTGATGTCTTTCTTGTACCAAATAACTTGAACAGAAAAAAAGCATGTTATTCCCATCCAACCCACAACAAATTTTCTCAAGATTGAGAAAAACTCTTTCGCATTTTATATGTAAAAATCTTAGAGTTTGAATTTCTATCATTGTCTTTTTACTTTTTTCCGTATTAACCGTAAGCTATTTTTTCTTTCTTGTTTTCTGCATTGATTTGAGTCTAATTTTGGGAAAACTCAAATCAATGCTACTGGTCAGGTCGTTCCGCATTCTCTTAAGTCGGCTTCTTGGTTGGGAAGTTCCTATTTTCGTTCTGGTTTTTCTTGTTGGTTTAGAACAAGATTCCAGCTTGCACATGAGACCTGAGAATGACTATCCTTCCTTCCTCTTTTTCAACCTCTCTTCGGGAAGTAAGAGCAATTTTCCCTTGCCTTGAGCCAGTTCCAGTCATGAGATGACTTTTCCCTTACTCTTTTCATTCATAATCTCTCTCTGATCACCGCTCTCCCTGTGGGTCGAGCATCCTTTTCAATCACCCTCTACAACTAAGTCAGTTGAGCTCTTTTGTCTCCTAGACCAGCTGTGATCTTTCCTCACGTTGGTTTGCTTACTTAAATGTATGCATCTTTAGAGTCAGTCCCTTTTTTGGAGTAACATTCCGAGCCGATAAGCAAGACAAAGCAATTCAACGTAGGAAAAGGCTCTCAATGGCCATAGACCTAAATGGTTGAAGTGTGCAGGATCACTCCTGAAACTTTTTTCCTTTATATAAGGAATCCTCTTTGGTGGTCGAAGCTAGAAGACGGCTGGACGAACTGCTATTTTGCATAGGGAGAGTAAGATAGGCTAGGTGTTTTTACTCAACTCGTGAAGGTTCATTTCTAGTTAGCAAGGATAAGGAAGCAAATGTAGAGTACTTTAAAAATATATCTGTCATTACGTGCGACTATCTCCGCTATAGAAAGAAAAAAGGAAAGAACAACATTTTCAGCACATTCATACGAAAAAGCCTTCATTATTATATTAGCATAAGTAGTAAACATTTTTTTCTAGGGTTTTTGTCATACATGCAAACATAATAAGTAAAACCAAACAAAGATAGTTAGCATAGATAGGAGTCTATCTCCACTAGGCATAGGATTAGATCTCTACTAAAAAAGACAAAGAACACCCTAAATTAAAACACATTACTTTGCATCTACAAACACTTATTTAAACCTTCTAAAACTAAAAGAGTCGACGGACTCTTCTATTCTACTCTCCCTGGGAATCCGAAGCTATGCGGGCGACCCGCGCTGTTAGTTCCCTTTGTTTGTGGAGGAGGGCCTCCTTCCTCTCTTCCCGACCGCGAATGTGATTTCGGATCTCTTGCATCATCTTTGCTGTGGCCTCACAGTTGAGAGGAGGCAAATGCTCCCAGAACAGACCCTGCATTTTCTCCGATTGAAGCTTCTCCTCTTTGACTTGAGAGATTTCTTGCGAAATTTCTTGAAGTCTTATAAAAGAATCCATGGCTACACTCAAATCTTTTTTTTCCTCTCCGTCTCCCTTTGCCAAATATAGACTGAAAGAAGCTTCTATTTATAGGTGTTGGAGGCCCTTAACTGTTTGATATTATTAGAAATAATTGTTGTCTTAGTTTCATAACATGTTTCAACCCCGACATTTCATTAATAATTATCTTTGTACTACAATCCGTACGAAAGGCCCCCTTTCTTTTGGTGGGTATCGCCACGTGGCTTAATCCCGGATCACTCCTGAATGAATACGACACGATAATACAGCGCACATCAGAGAAGAGAGTACCCCCTTTATTATAAGACAGGTCCCCCCGCGTCCTTTCTTAAGAGATGGAGCAATCGTCACTCGACAGCTCAAAGCTGACCGGTACAACCCGTGTGCTTGCCTACTTGTCCCGGCCTATTTGTACCCAGCTAGAATCTCTTCCCTTATAAAAGAAAAAAGGGCCCCTCGGCCAATCATCACTCGATAGTTCGAAAGAGGATCAGTACAAAACCATGTGGTCTGTATTTGTTTACGTACTGCCCCTTAGGCCTAGGGCTTCGTCGTACCCTTCTTACTCATCTTTCACTTTCACTGGCTTATACTTGTCTTTTTTTATTGGCTTATTTATAAAATGGTATCAGCATTTGAGATGAGTCTCCCCGGCCACTCCTCAGTGGTCCGTCGTTGCTTAGAACCACTATCTCTTGATTGATCTATTTTTTTCTACCTTTATAGCTCGCTTTATAAGTTCACTAGCAATACACCAATACAGCACTAGCTATAGCAGTAACTAGTACAATGAGTCAGGGTTCAGGTGAATTCAATAATAGACGACTGTTGGCATTCCAGCCTTCCTATCCGAAAGAGAATCCATTATTTCTTGGTCATGAATATCTGAACTAGTTGTTCACTGTTCAAGAATTCTTGTTTAGACAATTCAGAACATCTATGCATAGTCTTTTAATCTAAGATTGAAATTCTCCCATATCTTATTGCTAAAATATTATTCCATGGAGCAAAGGTCCAAAATATGGAAGAAAGAAGTGTTTCCAGGACTCTCCAGTCAATTGTGCTCTACTTAATCCCTCTTTCATGGCAACATCTCTTTCCGGCTAAGGAACGGAAAATCTTTCTCCTGTTACAGGAATCAAGTTTTCATTTTCTCTATAAAAGCCCCTTTCCAGCTGACGGTGTCAGTCCACTAACAGCGGTATACAGTAAGTCAGTATAAGTTAGTATAGAAAGGGCACGCGAAATAGACAACTACTTACTAGGCTAGGGTTGTAGTTTTTTCATCTTCCCTTTGTTTTACTTTACTCTAGTGGAAATTCATTTTTAAAAGTTACTAGGCAATTAGTGAAGTGGTTTATAAAAGTGACAAGCTTGGTGGAAAGCTCTTATCCTAGGAGGAAAAGCTAAGTATGCCCGAGTAGTCTTGATATTGGTTGGTTTGAGGTTTCGTTGGTTTTATACTAACAAGCAAGCTTCGGCGACCGCTCGACCTAGTGCGTTAGCCCCAGTACTATAGGGAAGGCCTATGCGAAGAAAAGGCCTGCCCATCATCAAAGCAAGCCCAAGTTCATGCAAGGTTTGTCAAAATTCAAAGCCCGTCAAAGCCATATGAAATCATGCAAAGGATCTGAGCCCATCCAAATGATGTTCAGCGGGCTAAACCCAAGTAGCTCTGGCCAATGATCCAAGAGACCCGAAACTAGTTAATCATGTTATCCTTACCTTCTAACCAATCGGCCAATCACGCTATCCTTACCTTTCAACCAACCCCTTCGATTCACATTCTGCAGTAGTATATGGTTCGAAGCACAGTGTTCTATCCGGCACGAATCCTCTCCATAACTAGTATAGTGGAGGTCTTACTTGTATTGCAATAATGATAAAATGTACGAACATAAATGATGAGTAGACCATCCCACTTTTATATGTGGGTTCATTTCAGAATGTTTTTTTGTTTTGAATAAAGAAGCACGTGAACTTTTAGTGTAAGGCAGGTGTTTTTCTCTGTGGATGGATGGGATAAATGCCTATATTTCTTTATAATGTTAGTGTTATGTTGATGTTATTTTAAATAATGAAATCTAAAAAAGTTTCTTAGTCCCATTCTTTATAATGGTCTTTCGCATACTATGTAAATGAACTTCAAGTCTGAATTGTGTACTCAACAGGAAGCGTCACAGCCACCCCCGATGACGATCTGCAGTATTAGTTTGAGAAAGTCATTTGGTTTTTAAGCTAGAGCGATTGGTTTACCTATATCATGCAAATGACCAACACTTAGGTGCTTTCTAAGATCCTCATATATGTAAGATGTATGCCATATGTAATTATTGAATGACTTGCAGGGTATGCAATATCTTAAGTACAAAAGGTAAGACCTTTTCAGAGAAATGAGCTTAGCACAACGTGGGATAGAAACCTAATCCTAAAAGGAGAAAACACATCACTGAACAATCAGAGGAATAGAAGAAATGTGTTCAGACCAAGTGACTGAACTCTCTCTGAGTTGCGCTACATAAAAGATCCTTTTCTACAAAAATGGATGTAGGCTTAACTAAAGCCCAATGCATGTTGAACTCTATGGAATCTAAGCCTCACTACCCTTACCCCTTTAGAGGGTTACAAGGAATTTTTGGACGGACCCATATAGATTTAGCTTAGGGGTTTATGAGAGATTGACTGATGGACATAAGCTAAACAAATATGATTGAACGTAAAACAAAACCTATAGACCGAATTAGGAGAGCAGAGGTTTAATTCAAGACCAGGAAAGCAAGTTATATCGAAGCCCAATGCCAAGCAAAGCCCTAGACTACAAGTGAAGAAATTAGGTTGAACTAAGCCCTTAACCCAAGATGAGGTGGAGCCTTAACCCGACAGAAGAGGGGACCTGTAGGATCGTGGGCTTAGTCAGCCCAACATAGGTTGTTAACCAAAAAGGAGAAGTTCCCGTGAAAATAGAAAAAGACCTCCCACTTAACCCCCCTTACTTGGTAGATTCACATTCGTAGGAAATATATGTTATTTTGTCTCTTTCCCTCAAGTGAAGGAACCTATTAATAAGATAATAATATCTCTATGCTTCCTAGATAGATAAATAATAAAAGGCTTAGCATATCCTACATTGATAGAAATCATAAGCATGTGCTCAATCAGTATTCTCTCCTGCCAAAAGTCCAATCCATCCACGAAAACAGTTCTGTCTTTCAAGACTTCCGATCCTCCTTCCCTTCTCGGTTATCTCCTCTGGTATCCATACTTCCACCAATCTGAAATGGGAGTCAGGAAGTTAGCTTTTGTATGATGAGTTGATCACCCTATACATACAGATTTCTTTCTCTTTAAGCCTCAGGCATTAGATCAGATACAAATAGAAAGTCTTGTATGAGTCCCTTCTTTAATAGGAAAAGATCTGTTGACTTATCGACCAGAAAGACTTTGCTATTATATAGTCATCTTCTCTTTTTCATAGGACTCATGTAGTCTACCCCCAAAAGGAGCTCCACTTTTAGCAGATTGATTGCTCGAAAGAGCCGTACCTAGCTAAGGGAAAAAATATCTCTATTTTCCGGACAGAGAGGGCTATTGCAGTTATGGGGATTCCTCCTACCACCGAAACCCAGATGCCAAAGGGATGTATCCTATCTTCTATTCTAAGCACGATAGACGAGAACCCTGATCAAGCTCGAGTGAAAGTTCAACGAATCCAAGATAGGGCGAATGGTTTTTTAATATTTAACTGAAGGTAAGGCTTCACTAGTGATATCCATAGTAAGAGGGAGCGGTAGCTTAGGGATTCCCATTAAAGAAGATGCAAGAGAGCACCTTCAACCGACAAAGCACTTATTTCTTGCTTGGACGGGACTAGATTATCAAGCAGCTTCCTCTGCACTGCACATGACACCGAGATTCTAAACCTTGTCTTCCCCGCTTTCGGGTATGAAACCCATCTCTCAAGAGCGCTACGCATCTTTTAAGGGGCGATCCTCTTTGGTAGGGATGGGACTAAAGAGCAATAACAGAAGTGGGGCAACAGCTTATCTGAAAAGACCTGTTCTTTTATCACTTTTCCTAGACCAACTAAGGGTTCTAAAGACAATTCATTCTTCCTAGTCCAAGCTAGCTAAAGAAATAGCACCATCTTCTCTCTTGAATGACTTTATTGTTGATGGATCCCCTCATGGGACAGAGATACCTTGTGAGCTAACCCCAACTCTTACAGCCGCGGAAACCATACAATACTATTACCTTACTATAAGAAATTATATCGGTAGGCTTGTCCCGATTTCATTGGCTAAAGACCGCTTTCAAGTAGGTTGAACTCTGACTCTTGTTCCCCAGGACCAGGGTCTGTAATTCTTACTGTCCTTACCAAGACCTACTCTATAATCAGTTGAGCTTCAAGACCTTCTCCTTAACCGGTAATGCCAAGTCGTTAATCTTCGTCTGGAGCTATAGCTCTCTCCGCAATTCCATCTCGGCCAGAGAATCAAATGACAGATGGTATGCCTTTCTATCCATCCTGATTGTTGGATTGAAATAGAAATAAGATTTTATGCATTCAAGGTTCAAAACAAATTATAAGTCCTTCTATCAATTGAGAAAAGAAGCAAGCTAAAGCTTCAGTATGGAAAGAGGCTGAATTCCATCCGCAAAAATGCTTCAGTAAAGAAGAGCAATGGAAGTAGGGAGAGGAAATCTAAATCCTATGTCTGGTCTAGCATGCACAATGGCCCATGAACATTGGGAGAAGAAAGCCTTTTTGTAGCAGATCTCAAAAATAATGATGGTTGATGGGCTTTAGATAAAATATCTTATTCGATTCCTCCTAGCCGATAAGAAGAAATTCAGGCTGTTCAAACTCTTCAAATCAAAGATTTTGGAAGTTCGTAAGTAGCCCGCTTCATAACTATGAAACAATGGGGACAAAAGGGTTGTGCATCCATAGCATGGGAACTTCGAAAATCTTTTTAAAGGGCACACGTGATGAGTATGGCTGAGGGACTAGTTTACCCTATTGTTGACTTCCCCAACCAAGGCTTCCATTCAGTAGAGCTAACCGTTTCATCTCTTCAACAAGTTTAGTAATTAGCATAACGACCCTATTATTCCGGTATAGAGAACAACCTATGATTAGCTTTTTGGGAAATTTCCAGACGAAAAATTTCAACGAAATTTTTTAATTTATTATTTTACTATGTTAAACTCTACCCGTAGAGTAACAGAAATGGAGTTTCTCTTATTCGTATTCACAGCTACTCTAGGAGGAATCGGTGCTAACGATTTCATAACTATCTTTGTAGCTCCAGAATGTTTCAGTTTATGCTCCTACCTATTATCTGGATATACCAAGAAAGATGTACGGTCTAATGAGGCGACTATTAAATATTTACTCATGGGTGGGGCAAGCTCTTCTATTCTGGTTCATGGTTTCTCTTGGCTATATGGTTTATCATGGCATATCCAGCGGAGAGATTGAGTTACAAGAAATAGTGAATGGCCTTATCAATAAACAAATTTATAACTCCCCAGGAATTTCAATTTCGCTCATATTCATCACCTTAGGAATTGGGTTCAAGCTTTCCCCAAACCCTTCTCATCAATGGACTACTGATGTATACGATGGATTGTGGTTCGTTCGAGAAATTCCTATCTGTCTCTGAGATGTTTGGGTTTTTCAAAATTCTGTAGACATGCAGAAGAGAAATGCTATTCCCACATAAACCAAGATAGAACTTTTACTTGTTCAAATAACAATTAAGGTAAAGCAGGGTCAGGAACGACGAATCTCTTTATGATAAACAGATCCATTTTGCAAGTTCGTTATTACAGGTAGTTCCTACAAAGGATCGGACTAATGACGTATACAATACTTGAATTCTTGATGTCGATGTTATATAGTTGGTTCTCATCCTTCAGATACTACGAGTGTAATAAGAGCATTCATCGACAAAATGATCACCCTAAGATGATCATCTCGTGGCTATTGAGAACGAATTAAATTAGATGGTTCTATTGCTAAATCTTTCTGTTACTTCGAAAGTAGATGCTTCAGTTTAAGCCACTCGAATATTCGATATTCCTTTTTATTTCTCATCAAACGAATGGTTTCTTATTCTGTAAATCCTAGCTATTCTTACCATGATATTGGGAAATCTCATTGTTATTACTCAAACAAGCATGAAACGTATGCTTGCATATTCGTCCATAGGTCAAATCGGATATGTCATTATTAGAATATTTGTTGGAGACTCAAATGATGGATAAGCAAGCATGATAACTTATATCTTGTTCTATATCTCCATGAATCTAGGAGCTTTTGCTCTCATTGTATTATTTGGTCTACGTACCGGAACTGATAACATTCAAGATTATGCAGGATTATACACAAAAGATCCTTTTTTGGCTCTCTCTCTAGCCCTATGTCTCTTATCCCTATGGGGTCTTCCTCCACTAGCAGGTTTTTTCGAAAACCTCTATTTATTCTGGTGTAGATGGCTGGCATGCCTATATTTCTTGGTTTCTCTTACAAGCATTGTTTCTATCTACTATTATATAAAAAAAATAAAGTTCTTAATGACTGGACGAAACCAAGCAATAACCCCTCATGGCGAAATTATTGAAGATCCCAATTAAACAATTCCATCGAATTGAGTATGATCATAGCACATACTATACCAGGAATATCAATGAACCTGATTATTGCAATTGCTCAGGATACCGTATTAGCTATTCGAGTTAGAATGATATCGAACCGCGAAAAGAAAGACTTTTCTCGAATGGGAGAACATATAACATTCTTTCAGGAATGCAACTGACTACGACATTGATTGATAAGGCTGACCCGTCGACTATAAGATTAGGAGATGAGCCTTAGGGCCACCCCTGCGAGATCAGATCTTTGACGAGCCTGTGAAGTGGAAGGCATTGGGCCAAGCTACAGGAAAGAAAAATCACAAAGGAAGGAGTTTTACTTAAGTGATAATGAACACTGAACCTAACAGCCGAGGAGAGGATCACCGATACCCAAGAAGAGTATATTACCAATCCTGTAACCCCCATTAGTTTGTAAGGGGTTCATCCTATTCAATTTGCATCTCGAATTCAATGTATTCATATCGGATAGAAAGATTCAATCTTCTTCTCTGTTTGGGATTTGCTCTTGAATTGAGTTAGTGAAGATTCCACCCTAAATGGAAAGCTAGTCTTCTTTTTTATAGTAAGAGATAGAAATGCGGCGAATCGAGAAAGAGCTTATTAGCTTATTTCAAATTCGAGTCTAAGTTATTGAAACCTTTATCTTCTTATCCCTAATTGGCATATCTGTCATTTGCGTCTCTCTATATATCTTTTTCCCTTATTTAGAAATTGCGTATAATATAGAAATAAAGATGATTAGCTTTTTTTATGTTTCTTTAGCCTTTCGTGGAGATCAAATCCTCTTGTCCTCTCAACTCATATTTCCCACGTAGTTCGTCGGTTAAAACAACGATTCTCTTCTCAAAGTCAAAGCAATGAAAGAACCACCCCTTCTTGTTTTTTGTACTGTTAGATAGAAAGAAAATTAGACCCCAAAGAGTCCTTCTTTAGCACTTTTCAGATAGAGGGGGTGAGGGGGTGGTTTACATAGAACCGAGGCAAAGTGGTTTATGAACAACACATCTTTCAGACTATGTGGAGATCCGACGCCCAGCGATCTTCACTTTATGCAAAGTTCCATTTTTTCGTTCCCTTCTGCTACTAGCACTTTCTCAACTAGGTCGGACGCGCAAAGCGCTCCACCTAAATTAACTCAGTTATTTGATGACATCTGCCAAAAGAGTGCGGATTTGCTTCGACTTAGAGGTAGGGAATTACCTCTGGAGTGGAACATACCAGATCTTATTAAGGATGTTATGGGAGACGAGGCTTTTCCAATTCTAGGACACCTCCAAGATACCTATTACGATGTTCTTTTAAGGGGGTGTTCGAGTTGGCTTTTAGAAGATCTCTTCCATTTTCTCGATTTAATCAACCATGTCTTCTAGTATGAGGGTCCTTATTAGCCTTTTTTCGTTTCTGAATCTTTCTCCAATGCTTTCCGTTGGTCAACAACCAACCAAAGTGCTATATACTTCTTCACTACTCGTACATGCTTGACGGAGTTAAGCTATATTGAGTGAATCGTTTTGTCTCAATCAATCAAGAATGTTATAAATTTTGAGAGCTAGATTAGTTGGCGATGAAGAAGTAAGAATTTCCTCAACCAAAATTGTCGAATTAGACCTAAAAAATCCATTCAGGTTCGTTATCGATTGGGAAACATAAAGATAAAAGATTTAACTAAGTATGAAATCGACAAAATTGAACAAATGATAGGTCAAGATCATGTTGTTCATTGGGAATTGAAGAAGGGAGAACGAGCAGACATCGAACAATTAATTTCTATTTCTTGTTATCGTGGAATTCTCCATCAAGATGGATCGCCCTTACGCGGTCAACGAACTTATACTAATGCTAGAACTTTTCGCAAGCTAATTTAGGAATGAAAGAAGTCTACCGAAAGCCCTTGGTACTTGTCTGATCAATCACACTAATAACTTCAATAGTTCACTGAGATTTTTGTGAATGACCGTGACAGCTCTTCAAATCATATTCAGTCTGATTAGATATATCACTGAAACAAAGTGATTATGTTCTATCTCTGTTTTCTTTTTGGATTCTGAGGATGAGCCGGCCGATCCTAACATCATTTTTGAGGAGCCGGACGACGAAGCCTCCTCCTCAAATAAAGATGTCTCCGACGCTACTCTCCCGGCAAGACCAACTTTTTCTATTGTGATTTTTTTTGCGAGTTCGGTCAGGAGGGACAAAAGAGAGATGCTTTCTATTAGTCAAAAGCAGATATCGCCACCCATGCTCCCACGATCTGCTTACCGAGGAATAGAAAAGGAAGGACACACGGCCAGAGCAAGTTGGGTTGGGGTATAGAGATGTAAGAACGGTGGGGGTGACAGAGGACGTGCTCGTACAGTACATAGAAGGATATGAAAAAGTACTTACATAGAAGGATATGCCTCTTTATGAGCATTACGATCTGCAACTCAGATGGTCCCTTATGAAGTCTCTATTGGTCTTATTCTTATTGTGCACCTTGTGAGCACGTTTGGATCCGTGAAGGCAATCGCTCGGATGTTCCCTAGCACAACCCGAGAACGGGCCGGAGGGAACCATAGCATGGGGAATGTCTGCGTCTCGTCGCAAGGCTTATTTTGAGTTGTGGGTCAAAAGGCGGGCAGCTTTATTTGATCAAGGGCCGGGGCACAAGGGTCCTGGTACTATCCAGGTGCGAAGAACCCCAGAGGTGACTGCAATGAGCAAAAATCTCACTCACGGGCCTAAACGACGAGCAAACACTCAAACGTGAGAGCAAGGGATCACCCAATGAATGGACGAGCTCAAATGGGCGAGGGAGGCAAGCACCATGCTTTCAGAGATCTAACCCAACCCGGTCTGAATCTTATCTGAACTTTCGAGAATAAATTACTAAGTCGTGCCATAAGGGGTAATTCTCAAATGGGATGGGGCCAAGCCTTTAGGTTGTTTAAGTAGGTTGGGTGACAGATCGGCTATAGGAGTACTACGGGATATAAATTAGGGAAACAAAAGTGGAGCCTACGACGATGGCACCCAATTTCATTTCGTGGAAGTCCCTGACAGAGGAAAAGGGCTGTAGGTGATGGTGCGTTCTACTTCTTATGACAAGAGGGGCGTCGATATCCTTTCTATTGGTTCTTGCGTCGCAGCTGGTATAGATGATGAAAGGCGGGCCACTTTTTTGGTACCTATTCTCTTAATAGGCGGCAAAGCGAAATAGAAAAGGGGCCGAGCTGAATGATGAGTGCCTTTTTAGCCTTTATTTAAAAGGCTCTCATGTGGAGCTAACATGGTTGGCTACATATAAGTATAGCCAAATCAAGATGAGAGTATGGCCGTTCGGAGGACGCAGCGGGACTACCATAGGAAAGCCCGCCCCTACTAGCTAACATAGAAAGAGATTCCCGGATAGCAGTAGTCTCTATGTGAATCTCTTACAGACTGGCCAGGCCGAATCGGGGCACCACTTGGGATGGGAATGGCCCAGCCCACATGCATTATTTGATGAAAGCACTCCAGTCACCTCCGATGATTGGTTTGTCAACCACTGTTTCTCTCCGTCAAAACAATGCTCTGAACATGAAAGTGTGCAGTTCTGCCCCCTTATCCCATGCTGAGTCACAGGCAGTGCTTCGGAAAGCATGGACGAGCCACATTCAGGGAAACTTGCACGTGTGGTTCTGACCGGGGACCCCGGTATACTATACTAGTATGTGTAGGTTCCCTTAATTCCAGTGAGATTGTCATGGCGCAAAAGCAGAATGGTCCGGTATTCCCTTGTTCCCTGTATTGGTTATGTTCTTTATATCTCGTCTAGATAAAACTAATCGAGCTCCGTTTGATCTCCCAGGAGTGGAAGCTAAATCAGTTGCAGGATATAATGTAGAATATGCACGGGATGCGATCCTTAATAGTTCACTGTTGGCGGAGCCAATGTCCCGGAGTCTCAGTTACTCTTTCCCAGTTCCTAGCTCTAAGACTAGTGGAAGAAGGGCAGCAGTGGCTTCGCTCCTACACCTTCCTACATGAAGAGTTGTAATACTAGGAAAGCGGAAAGAATGGGTAGGGCACGAGGCTGTGGACGACGTGACCCGTTTGCACTGGATGAATGACGCAAACTTGAGCGCCTGAAGTCACGAGAGAAGGACGCGAGTTCCTTCAGGGCAAAGGGCATACCTGAAATTTAGGTCATGCAGGAATTCAGAAACGGAACAAAGAAAAGCTTGACGCTAATCCACTAAAGACTGAACCCATCAAGCGAACAAGTCCCTAAGGCTTCCACAGACCGAGGCTTATAGAAAAAGGAAAGAAAATTCTATCCAATCACAACCTCGCCAAGTCTCTAATTAGGGGCTCTATCATGTTAGCCAATACGAAGAGTGGCTGTTTTGTTAATAGAGTATATCACAGCTAATGCACTCCACGATTCTGAATACACCTATAAGCTCGCCTTAATCTTAAATTTTTCCTTTATATGCATTAGTATATAAAAAGACTCTTTGACAGGCTACTCCCCAAGCAGAACAACCTCATTGTCTCCCGAGGCAGCCTAGTCACACAATGCAGTTGGAGCTAGAGACAAGGATGGCACCATTAATGCTTCGCCAGAATAGACCAAGCTAAGCAAAGAGGAAACTATCCCAAGCGTAGCATCAACTATTATATCTTCCCTACTACTATAAAGGAATAAGGAGAGAGACAATGCAGAGAAGCACTTTTCGAAGAGAGAGAAAAAAACCTCCCTAACTCAGAAAGGCCCAGACTGCGCTATGGAAAGAATGGCACTTTACAAATAAGAAGAGGGGCAATAAGAGCAGAGAAAGAAAGCTAACCTAAATGTAATTATTTCTCCAAAGGGCGACGTAAATGTGAAGGTCATTTTCCTTACTGGCACTGAAAACATTCAAGGATAGGCGTAAGGCCCTCCTCACTGGTTGGCAGAGCCCCTATTCAATCGTATGGACCTATTTCCATTTATGGCACAGTATCCCAAGCAGTAAGGCTCTGTAGAGCTAGTATCCCTTGAGACTTGCTGCCGCAAAAGATCATTCTGCTGCTCCTTCGCCTGCGGATTAAGCTATAGAAGGAAAGCAAGAAAACCTTGGCAACTGGAAATTTCAAGGATCAGGGGATGTATGAAATGGTTATCTCGGCTGAGAATCAAGCCCCAACACAAAGAGCTGTGGGCCAGGTTGCTTTGCTTTATCGGATCAAATAGTGTGCAGTGGGCAAGCTTTTACCCATGTCGCTGAGCTGTTTAATAGAGGGAAGTTCAAAGAGCTGTGGGGCTAGTAGTGTTTTCAATCTGAGCATTCCGAGACAAAGCCTGGGTCGTCGAACTAAAGAATCTCAGCATTGGCCATAAAAACGCGTTTGAAGGCCTATTTTTGGGACCGATAGGGAGGGGTCTAAAACTTCAATTTCCGCTATATCAACCTTCCAAACCAAAAGGGTATTCCTCTCATACCGCTAAAACATTGTTTCGGCCCCTGCTGCCAGAAGAGTTGGTGCAAAAGTCATTGTAGTCCAAATAGCGTATTTCCCGCTAGGGGCCTAAGACTCACTAAAGCAATTGTAGCTATTCACTCGTTCTAGTTCTAGTGAATTTCGCTCCAAATAGCATAAAAAGAAGCTTGAGTTCAATTAGGGGGGAACCCTCTATAGTCAACCTACTCCCAATGAAGAGGCAAGGGGCGTAGCGATGAAGTTGAACAGGGTTGGTAAATTCACCGGGTGACTCGAAAGCAGGCTCTTAAAGATCACTCCTAGCGCGTCAGTCATTTCGCTCCTAAAGAGCTACCTAAAAAGTTGCCAATATCGATAGCAGCTCCTGTTCAAGCTTTTGTTTCGGTTCCCGCAAAAGAAATTATTGCAATCTCAACTGGATAAATGAATAGCTTCGCATCTATTTCCTATTGTAATGACAAATGTTTTTGTACTGATCCAGTGTCAGATAATTGGGAATTCGCTTTCAGCTCTTAATCTTTTTCGGGAGACATGGAAAAAGGCAAGGCTCAAGAGACCTAGCGCTAAAGCAATTGTAGCGGTCCTTGCTCTATCTACTTCTTTCTCTTCCCAAGAATGAACAACAACAACAACTACCCAGTATAGTCCCAAAGGGACTATATATGTATGTCTGGGGAGGGTAATATGTATGTAAGCCTTACCCCTACCCGATAGGGCGGAGAGGCTATTTCCAATCGACCCTCGGCAAAAGATCGAGAAAAGAAAAAAAAACAAAAAAAAAACAAAAAGAAAAAACATTATTGACTCCAAAATAAACCACAAAAAAACTGACATATAAAAGGGCAAAGTAAACAAAGCAACAACATGAACAAAAGACAGTAGTAATTCTAGGAGTACTCACAAATATATTAACCTATCGGGAACCCTCCCCCCCGACCCATCCCTATCCCGCGAAATAATAGAAGCCCCTAACCTACAACCTTGATACTAGACCTCCATACTTTCCTATCAAGAGCCATGTCCTCGGAAATCGGCAAAATAGTCATGTCCCTCCTAATCACCTCCTCCCAATACCTCTTGGGCCTCCGTCTGCCACGACTCGCGCCAACTACCGGCAGCCGCTCGCAACTCCTTCCGGTGCATTGGGGATTCTCCTCCGCACATGCCCGAACCACCTGAGTCTCGCTTATCGTAGCTTCTCATCCATTGGGGCTACCCCTACTATTTCCCGAATAAATTCATTCTTCAACCTATCCAACCTAGAGTGCCCACATATCCACCTGAGCATCCTTATCTCTGCTACCTTCATTCTCTAGATATGGGAGTTTTTCAATGGCTAGCACTCTGCCCCGTACATCATTGATGGTCTAACCACAGCTCTATAAAACTTCCCCTTGAGATACTGTGGCACTTTCTTGTCACACAAGACACCCGACGCAAGCCTCCATTTCGACCACCCAGCCCCTATTTGGTGAGTGACATCTCTATCGATCTCTCTGTCACCTTGATCACCGACCCAAGATATATGAAACTGTCCTTCTTAGCGATGACCTGAGAACTAAGCTTCACATCCCTACCAGCTCCTTCTTCGCTCGGCTCGGAGCTAAACTTGCACTTCAAGTATTCACTCTTAGACCTGCTTAGTCTGAAACCCTTCGACTCGAGGTTTTCTTCTTTGATAATATTAAGATTAAGCAAGCAAGAAAACGGATGCGCGAGGCTAACGCTATAGGCTTGAGTGCATTAGCGCTTAATCAATCTGTTGTTTGTTCCTTTCATGATTCAAACAGCCGGTACACTTTGTGGCTCGAAACGACTCAAAGGGGCGGGGGCTATATATTTGCTTGCAAAGCAGGATGTTTGCCTTTCGGAAAGGGTGAGCCTCTTTGATTCAAAAGGTGCTACTAAACTACTCAAGTATATCTAGTGTTAGTAGTACAACAGAATGTCGTTCACCCCGCAAGCCCTTCGTATGTAGGCCCTACTGAAGTACCAAATGTTAGCGGCATTAGTACAGCTATTAGAATACTCTTCGATGTTGACTTTGTAAACTAATAGGCCGGTAGGTTACTTTTGAATCAAAGTAGCGACGAAAGGGGGAAATAGCTCAGTCGGTTAGAGTGCTGGTATGTCACGCCAGAAGTAGTGGGTTCGAACTCTATACATAGGGCCTTTCCTTTCAAATGACAACTGCCTCTTCCTACTGCGAGGGCCTTGAAGCCAAACCGCCCCCCGCCAGAAAATGCCCATCCCTTTCTCGTTGGCGGTAAAAATGCTCGCTGTCCTATTACAACCAGCTCCAAATGAGAAAAGATTCATTTTTAAGAAGTTCATTTGATGACTTAACAAGTCTCACCACCATTTTTGAACTATATGTATTTCTTTTAGCACTCTAGACACACTGACGGGAGCAAAAAAATACAGAAGTCCCGCGGAGCTGATGACTGCGAGTGGAGAATTACTCGATAAATAGAAGACCATGCTACTGTTTTGGGCCAACAAGGTCAAAATCTTCGTCAACACAAGGAAAGGACATGACAATCAGTCCGAATCCAAGCAACTCCCATGGAACCCACCCAGCGCAAGGAAAAATATGGCACCAACGGATGTGGCCATACCCTGAAAAGAAAGTTGGCCTAACTCTACTTTGTTTGATGAAGTTGAATAGTAAAAAATCTTTGCGCGAAAGGCAAATATGGCTTATCCTTGATTTCATAAAATGCTTCCTCCGCTTCCATGCCAAGTTGAAACTCATCTTTCTTCCTCAACATGAGGCTTGTAGACTCGTGACGCAACATGACTGAACGACTTAATGTTTCAGGTTCACAGTAAGATTCTGGACAGAAGTATTCAAACACTTGGGGTCAAATCAAAGCCAAACTTCTCCTCGAGTCTTCATCCCGATTTCAGTTCGGGCAGATGGTCGAAAGGATCAATGCGTTATTAGAGGAGTACACCTCCGTGGGGCACTTTGTCAGTGCCAATCGGGTGCAGCTGCTGGACGTAGCACAATTTTGCCAAAACTTGTAAAAAAGCTCTGCATCTGTCTGTTCGAGTTAGCGATAGGCCAACAACCTTTTTCTCCCCACACCGTTGTGGCCGGCTACACGGGAAGGAGACCCTCTGCTGGTTTGGTTTTCCAATGGAAAGATTTGAGATACCTTCTCCTACCCTATAAAGTGAGGGAGAATGACACTATGCTTTATAGAAAACGATGTAGTGATAAGGAGTTACAGAAAAGTCCCCGAAAAAAGGAAGCGACATTTTCCCGGAAGAGTAGAGGGGACAATCTTTGGCCCAGGTAAAATAAAACATGGCCTCCCCTTCCACCCAAATGGACTATTCTATCCTTATGGGGTCTAAGAAAAGAGAGATATCCTTTTGCAAGGTGAAAGATCGATGTCCTTCA
Organism: Nicotiana noctiflora; assembly: GCA_032618575.1. Classification (NCBI taxonomy): domain Eukaryota; kingdom Viridiplantae; phylum Streptophyta; class Magnoliopsida; order Solanales; family Solanaceae; genus Nicotiana; species Nicotiana noctiflora. The sequence continues at coordinate 7,448 of JASVEL010005385.1, read as the reverse complement.
GAATTCTAAAAAGATCAAGAAAGATATCTTGCTCGTTAGCGCTGCTTTTTTATTGCAGCTAGGGTGCCCCTTTTCTTTCTCAAAGTAAACATTCTCGCTTGTTAGTCAAGCTTTGAAGTCTCTACTTTATTTATATTTATGGAATATTTGTAGAAGCACAGATTTTCCACCATATACCTATACAAGGGGCTGGTCTCGATCTCGCTTGGTGCTACCCCTCTCGATGATTGTTGACTCGACATTGATTTTGTGTTTTAGTTGGAGGGCTCTCCCTCCATCCATCGAGTCAAGTAATTCGCTATCGGAAATTTATCTGCCGCCTATCTCATGCCATCCTTCTTCTTTCTCCGAATCGGTTCCTAGTGTCAGTCAATCAAGATTCGCCCTCAAGAGATGGAAGATCCTTGACTTTAGGTTAGGTCGGTCTCATCATTCATGAAATTCCCCCGTCCATCAATTGATCACGCGAGTACGCATCCAGTCAGCGCATAGAGAATGAAAAAAACATTCATCCTGGATTCTCTTGCTCAAGAAAAATCTCTATCAATTAATCCCTATTCATTCGGTCAAAGTCTGCACTATTCATGCCCCTCTACTAAGCGATGCACCATGTTGATAGGAATCAGGAATGATCTTCGTGTACACGTCCTCGAGAGCAGCATTCATGGCAATCATCACTACTTTCCCCAGAGGGCATGGTATGGCTTTGTTCTTGGTCTTGTTTAAAAGATGTCGAGTGCCGCTTTTCCCCGTCCGAGAATCTCCATATGCTCTAAGTGGCGCGAGCTAGAATCCTTATGAGCTTCCTTGTTCAAAAGACTGTCTCTTTACCCCTTGCATCTTCATCTTTTCGAAAGCCCAGGCCATGCTTCTGGATCTGCATTAGTCCTATTTCAGGTGCAAAGCCTCTTCAATAAAGACCTCTTTTTTTTTCTCCCCCATTTCTCATTTTGTTGATTGAAAGAGAATAAGAGCTATCCATTAAGTAAAGAGATGGTTTTCGGTCGGTTCCCGTTCGCCTTCCCCCCTTATAGTCCATTAGTGGGTAGGGTGGTCAACTTAGAGGGAGCCCGCCTCCTCTTCATATGTGTCCTCGACAACCTGGCGGTTCTTCGGTCTCCGCTTTTGGGGGCAGCAGTGCTTGGTTGCTGGGGTTTCCGTTTCCTCAACCAATTCAGTTGTGTTAGCCTTGAGATTGGTCTAACATTTTGTTATGAGCTGGCTGGATTGAAGGTCAGATATATTTGAGTTCAAGTGGGACAGCACCTTCGATCGACCATAGGTCCTATTCTACCCTTACCGAATTCATTCTATTGAAGCATAACATAAAAAGCTCCTTCTTATCTTGCATTTATTTGGTTTGGAAGTTCCAGAATGTTGTCTGTGGATTTCTATAACAAAGGAAAGCCTCCTACCATAATACTATGCCATTTTATTGAAACAAGTTCCGTGCTGCTCACCACTCCTCGAGGCCAAGTACGGGGTCGAACCCTCATTCCAGTATTTGCAATCTGATACATTTCCATTATGTTACCTAGCCAAACCCGCCACCTCATGTGCCAAAGTCAAACGGTTGTTCCTCCTTCTCAGCTCCTTCTTTTTCTAGGGATCAACTTCTTTCTCCTTTGCCTTGCTCAATCTTCCTTTTTTGATTGAAAGTAGCAAGCCACTCTACTATTGGTACAGAGGCCAGATAGAAGGTTGCTCATCCAGCCCAGCGGATCCATTGTTTATGCGACAGTGCAATGCAGCTGAAAAAGGGAAGCCTCTTTTTATTAGTAAGGTATAGGTTGGTTGCGAAAAACTCCAAAACTAGGGTTCCAAAAAGTTTACCTTATATTATAGAAAAGTTTGAGAAAGGGGACCCCTACTATACCCATAAACTACAAGCTGGCGCGCAACGGCTGAAAAATTGTTGTTGATTGCTGCTTGCAGGCTCGAAAATCTCTCTTTCGCCTCTCCTCCATAACTCAGTTCTGATTGATTAGCTTCTTCCTTCGCACAAGATATGTTCTAACGACCCCCTTGTTGTGTTGCATTTTGTTATCTTCCGCTTCAGTCTGCATTTTTTGGATAACCGTGACCCGATGTTGATTTTCGATTTAAATGTCAGCGTAAGGTTTGGGGCATCCCATCTGATTAGTTCAGCTATTACTACTGGAAACCCCAGCGGTTGTTTGGATGCGTACACCCCATCTGCCTATCTCACACTCCCAAAGAAAATTTTTCTTTCTTCTTTCATTTGCCTTTCCTTCATCTTTCTTTCTATCCATAGGTGGCTTCCCGCAGATAGATCTTTGCCGGGGGAGATTGGTGCCCCGTGAGGTATGCCCTTCCGGTGGGTTGTTTCCTTATCTGTCTTTTCCATCCAGTGCCCGCACTGCATCAGAAAATCTTTGTCTTTGATCTCTCTTCGCAATGCATTTTAAGGGTTAAGACTTTCCCTCGACATCTTTCTTTTATTTAAGTCATTGATCTCATATCTATAAGCAGGGGGGTCTGCGTTCACTATTAAGCCTACGCTCGTCCATTCCTTTCAACCTTTATCCTTCCCTTAGACTCTTTACCTTGTTTGACTGAACTTGTTGGTTCCGCGCTTTATTCGGTCGTAACCCAGTTCGAGAACCTTCTCCCATAGATTCCCTTCACCAAGTCATCGCCCGCAATCAGCTCTTATCCCTTGGTGTCAAAGGGCGAGTTCCTTTCTTGTCTTGCCCAAAAACTTTCTTTATTCTCATTGGAGAAAGACTATCCCGTGGCAAGGTTTTACACATAGGGCCAACTACTTTCTTTATCTCCCTTGCGTTTAGTTCGCCTAGCACCTTTCGGTTAGGTTCTTCCCTAGGTGTTAGGTTATACCGTTTGGGTTTTTTTTTCTAGTATCGATGGCAGTCAACGTGTCAGCCATTCTTCCCCCATTAGACTTGTCAATATTTTGCTATTTTTCCTTCTCTCTTCTTGTTCTCTCCCTCTACTTTATTTAAGAGGGGCGGAGAATACCACTCTATCAATAACAAGAAAAAAGTAGAAATTATGTTTCAAATGGTTTGAGCTTGGAAGCAACCTGCTATCTATCAATAGGCGAGAACAGACTGCTATTGACTGCTTCGCCTATCTATTCTATTATGGCCGGCTTGGAGACATAAGAGGAAGACCATCGTCTATATCTGGGTATGACCATAGCTTCATTCATTCGTTGAAACTTGGGGATCACCATTAGCATTGAGGTCAATCACCACACTACCTCCATGATACATACAACATTACACGAAGCGAGAGTGCATGGTTAACACACACCTAAAGCACCTACGTTTCGCTTGCAGCCAATACAATCACAACCTAACTTGCATGAAATTCAACAACCGAAGCTACTGGTAGTCCCAAGGGGGCGACATCCTCTTATAATAGTTATCAATACTGAACAAGCGAGTCATCGGTCCGAGGAAAGAAAAGGATCGCCTTTGAAAAAAAAAGGAACTCGCTAGGCCTTCAGAACAAAGGCGATTCTATTCATGCTTCAGACAATCTGGCTAATTCTATATACAACTATCTAATTTTCTTCTATTATAAATAAAGGCGTAAGGGCGAAGACCTATTTAGCGCCTTGGAAAAGGTAACCGGCTAGGTTTACTTTGGAAAGGCTACTAAGGACCAGGTGAAGAATGAAAAACGTCCGCTAAAGCCCACATGATAAGGTTTACAGATGCGATCATGAATCGAACCAGATCAAAAAATTCAGCTATCGACGGACAAAGCTGGAATGTCAACCGCAAACGAAGGATGGCCAGGCCTTGGTTCCCAGGGTTAAGGTATTCCCTATTATGAGCCTACTCAGATCATAACTAAACTAGTTGATTCTCTTTGGTCGGCCGACTTGTTGCAACTTTCACATTTCCTGCTAACATCCCAAGTCTCCAAGTGGGCCCTCTTGGCCACCCATGACCTTGGCTTTTTAGAGAATCCCGCTCATGTGTCGTAGGACTTTTCGCTCGGCAGTCCACCGGATGGGTTTTTTTATCCTTCTAGTTTCGAGTGTCTTCTTGGATAGTTATAGTGGCCCATAGGATGGTTGGTGCAAGGCCAGAAATTGGAACATATTGATTCCGCTCGTTCCCGTCCTTCGCTTCAGGGCCTGTCCCTCGGTGTAGTCTGTACTCCATACTGTCGGGCAGCGAAGCTTACACTTGTTCACTAATTATGACAGTTCACTGGGGCCTCTTTCCTCCTCCCTTTTCTGCTCACTAGTAGGGGTCGGTACCCCACAAAGCGGGAGGGAGTCGACTGAACATCTCAGCCATTGGCGGGAATTTCGGCTGCATCTGATCCCCAATTCTTGTTCACCCCGAATAATCGTGTTGGGTGAATTGTGACCTCGTACGATCGTGTCGGGTGAGCAACAGCCGCTTCATCACAGAACTTAGTTATGGGCTAAAAGGTCACACTTTGGCCAAGTATCCTACAAAGATACTCCCGAGAGCCAGAAGTATTAAAGGAATGGCCATAGTAATGGGTGCATCATGACATCGTAAGATGTCTCGCCCGAATGAATTAGTTGGTACTAGAAATGTTAGAAAAAGTGAATGAAAGGAGTAATAAGAAGTGAAAAGGACAGAGACACTTCCCAACCAGAAAGAAAAGTTCCCACTGATGGCATACTTAGTGTAAGCGAGCTCTAAGATCACATCTTTGGAATAAAATCTAGTTAGAAAAGGAAATCACATTAGAGATAAGCTGCCCTTGAGCATCATGGCATAGGTAAAAGGGAACGAGGAGGCAAGCCACCCTATCTTCTGCATATCTTGCTCATCCGACATGGCATGAATCGTCGAACATGCACTCAGGAATAGTAATGCTTTGAAAAATGCGTGATTCATTAAGTGAAAGACGCTAACCAAATAGTTAGAGATGCCGCAATAAAATATCATATAGCCTAATTGACTGCAAGTTGAATAAGTTGTGACCCTCTTTAGATCATTCTGTAATATTCTAATGGTTGCCGCAAGGAATGATGTCATAGCTCCTGCAAAAGTAATAACAATAAAAGCCGTATGTTGGTATTCAAATGAAGGGGAGCACCTTGCTATCATGAAAACGCCACCTATTACCATAGTAGCTGCATGAATCAAAGCGGATACTGGAGTGGGACCCTCCATAGCATTAGGTGACCAAGTATGCGATTCTATCTGTGCAGATTTCCCAACAACACCAACAAAAAGTAAAATACAAATAAGAGTTATGGCATTCAATCTCATATTGCAAGAAATCCTAGAATTTCTTGGGGCACTAGCACGAGCAAAAATGGTTGAAAAGTCTACTGTTTGAAATAGAGTAACACAACCCAAAATCCCATGAGCTAATCCAAAATCACCTACTCGATTGACAAGCATAGCTTTCATAGCAGGTTTATCTGCCTGAAGTCGTGTAAACCAGAAATGAATTAACAAATATGAAGCATGATCTACTCCCTCCCATCCTAGGAATAATTGAATAGAGTTATCTCCAGTCACCAACATTGGCATCAAAAAAGTAGGAATGGATAAATAACACATAAATCGAGGGCTATGTGGATCCTCAAACATATATGAAATGGAATAAAGATGGACCAAGCTACTTATGAATGTAACCATAATTAACATCACTACGATCGGGATATCGAACATGAGGTCAGAAGTGAATTACGAGTTGGACCAATATGCGAACCGAGCGAGCTCCCTTTGCATGCAATGATGTGGTGGTACACCTCTCATTCTAATTCAGTGCTCTCCGAACTATGCCGGATGGTTTCCCATCACACGGCCCACCAACTTGATCTTCCGCGGGAACCGTATGTCTGAAACGGCATGGAAAAAAAGGTAAGGTCTCGCTTTCCATTTCCACTCAGGTGTACGTCATCTACCGTGCTTAGGCCCCTTTTCCCTTACCTAATGAAAGAGTTCACCGCCTGCCTTAGTAGTCTCAAATAAGACGTGCAGGCCTGCCCCTTTAGTAGGTGATTCACTGCCGAAGCGAAGAAAAGGCTGGATCTATCAAAGGGGGTACTACGAGCCCTCTGCCCCACGCATCTAACCAGCTCATGTGGTTCACCGGTTCCACCTACTAGATCAAAAGAGTGATTAAGTCGATACAGAGGTGCGCTTGAAGTGGGGTGGTGTGCTGTCCCTATTGGGCTGGGCCCTTCTCCATAAGGCACCACCATCGGGGCATAAGCGCCCTCTTGCTACCCATATGCGAGGCGTCGTCTTGGCCTTCCGTGACCAGGATTGCTCCCTCACCTGTAGCGTTCGTGATTGGCCTTCTCAACTGTGTATCGATCGAAAGGCAGGGCGGCACAACCCCCAACAAAGGGAGTGGTTACGTCCAGTATGTCCCCTTTATTCTCGACATGCTATGGAACCCCGGAGTGGGTAGGTGCGGGTCGAGTCCGTATCACCGCGGAGCAACAGCTACGTCCGGATCTGATCTATTTTCTTGGCAATTCATCCGGTGACTTCACGGTCGCCAAAGAAGCCCCAAGAAGCATCAAACATTTCCGATAAGATCCATGGAGCAATTCTTAGATAGCAAGCACTAGCTCCTGGTGCGACTTAATAAAAAGCAATCAAAGAGAAGATCAAAGAGAATGAAACGCACGTAGTGGTTATTGTAGCGGTTCCTTCTTTTCCTAGAAAACGTTCGAAACAACCTGCTACAAAACTACCGAGCAGGGGTAAAAATATGATAAGTAGATACATAATTTCGAGTGTGATCAGACAAACAAAAATCAGACAATGACATAGCGGCCTGTGATTGAGTGATAGATTGATCGACGATGGAACGAAGAACGAAACTTTATGACGGCTTTTTCGTAGACGTTCACTTTCATCATTTCATCTTAAACCAACCTCCACGCGAGAAGCCCATGGGTTCCGCTCTACAGATACCATCAAATCCCAGTTTCTGAGATACCACATCAGCCCTATCACCGCTAATCCTAGGTTATTAGGGGATGCTAGGCATCAGAATTCAAAAAGTTCTCTTTTTTTGTCAGCGGATTTCGCTTATCAAGTTCTTATTTGATCTGTCGCTGTTAAAACACCATAGTATTCGTCTTTTTGGGGTTAGTGTTCTCAATGGTGAATCGATCATTCGATATCCTTTTCCTTCTGCGACGGAATGTAAGAAAAGTAATAAAAACTGCGATGGCTACTGAATAACCTCCTTTTACTTTTTCAATAATAAAGCCTTTGACTTTTGTATTCGTTCGCCAAATCTTGTTCAGTTCCATCCATGCTCTGTTTTGTATGAATCTTCGTGGAAGATGAAGAAGCGGTTAACCAGCCTCTACATCTGTAGATCCCACCAAATCATTAAACCTGGTGGTTGCTCGCTTTTTGATTAGTGATTCACCAGCCACTAGATCCAGGAATCCCACCATATTCTCAAACTTGGTAGCTCGGTTGATTGCCACT
>JASVEL010005384.1:255000-525651 GCA_032618575.1 Nicotiana noctiflora | reverse complement strand
CCTATAGGATCATCTTGCATACAAATTCTGGGGGTCCCAAGCCCTGCATCCACCAAGAACATTTCTTCCCTTAAGCGTAAAACTTCAGATTGTAAGGTGTTTCCACAACATAAGAAAAAACTGGAATTCGATCTTGGAAAGGATCGACTCAAATAGATGCCCATCCTAAGCTTTTTTTTCCTCCTCTTCGTGTTCTATTGATCAGAAGCATCCAGCAGCGCCACGCCAGTAGAAAGAGTGTTTCTACTAAGCTAAGCTACTGTTGGGGAACTCGGTATAAACGATTTTTCGCTTTCGCCTTTCTAGGCTTCACAATAGCTCCCCTTTTTCTTTTCTAATTCCTTCTTTTCGATCTACTTAGGTGGAGCAATCCGAACTCTCGACACAATATAAAAGTGGACCACAGGCCTATGTAAACATCTCAATGAACTTATGTGGACACTCCTCAGCCCGAGGACAATCTCACAAATACACATGTTGATGTTGTTGACCCATTTTTCTTTTCTTTGCTGATTCTTCTCGATAAAATTTTCCATGTTGCACTAAGTTACTTACGGATGTATGCATGCGGTCCGGGAACACTTTGGGGTGAACACCCCTCCGAACAAGTAGGGTCAATAGTTCAGCATTTAGGCCGTAACATTTAGCAACAAATAAATATTTAACCCAACAAGTGTTCTCCGAACCAAGCTAGATAGTCTCCTATCACTAGGCTCACCAAAAAACCTGGACTTTTTTTAATTATTCCTACTGGATATCAAAACAAACCATAAGGATTGTTTCCGTCAATGAGTTCCCCTATGACATAAGCGCTCTTGGGTGGGGTGGTCCATTCTATCAAATCTTAGAGAAAGGGCCCAATCTCGTATTTGATGGTCGGCGTGGTGATAGGCTTCATTTCTACGACTGTCTTCCTAGACGTTGAAAGACTGAGCAAGAATGGTAAGGGGCACACAAACAAAGAATGTCATTGTGCGGGGATGCGATTCGCCAAGCTGGGGCAAAGAAAGCCATCCGACCCTAACGAAGTACCAAAGGCTTTCGAGGCTTACACCTCCCTATTACAGGACCTAAAAAAGGCTATCAGTAGCGCCCTTAGAATCTAATTAGAAGCGCCTGTAGTTGTAGCTGTGGCCACACAAACTCTTTCGTTTTTATCGCTCCGAATTCCGATCTATATGACCTCCAGGCGGTACAAAGTAAACCTCTTCCGTAGAAGCAGGTAGTAGCCTAACCTTTAAGAATTTGTTCAAGGGGGGACCCTCTGATCTATCAATTGAAAGATCTCCATGTGTGGCGTGATAAGGAATCCTTGAAAAGATCGATTGAGACTCCTTCCACGGTCCCACGAAGATCTCTACGTACTTGTCCAGGACAAGTGAGATCTTCGGTCTGCGTGCCTGGGAGAAGATCAAACAAAAAAGAGTCTAGACCGGTCTGAATTCAGGCACGGCCCACCCATCTACTGCTAGGTTCGGAAATGGCGCCGGGCGAGGGCGCTGCTATGCCCCTTAATTATTCGAGTAGTCTTTCGACCTTTGTTTGATTCCGACGGCCGGCATAGATCTCATGAGACCCGCCCACTATTACTACGAGAAAAGCCCTGCCCTTTCCTTCGCTACTAGGAAAGTAAGCAACTTATATTAGCGCCCGACCTTGAGTCAAATTTATCGTGTCATGTGCAACGTCCATCAATGATGTTTCATTAATGTCCATTGATTTAGACTCCTTCCCCCTTCTCAGCGTAGACAAATATCGAGAGGGGCCCGAAAGACCCCAAAGAACGAAAACGGAATTCGAATCACTCCCCATTTTCTCTTATATAAATAAAGCTAACCCTAGGCTGGGTCTTTCCCTGTTGTTCTGTTCCCGCCACTAGAAAGATTCACAGAAGAGGTATTTCCAGCGCGCGGAGGATCCGTTGAGAGTTTGTCTCGGTAGGGAACTGTATGATCTTTTCCCCTATTGTATTGAATCAATAAAAAAAAGAGGTCAGTGCTACGACCCCCTATTGTTTGATCCAATATTGACCGCGGACGAGCCCCCACTTTGATAGATCCTTGGTTTGACCTCCCGTAGTGGTCCTTGCTTTTAAGAAAGCGGAGCGGGGCGAATTTCTCGTACTTTCTCAGTGTGACCCCCTTTCTTCGAGTGCCCCGCCCAGTTTACTAGGTTGTTCCCTTCCCAAGCACTTGCCCGTTGTACCTACCGCCCGCTTGGCGGGCAGAGCGCTTGTTATCCTAACATTTCTCTCTGTTGGGGCCCTTCCATTTCTATAGCCATAAGCTATGGTAGCTCCAGCTCGCAACCACAGGTGCCCACCCCGCGAGGCCAGAGTTGGCTCAGCGGCCAGCCTCCATTCGAATTATGTTCGGGGGTCTTTCGCTTCTGCCAGATCTAGAGAGATACTACAAGTCCTCCATCCCAGATTCCACCGCCGCAACCATCTGGTTCACCGGTACTACCAAAACGTGTCATGCTTACGCTACTGTTATTGATGGTTTGATTATCTTGGACCACGAGGACCCCAGTCGTGCTTCTAGTTTCCATTCCAATCATCATATTGATGATAAATCTCCTCGTGCTCTTCCATAAGAACTTGGAGTCCGTATCATGGTAAAGATAAGGTAAGGCTGTGATTCTTGCTCAAAAAATAGACCGAACGCCTTTGAGTTATTGGCTCATCCAACTGGGCAGCATTCATGAGTCGCTAGTTCAACTTTCCCTCGGAGACAGGGTCGAGAAATACCATGCATGGTTGCCCCACGTCCTTTCTTTCTATCAGTCTCACCCAGCAAGCCACCCCAACCCTACAGCCAAAGAAGGTAAGCGCCTAGCGCGAGCCTTATTTATTAGTTTAGTAAAGTCAAGCTTTGGCTCCCTAAAGACAAAAGAAATGCAAAAAAAAGGGTGACTTATGCAACAGGCTATGCCACCCAAACCAACTGAGGGAAGTCGCATCCGTCACATTGCAAGAACCTACAATGTCCTGATCACATTGGTTTACCCTAGTTTCTTTTGTACTTTAATGTACGGTCGCCCTCCAACAAGAAAAGGTATAAATATGGAAACTTCTCTGCCATTTGGATCGGAGAATTTATGGAGGAAATCGGGTTTTAAATTCCCAGAAACTACACGATTATATATCCAAAGGGAATAGGCCGCACCTAAAATCATCCCAAGCGCTGCTAATATGGCTACTAAGCTATTTCTTTGGAAAGCTCCTACTAAGATAAGAAATTCCTCGATAAAGCTGCTAGTACCATGTGAACTCATATTGGCCAAAGTGGAAGAGAAGAAAATGGTAGAGAGATTCGGCACGGTTCTTAATGAACCTCTGTAATATCTAACAAGTCGAGTCTTATGTCGGTCATATAGAACACCAACACATAGAAAAAGGGCTGAAGAAACCAGTACATGACTTGACATTGGTAGAATGATTCCTCCAATTCCCTATATGTTCGATAGAGCCAAAGATTCCCCCTCACTGATCGGAGTACGCCGATTACCCCCCGAACCGTACAAAATAGTTACCACCTATCATATGGCTTTCTAACTTAAATGCTTTTGCTAGTCATTCCGCTCTGTCGATCGATGGTAGTATAAGAGATCCGTAACCCCCCAAAATGTTTTACATAATGGTTCTTGCTTCCTACCCATAGTTAGCATGTATCTCCCCTGGTCATACTTTAGTATAACATCGTAGACCCCCACCCCAATGCTATCTTCCTTATCAGTGAACCGGAACATAGTGCATATGTACTCTTCGATGCAGCGGGGATGATACGACGTGACATACTATGATCACGTATAGAAGTGTTGTCCTTCATCTCGGCAATATAGAACCTCTTAACGGCTCCCATTTTTTTATAGGGTCCTATCGGGATATGTAGACCCAAGCCTTTCCCCCCCCCCCTCCCACTATAAGACCCTCTTTTTCTTTCATATGAACGGGCCTATCTTGTATCGAAAGGTTTTTTGTGGTATACACCACGTTGGGAAAGACCAACCTCCTATGTACCGTACACTTTTTTTACCTCGAAAGGGGGGTCCTCCTTATGATGCTATGGATGGCTATCCGAAGTGGAAGGGGTAAACTCGGACTCGGATAGGATAGGATTGTACGCTCCGGGCCCTTCGGGTCTCATATTTTGGTCGAGTTTACCGTACCTCTGTCCCCTATGTTAGGCGGCCGTAATATTTTGGTAACGTTCTACCGCTGTTACTGTAAGGCCCCGTAAAAATTTTGTGCATAAAACCTAGTAGCTGTGGTATCATCAGTGCATCCGGTATTCCATGTGTCCACGTTGAAGAAAGTGATTGGAGATCCATCCACCATCATGCCAGTCGAAGCTATAGAGGTTAATGAAAATTTGTCATATGAAGAAGTTCCAGTTGCCATTCTTGATAGGCAAGTCCGTAAATTGAGAAATAAGGAAGTTGCCTCTGTTAAAGTATTGTGGCGAAGTCAACAAGTTGAGGAGGCCACATGGGAAGCGGAAAAAGAGATGAAGGAAAAGTACCCCCATTTGTTCGATCAAGCCTAGAAGAAATTAGGTGACCCTCCTACTCCTAGTAACTGTCATCTTGCCTAAGTTGTTTCCCTCTTAGTATTAGTAAAGTCTCCTTCATTTTGTAATGAGTTAAATGTGTTGTTACCTTGGGTCACTTGAACCGTTCTTGACAAATGAAAGCCTTATAAAGATTTACGTGTTTAATAAACAACTAATAGTAAGTGTAGATTGGTAATGGTTTGTTAAGTGTACATGGTGTGTTAAAACGGTTAAATAAGGTAAGAATTCATTGAAGTGACTACTTTATGTGCAATTGTAACAATGTGATAGAATATGCGCATTCGTTGAGGTAAGAAAGTGTATACCAGTTGGGAAAGTGTTGTAGTTGTATATTGTTGTTTGGTAATGTGTTTCGGGGGCCCTCTGACAGGTGGATATGTCCATAATACAAAGGAAACTCTGGTAAAATTTTTCTAAAATCTAAGAGTTAGTCAAAATTTTGATGGTTGCATATCATGTCTTTCAAAACCAACTCATTTATTTCAAAATCCTCATTTGAGGACGAATGATCTTAAGGGGGGGAGGATGTAAGGCCCCATAAAAATTTTGTGCATAAAACCTAGTAGCTGTGGTGTCATGGTCCGAATAATGTGTTAGGAATGCGTAGGACCCTTGGTAGTGATTTAAGTTTCAAAAATGTAGAGAATTAATTTTTCCGAAAATTGTCAAATATGCGGTCAAGAATGCGACCGCAAACCTGACATGCGGATCGCATTCTTGCCGCAAAACGTTCCAGAGAGTTTCCCAAAAATCGTGTCAAAAGTGCGGTCGATATGCGATCGCATGTCAAATCTGCGGTGCACTTTGCGACCGCAGAATCAACATGCGGTCCGCATAGTGACCGCATTCCTTAACAGAACCCGTGTAAAATTTGGGGCAATTCTGCGGTCACTATGCGGACCGCATGTTGATTCTGCGGTCGCATAGTGCACCGCATAATTGACCCCGGCCCAGATTTTTGTAACATTTTGACCCGATCTCTTCTTTAATATAACACACTTCTTCTTCATTTTATCATATCATCTTACCAAAATTAGAGAGAGAAGAGAGGGTTTTTAGAGAGAGAAATCTTTCATCTTCAAAGATTGTTCCAACCATCTTAATTCCAAGGGATCTTAGGGCAAGGATTCAACTTCCCCAATCTTTTCAAGGTAAAAACCCTAACTATTTTCTTTAATTTTCAGTTTTAATTGGGTAAAGAGAGGTTTGCATATAATAGCTTTTAAAAATAGAATTTTTACACTCATGCATGATTATTGAACTTGATTTTTAGTAAAAAGAAGTGAGTAGAAGTAAGAGTCTTCAAGAACAAGGTTGGCAAGAGTAAGATAGCGTGGGTAAGCATAAAGTAGGAAGTTAACGGAAGAAAACTCATCACCGGGTATGTATGGCTAATTTTGATTCTTGTAAAATCGCCCAAATGTGTGCGAATTATTTTGGCATGTGTCAAATTGAGAAATTTTACGTAATTCTTTGATTTCCTTGTTGAGTATTTGATTGATGTTGAACTACATGTGGTGTGGTATGAAAAATGGATTGAAAGATAAAAAGGTAATCGAGATTGGTAAAGAATTGGGAACAACCATTGTGATGGCATATTTGGCTTATTGTGGAAGGAATTTGAAACACCTTAATTGTGGTAAATTGTTGAACATGGTTACGTGGGCATTTTCGATTTTGGAATACTTGTAACTTGGTTTTGATATTGGCTTGAGAAGAAATTGAGAACATGAACCAATGTGTAAGTTGCTTATTTGAACTTGTTGAAATTGTGTGTAGTACCTTATCTCCTGTTTGAAATTGTTGTGTTTTCAACTGTAAGGCGGGGTCGTGTTGCGCGCCGCAACGTGGTGAAATAAGGTGTGGGTTGGGGTGATAAGGGTGGCCGAGGTAATAAGGGTGGTCAGGGGCGATAAGGATGGAAAGCGATCGAAATCGCTATTGAAAATTGATACAAAAATCAATAATGTGAAATTGTGAAAGGAGACAGCAGGAGAGTTTGCAACCTGTGGGGCACTGATTGCCCCTTTGTTTGACTACTTGTGGTTTACGTGATTGATTGGTTATTGTTAAATTGGTTGATCGTAGAAAGTGCTTTGTGTGAGAATTATTTGAAATGAGGAAAATGTGGAAACATGGTTGGCTGGCTTAATTAATTGTTGATGTAATTTAATGGCTTGAGTTTACTTGGGACAAAGTTTGTCCATACATACCAGTACAATTTAAGTGTACTGACGTCCCTTTTGCCGGGGGCGCTACATTCGTGTCATGATTGTAGGTGGATCAGTAGCAGGCACTTCAGCTCATCGGCAGTAGTATCCTTCTCCTTCCACTGCCCGTTTGGTGAGCCCCTTTCTTCCTCGGGGCCTTGTGTCGTTCATGCCACTCGGTTTAGATTTCATTTTGGTTTTGTAAGGTATAGCCGGAGCCTTGTTACCGGCAAGTATTGTATTTCCTTTTGTATCCTAGAGGCTCCATAGACATGTAAACTGTGGGATTGTGGCCTATGTATATGTATGGGGCGTTGTAAAAAAATAAATTATGAACTTGTTAGTGAATCAATCACATGGTTATGTTTATGCATTATGAAATCAGTCATTATTGGTAAAATATTTGGTTAATGAGAAATAATCAACACAGGGTTAACGCGTGGGAATGAAAGGCACCCAGGTCCGCTTGACTGGGGCAACCCGGTCAGGCGCCGGTCATGTCCCTCGATTTGGGGCGTGACAAACTTGGTAAAGTTTCCACACGAGCTTCTGTTCTGCCGCGTGGTGGCAGGACCGCTAGGGGAGTGGCTCCGGGTATAGATAGGGTTAAATCTGCAGGGGTCATGCAAATACATAGGCCCATCCCTTCTCTCTTGGATAAATGGGGTGGTTTAGAATGCGCTATCCGATCTACGGTCCCTCGGAGAAAAGGGTTAGGCAGGTAGTATGGGCCTTCTAACTTCAAGCTATGCGCTATACGGCTCCCGCAAAGTGAATGAAGCGAAGCTCTTCGAGCTTCCGGGTGAGCTTACGCTTACTCTCAGCCTCTTTTATTGATAGGCAGGTGGGCTTAGCCCCCTACTTAAGATTCAATTCATAAGGCTAATTTTATGCTGTCGTGAGGCTTTGCTTAGGCCGACTACTATAGGCTAGCTACTTCTAGCTTCTATACTGGCCCTTCCACTTTGGTTTAGTTTTAGTTTGTATTGGTGCTGAATGAACATATCAAACAAAGGCAAGCAGTATAAGCCCTTCTCCGGCCTGGGAAAAGCAGCGAACTCTAGAAGCTAGGGCTTTATTCACCTTTAGACATGAACACCATTCTGTTCTTAGTGGAAACCCGCCTTAGAGATTGAACTGCAATAAGATAAGTCAATGTTCAATCTAAGACAACACTGAGTGCTGATAGCTTGTAGCGAATAACCCCATTATGAAACCAACTGAATGCAGCCTTTGGTACTTAAATAGTTAATGATTGGAACCCTTGCAACTATGATAGAAAGACGTTTGCTTGATGCCAAAGCCTTCGCCTTTCTTTTGAATCAAAGTAGGTCATGACTGTTGCATTTTAGCCGGTCGGGGGAAGCGGTAGCTTCGTGCTCCGCTTCTCTCGTACTTGCTTGCATGAAGACTTAGAGCCCTTTTCGCTAGGTCCAAAAGCTTCCTAAAAGATATGATCCAACTGAAATCCCACACTGAGCGTAGCTGATATGCGGCTACAGCTAGCCGATCATACCATTCCATAAAAATAAATTTGTATAGAGAGATCCACTAGATATACAGATTGAATAGATGTTCATGGATAGACAGACATTCCAATGATTCTTTGTTTTTGGGCTGAAAAAGCTCTTCAATCCAAATGAATCATTTTTCGGGTCTCTCTTCGCTCCCTACCCCAACACTGACCCACGACACAGCGCCCATTTGCTTCGTGCGTGGGAAGGCAACAAAGTTCAGTTCATGAGATCGCAGTGCAGCGGAGTGGAGCAGCCGCAACACGAAGTTCCTTACCTTAGCTGGATCTCACTGGTGGCACCTAAATGGTAGGTAGGCGGTGGATATGTGACGTTTGGAGTTGTCTTTCGTGCACATGTCCCCAATGGAAGAATGAGTGATCTATTCCCCTGTGGATCACGGCCTTACCACTCTGTCCTCGATGGCCAGTGGGGGATTCGGTATAGCACCTCAGGTTCATTTGCGTTGCGCGTTCCCGCTGGACTGGACACATGATAGGTGTAGGAAGTATGGTTCCGAAGGTGACTTCGGTTCACCAGTTCAGGCTCAACTGCTCGCTTTACGTTAGCGGACCTACAGGTCGGGCCGGGGCTCTCCGCTCTTTCTTTCTATGTGGGACGATACCGGGGAGAGAAGGGAATGCATCGAGGCGGCGGACAAGACAAGTACATTTTGGCTTTTCCCTCTCTGAGATGAGCCCAATGTATTGGACCGATGGATAAGAGAACTGAGTTGGCCTAAAAACTACTTGGGCACTCTACGTACGATGTAGACTCCATCAGATACATATCGATTTCTTTCTAATGGATCAAGAATAGATAGTTGTCTCATCAATAGATAGAAGTATGAGATTTCCCCTTATTCATGAGAGATTCCCTCTCTATTTCTTTCGATGTATCAGAACATATTAGGCTATCTATCAATTGATTTGAAAATAGCACGCTCATCTTTCTTTTCATTCATTTTTGCCATGAAAACATAGCCGCCATAATAAGAAGTAGGCGAAGCAGATAGAAGTACCCGCATCACGCCCTTGAATTATTATTCACGAATAAATTGGGAAAGCCAGCAGAAAGATTCGACTCTGACTTCGTAGAGCTGGAGCTGCTATTGCCTACGCGTAGGGCCGTCCCCCACTCCTGTCCCAGGGTGCTAAGGGGCTTTTATTTTTGGAACAGACGGTAGTGTTTTGCTGACGCCTCGAATCAAGCTTTTATTGCGACATGCTATGCTTTCTCCCCCATTGCTAGTAGGTTGATGGGCCGCGTGCCCGGCACACATGTTTTGGCCTTGTGTGTCGATAACTCGAAATAGGTGGCCTAACGGCCACCACCAGACTAAACATACCAATAGTCACCAGATTCATATGGGCTACTAAGGACTAATCAATGATCTTCTTAAGATCGGTCTACCTTAAAGTGGTCGAGGAAGTATATATTATAGCAATCACGCTTAAAGTATAAATGAAAGGAGTGGAATAAAGTGTCTCTTCGGGAAACATGGGTATTGAAAATCTTAAAAACCCATAGGTTCCCAATTTAAAAGCAATTCCTGCCAAGATGACGAATCCTGCCGTAGGTGCCTCTACATGAGCTTCAGGTAACCAAAAATGATCTGGTACCATAGGCACTTTGACGGCGAAAGAGGCAAAAGAAGCAATCCATAGAAAGATTTGGCGTCGCTCACTAAATTCTGTGGTTAATAAGATTTGTAAATCGGTTGTTCCAGTTTGGAGAAGAATCAACAGAATAGCTAATAGCATAAGAACAGATCCAAGTAAAGTATAAAGGAACAATTGATATGCTGCCTTGATCTTTCTTTGTCTCGAACCCCATACCTCTATAATAATGATAGAGTCAGGGGTGGCCCCAAAGCGGAATTGACCGGTGGTGCTTGGTCGAAGCTCCAGTAGGTAACCACTCCATTCTCGGAGAACTTTATGTGAGACTTCTACCTCATACGGCTCCGTCCCGAGCTTCCGTCGTCAGCCTTAGAATTAAACCACTTTCTATGCATGTATTTTCAGCCTGCACTGACGAATCTTTTGCTTTTCGGGTGGTGTCAAACAATGGTGCTTGCGTTGCGGGAGATGCACGCTTGTAGGGCCCAGCCTGCTTCCCGCCCGAAAGAACTGCTCACTAGCTTGCCGAAATAGTGGGGCCCTATATGGAGACATACTGAAAACCATACCTTTCGAACTGAACTCAATGGCCGTCATCCAAATAAAAAAATGGCTCGTTGAGAAGAAAGATTACGTGCGGCCTGTAGAGCACATGTAAGGCACGGTCGGGTTGCTCATGCAGAAGATCTCTCTCTATCTATAGATAGAGAGGTGTGAAAGTAATAGCCTTATGTTATGGCCGCCCTCCGACTTACAGCCTTTACGCTACTACTGTTGTGATGTGAGCGATACATATTGGTTGAATCTTTCTCAATCATCCTTGCTGGTTCTTGTATGCAACACGTGCATGCATAAAGATTTGGAACTCTTTTCTTATCTAAATCTTAAGGACATAACCCTACCCTATTCTCGAACCCTCTGTCGAGCTCTACCCTGCCCGCATTTCCTTGTGTTTTGTAAAGGAAAAAAAATCTCTCTACCTGCTACCAACAGTCTTTCTTTGGAATTATTTGAACGGGTCGATCCTCCCATCCCGTTTGTTTTAGCAACTTATCCTATGGTCTCTTCGCCAAGAGCTCTGATGTGACGGAGAGATTCGGCACATTTACATACTAATTGCTCTTATATTAGCTTGTTTCATTGCATAATGTAGTCCATACTTATGTGATTTTGTGGTCTTACAGATAAAGAGGAAGAAAAGACCAAGGACACAAAAATGGACGTAAAAAGATAAGAAAGAGGGCAAATTGTGCAAAAGAGCAAATCTACGGACCAATATGCGGTCGCATACTTCATTTGCGGACCATAAATAAGCAATCAGTTCATAGAACTAAACATTGAATGGAGCTGAAATGCATGGCAAGAATGCGATGTCTTTTGCGATCGCACATTCAATATGCGGTCCGCACTTCTGCTACATAATGAACACAAAGAAAACCTAAGAGGCAAGTCTGCGGTGCTTTGCGATCGCACCATCAACATGCGGACCGCAGAATGGATACACGATCAACACATGAATAGCTAGGGTTCCTATCCGCGATGCCACCTCTCAAGATTGCGGACCGCAGACCTGTTATGCGATAGACCTACGGTCGCATACGTGACCTGGAAGGGCAAACTTGTCCGCTTTTTGTAAGATCTTGGTCCCTCTATAAATAGCTTTTTAGAATTTTGTGTAAGGGCATCTTGTGCAGACTTTATACTACACTCCAAGACATTATTACTTCATCTTTTTGGAAGCTTTTGGTTGAATAATCTTTTACTTTGTAAGCATTTATGACATTTATTACACCTTGTATTTTATATTTTAGCATGTGTGGCTAAAACTAAATACTAAGGTTGTGAACCCTAAATGGGTGTTTAACATTGAATATATGCATAATGGTTGGTTGATATTCTTCACTTCTCATTCTTCATTTATTATTGGTGGTTACAAACACTAATTAAAGCCATTAAAGTCCTACCTTACTTGGGAAAGTGTGTTAGATTTTGGAAGAAGTAAAGAACAAAAACTCGAGGCCTTACACCTCGTTTAATAGAATCGCTTAGGGATAAGTGGGTTTTATTTGGCATTTATTGATTGTTATACATTGTGACTCTTAGACTTTTGGGAAAAAGTAAGAGAGGAAATACTACTCAAGTATTGGGAAATATTGGGTAGTTGCATAGAAATCAATTGCATATCAATAATCAACCATTAGAAATATATCATATTAACACCGATGGAATTACACTACATTTATGGGGACACAACCTTGGTTTAATCAATTCTATAGATTATTACATTAAAAATTTTCACTAGTTAAATATTCTAAATCAACCTTCATTTATACTATCACTCTTACACCATTTCTATGTCACTTCTAATGGAATAGATTCAAGATTCGAGTCGGGTAACACACTAATTCAAGTGATCATTTCACACCTATTCCATGTGGGATTCGACCCCAACCTAGTTGGGTTAATATATTTGACACCGACCGCCTTACACTAATTGTAAACGTGTAATTTGAGCGTATCAAATTTTGGCGCCGTTGCCGGGGAATACGGTTTTGAAATTACTCATTAGTGTGTACTTTACTTGATACCTAATTCTATTCCATTACACTTTGCTTGTTTTGCTTGGTGTGATAGGTTACAATGTCTGATTACGAGGACGAAGGGGAAGAGAATCCTTTTGCGGATATCGATTAATATATCGATGACAGAAATGCAATTGTACCCCCTGTTGTTGGTGGCTCAACGTTTAAGGTGGATCATGGTCTAATCCTCATGCTCTATGTGGAAGGGTTTTTTTAGGAATTCCACCGGTGACGACCCTACTCAACTCTTGAGGAATATTATGGGAGTGTGTGGTATGCACAAACAAACCAATGTCTCAGAAGATGCCTTAAGGTTGAGAGTTTTCAAGTACTCATTGGCCGGTGATGCTACAAAGTGGCTTCAAAACTTGCCACCAAATTCAATCCGATCATGGCCTGAACTTGTTCGGGCATTCCTAGCAAAATGGTTCCCACAAAGCACGAAGTCTGAGCTTAGAGATAAAATCTTTTTCTTTAAGCAACAACAAAGGGAGCACTTACATGAGGCGTGGGATCGCTTTAAACTATATTTGGTGAGGTCGCCAAATCATGGATTCCCTAACTCAATTTTGCTTGAGAAGTTTTACATGGGTCTTGATCACATGAACCAAGCCATTACAAAGAATACGGCGGATAGATCTTTTATGGACAAGTCTTTTGCGAGAGTAACTCAAATCCTCGACAAGATGGCCAAACATAATCAAGCATGGCATTCTGAGGATGCATCCGGTGGAATAGCTTATGGGTCTCCTTATTTGACAAATTTGATCAAGGAAAACCAAGAGAGAGACCAAATCATTGCGGGGTTGGCCATTAATGTCAATGTGTTGACCAAGATGTTTATAGAAAATCAAACAAAGAAAGTCAACGTTGTCGAAGACATGCCGTCCAATTCGAATGAAGATTTTGAAGAGGCGAATTACATCAACAACCCCCAAGGAGGAGGCTATCAAAGAAAATACTATCAAGGTCATGGAGCACAAAACCAATGGAGACCAAACCCGCAAGGGCAAGGAAACCAACATTGGATGTATGACCAAGGTAGTTCACAACAAAGAAATTGGGGAAACAACAACAACAATTTTTCTAACCGGAGTGAAAATCCTTATGTTCCTCTAAAAGGACAACATTCGAACCAAGGGTCCTCAAGTGATTCAAAATTGGAAGCTATGCTAGAGAGAGTGCTACAAAATCAAGAAAAGTCTGATGCTTCATTGAGGAACATGACCGAGGTCGTTGGCTCTCATACCGCTTCCATCCAAAAGTTGGAAATGCAAATGAGAGATCTTTCCAAGGAACAATATCCCAAGCAAAAAAGAACACTACCTAGTGACACGATTGCAAACCCAAGAGGTAGTGGAAGTGGTCCAACCTCTCATGTCATGGCAATCACCACTAGGAGTGGAAAAGTGCTACTTGGAGAGAAGGAACACATAGTTGAAGATGTGGAGACCAAGCAAATGGTTGAGGGTGAAGAACAAGAGGTTATTGAAGTTGAAAAGCAAAAAGTTGTTGTGGTTGACAAACCAAAAGTTGTTGAAATTGAAAGAATTCCGGAAAAGGCTAGAGCACAACAAGAAGATCGAGAAGAGGAAAAGGAAAAGGGGAACGAGTCATCAAAACCTCTTCCACCTATTACTAGACCTCCTCCTCCATTCCCTCAAAGGCTAGAAAGGAAGATTGATGATAGCAAGATTGAAAAGTTCTACGATATTCTCAAACAGTTGACGGTGAACATACCTTTTGTAGAAGCTTTTCAAGAAATGCTAGGGTTCACTAAGTACTTGAAAGATTTGATCAATAAAAAGAAGACCTCAAAGCATGAGGTGGTAAGCATGACTCACGTGGTAAGCTCTATCATTGCTACAACCCCGGTTCAAAAGAAGGAGGATCCGAGGGCCTTTACTATACGTTGTACTTTTGGGACGCGTGAATTTGCAAGGGTCTTATGTGACAATGGAGTTAGCATCAACTTAATTCCACTTGCCATCTTTAAGAAAACAGGATTGGGTTTGCCTAGACCTACAAGTATGAGATTGCAAATGGCCGATCGTTCCATCAAGCGGCCGGTCGGAATTGTGGATGATGTACTAGTGAAAGTGGGCACATTCCATTTACCCGCGGACTTTGTGATTCTTGATTGTGCTGTGGATAAAGAGATCCCTATCATTTTGGGAAGACCATTCTTGGCTACGGGCCGAGCACTCATGGATTCTGAGAGAAATGAGATAAAGTTCCGGGTGAATGATGAAGAAGTCACTTTTCAAGATAGCAAGGGCATGAAGCTACCCCACAAATATGAGAGCATCTCAATGATAGAAGCGGTTGATGAGGTAGAGGATGCCGTGGAACTGAAAATGGAAGAACAATGCCTTGGTGAAGTATTAGCGGCAATCCTAGTAAATTTTGATGGGGAAAACATGGATGGGTAC
This sequence comes from Nicotiana noctiflora, assembly GCA_032618575.1. Classification (NCBI taxonomy): domain Eukaryota; kingdom Viridiplantae; phylum Streptophyta; class Magnoliopsida; order Solanales; family Solanaceae; genus Nicotiana; species Nicotiana noctiflora. The sequence continues at coordinate 510,717 of JASVEL010005384.1, read as the reverse complement.
ATAGAATCGGTGAATGCATTGGAGGGTCTTGGATCCTATACGTACAAGCCGGCAAAGCTCTCTCTTGACTTAGAGAATAGAGCTACTCCCCCCGCTAAGCCATCAATCATTGAACCACCACAATTAGAGCTCAAACCACTCCCTTCGCATTTGAGGTATAAATTGCTTGGCTCTAATGATACTTTACCCTTAATTGTGCCTTCTTTGTTGAATGATGTGTAGGTAGAGCAATTATTGGAAGTCCTAAGGGAGAACAGGCAAGCAATTGGGTGGACAATCGCTGAAATCCGTGGCATTCCCGCGGGTATTTGTGAACACAAAATCCAAATGGAGAATGACACCAAGCCAAGTATGGAGCATCAAAGGCGACTAAATCCTTCAATGCAAGAGGTGGTGAAAAAGGAAATTATCAAGTGGTTAGACGCCGGAGTTGTCTACCCAATCGCCGATAGTTCTTGAGTGAGCCTAGTACAATGTGTGCCAAAGAAGGGGGGCATAACCGTGATTCAAAATGAAAAAAAGAGCTCATCCCTACTAGAACGGTGACCGGGTGGAGAGTGTGCATGGATTATCGGAAACTAAACAATGCAACTTGCAAGGATCATTTCCCTATGCCTTTTATTGATCAAATGCTTGATCGGCTAGCGGGAATAGCCTTCTATTGCTTTCTTCATGGATACTCCGGCTACAACCAAATCAACATTGCTTTGGAAGTTCAAGAGAAAACAACTTTCACTTGTCCTTATGGGACATTTTCTTTTAGCCGGATGCCATTTGGGTTGTGTAATGCTCCGGCGACCTTTCAAAGATGCATGATGTCGATATTTTCTGATATGGTGGAAGATTGTCTAGAGGTTTTCATGGATGACTTCTCTATTGTTTGTGATTCCTTTGAGCATTGTCCTGCAAATCTTAGACAAGTGCTCAAGAGATGCGAAGAAACGAATCTTGTGCTAAATTGGGAAAAATGCCACTTCATGGTGGATGGAGTTATTGTGTTGGGGCACAAGATTTCTAAACATGGCATTGAAGTTGATCGGGCAAAGATCAAAATCATTTCTAAACTTCCTCCACCAAATTCAGTGAACGGTGTTCGAAGCTTTCTGGGCCACACCGGATTCTATCGGAGATTCATAAAGGATTTTTCCAAAATTGCACACCCAATGTGCAAGCTTCTTGAAAAGGATGCAAAATTCATGTTTGATGACAAGTGCCTCAAAGCGTTTGAGGAATTAAAGTTGAGGCTTACCACAACACCCATTATTGTCACTCCCGATTGGACTCTTACTTTTGAACTCATGTGTGACGCCAGTGGTGTAGCTATTGGAGCAATGCTAGGTCAACGCCACAACAAGATACTTCATCCGGTCTATTATGCAAGTAAAACTCTAAATGGGGCACAAATGAATTACACGATCACTGAGCAAGAGCTTTTTGCCATTGTGTATACTTTTGAAAAATTCCTGGCCTATTTGTTGGGGTCCAAGGTGGTCGTTTACATGGATCATGTGGCTCTTCGATACCTCATGGCAAAGAAATATGCAAAACCTCGACTAATTCGGTGGGTTCTCTTGTTGCAGGAATTTGACTTTGAAGTAAAAGATCGCAAAGGTACTCAAAATCAAGTTGCAGACCACTTGTCAAGGCTTGAGGAAGCAGGGAGGCCTAAAGAAGAGCTTGACATAAATGATGCATTCCCCGATGGACATATATTGGCACATTCCAACACCTTTGCTCCTTGGTATGCCGACATTGCAAATTATTTGGTGAGCGAGGTCATTCCGGAAGGGTTAGAACCCCATCAAAAGAAAAAATTCTTGAGGGATTGTCGGCAATACTACTGGGAGGAGCCTTATTTATTTCGAGTGTGTGCTGACAACGTCATCCGGAGGTGCGTACCAGAGGAAGAAATCATGCCAATCCTCAAGGCATGTCATGACTCACCGGTTGGAGGCCATCATGGAGGCAATAGATCTTCGGCAAAGATTCTTGAATGTGGCTACTATTGTCCTTCCATCTATCATGATGCAACCCAATTTGCAAAAGCTTGTGAGCAGTATCAACGGCAAGGTTCAATCTCCAAAAGGCATGAAATGCCTATGCAATATGTGTTGGAGATAGAAATCTTTGATGTGTGGGGAATTGATTTCATGGGCCCCTTTGTGAGTTCCTATGGGATGAAGTATATTTTGGTGGCTATGGACTACGTCTCAAAATGGGTTGAAGCCGTTGCCTTACCAAACAATGAGGCGAGGAGTGTGACCGCCTTTTTGAAGAAGAATATATTCACTCGGTGTGGCACTCCTAGAGCCATTCTTAGTGATGGGGGATCGCACTTCTGCAACGAGCATTCACAGGGTTAGTTGAGAAATATGGGTTGAAACACAAGGTGGCTACACCATACCATCCGCAGTCGAGTGGTCAAGTTGAGGTTTCAAATCGAGAGATCAAGAGTATCCTAGCCAAGACTGTGAACGCCAACAGAACTGACTGGTCCAGAAGATTAGATAATGCATTGTGGGCCTACCGCACGACATTCAAGACTCCTATTGGTACTTCTCCCTACCGACTCATTTTTGGGAAGGCATACCATTTACCGGTTGAGATGGAGCACAAGGCCATGTGGGCACTCAAGAAAATCAATTTAGAATGGGCGGAAGCTGCAAACTTGAGATTGATGCAACTAAATGAACTAGAGGAATTTCGATTCCATGCATATGAGAGCGCAGCGGTATACATGGAGCGGATGAAATTTGTTCATGACAAAAAGATCTTGAAAACAGAGTTCAAGACGGGTGACCTCGTCTTACTCTTCAACTAAAGATTAAAATTGTTTTCGGGCAAATTGAAATCGAAATGGTCTGGCCCCTTTAAAGTGGTGAGTGTATCCCCATACAGAGCTGTAGAGTTAGAATCTACTGACGGGTCTCATACATTTAAAGTAAATGGCCAACGCATCAAACACTACTTGGGTGTTGATGGTGAGAAGAAGGTGATAGAGCATCTGGCTCTACAAGATGGACCCTGCCCGTCAAAAGGATGAAATTGGAGAAATCAGTCCCGTCGTGCCGCAACGTTAAATCAAGCGCTGCATGGGAGGCAACCCATGGGTGGTAACACCGTATTTGAATTTTGAATTTTCTTTGTTCATTTATTTCCTTAACATTTGTGAAGTGTAGGGAACCCAAACAGTGATGATATTTGGTGGATGCACCCATGGACAGATATGCGGAAGAAGGAGGGAAGAAATGTGGTAGAAATGCGACCGCATAATTGATTTGTGGATCGCAAATCTACCGCAGACCTAACCAGTAAGCCCTCTAAATTGGAAGTTGCAACGCGTCCATTCTGCGGTCCGCATATCAGTTGTGCGATCGCAAAATGGACCACAAAATTGACTCTGAGAAACCTACGCATCGCAGCAAAATGCGACCATTATGCGGATCGCAAAATAGTTTTGCGTTCGCATAATGGTCCGTAGACTTGACATCACAAAAGTGTGTAACTCCCCCCAGGTACGTTCCTAAATGACTTACACGACAGAACAAAAAAAACAAACAAAAGACAAAGAGGAGAAAAAAAAAGAACGAATAGAGGCAAGATCGAATCGGCACTCCAGGCATCCTCCTGTGAATCAATAGCATTTTCAACATCTGGTATGTGCACTGTTTCCCCTATCTCCATTATTTAAATAGTTAGAGGAAAAAGTTGTGGAAAATAGTTGTGGGCTTAATAGCATGGCTAGGGTAGTAATGAATTAGACGTTGGGGTAGGAATTGGTTGAAGATTGGGCACCCATGGTTTAACAGTTGAACTGTTGCATTAAGTTGCTCAGTTCTGCGGTCCGCATGTCTAAAATACGAACCACATTTTTTTCGCAGACCTAGCCCTAGGTCATATGAAGAACACAACTTATGCGGTCACTATGCGATCGCATTATCACTTTGTGGTCCGCAAAGTGACCGCATAGCTGTCACCTTGGTAGCCCTCTCAAGCATTGAAATGTGCGATCGAGTATGCGGCCTCAGAATTGATGTGCGGTCCGCAAAGTAAAATAGTGAACTGGAAAATTTGGACTTTGCAATGAGCCATTATGCGATGAGTATGCGGTCCGTATAACTGTTATGTGACCGCATATAACATCGCAGAATGGAATGAAACTTCAGCAGAAAAACTTTTGCGATGACTCTACGGTCCGCATTCTTATTTTGCGATCGCAGAGTGCGTCACATCCTTGCTCTTAGTTAAATGTTTCCTATTCTCTACCCTACTGGCTATACTAACAATGCTCCCTTTGCAGAAATGGCTCAAAACGACTTGCAAACAGGCCTCGTGCTTCTAAAAGACAACGAGTGGACTCGCCACGAGAAGAAAATGACCAACCTGAGGAAGCAGATACCCAGCCTGCAGTTGACATACATGCTGAGGCAAGGAGAAAGCAGGCTGCGGAAGGACTTTCATATCATCTCCGCTAGGGTATTGAGGGGTCGAGGGATAAATATAAAGTCGGGCTTGAACGGAGAAAGCTCCTCCATGAGAAGCAATTGAGCCTAAATGGGCTTAAAGAAAAGTACCCTCATTTCCTTACCAACATCAAGCGGAGAAAATGGATGAGATTCACTGATTCTCCGGCCAAATACAATAAATCCATTGTTCGGGAGTTCTAATCCAATTATGGAGCTTCCCCGACCAAGCAGCATAAAAGGCAAAAGATGTACCTTGACAAGATGGAAGTTCGGGGTATCCCAGTCAAATGCAGTGCAAAAGCCATAAACAAATTGTTGGTCCCAGAATGGGATGAGGACACCTCCACATCTGAGTATAAAGCCAAATTTGCCAACAGAGAGAGTGAAAGAAGCTGGATTGCAATTTCATCGCAACTGGAACCCCTGTATGGATACAACCGGGGAAAAAGATTTACAAGGAGAGCTTCTCAAGGGAAGAGAGATACTGGCTTGCATTTCTCGCAAATAGATTGATCCCAACGAATCATGAGACAGACATCGCCATTGAGAAGGTCCTCCTCATTGCTTGTATCATACAGGGCGTTAAAGTGAATGTGGGAGAAATAATTTTTCAATAAATGGGGAGAAGAGCAATACAAGATGCCACTTCTCTTCTGTTCCCGTCGTTGATCACTGCTTTGTGCCATGAGGCCGAAGTTCCTGTTGACCTCCGGGATGCGATAGGTCAGGAGCAAGGTATTATAGACATCATTCGCCTTGCTGATGTGGTGATACCTCCTCCAGCAATTGTTGAGGAAGACCTACTCTCCTCTCAGCCCCCTATTGCTCATGATGATGCGGCACAGTCTTCCACTCCTTCCACCGCTGGTCAAGCTACAACTGCTATTGCTCAGCCTCATCCACCCACTCCTGCAGTCTCACAGATTGGTCTTTTAGCCAAACATGCAACTCCAAAGTTGACCAGCTTGTTAAGACGTTGCCTAACTTAATCAAGCAGGCTCTCACTCCCATGCAGTCCGCCATAGCAGATATTCAGCAAAAACAGATAGCATATGCTGAGCAACTACAAGGGTTTAAGTTGAGGGTGGAGAAGCTAGAAAGGGGAGAAATGTCCGGTTTGCACGATCTCAAGACAGGTGTGGCCTCTATAAAGGTTGAATTTCAAAAGATGCAAAACCTGGACTTCGACATTTCATCATTCTTTCCGAGAGTAGGTGATAAGAATGCTGATGAGGTGCCTGATTTAGTCCTTGATTTCACCAACCTAATGGCCGATCTTGTCGTTCCTACTCCTGGAGACTCATAAGCCCCAGCTCCTCCTAGCTGTATTGATATTGCTTCTGATGAGGAAGCTGAGGGAGGTAGTGACAATGATGAAGACAAGGATGACTCGGGATTCTCCAGCGATGATGCTCCGCAGCCTGTAGACAAAGGGAAGGCAGCAGCTCCAGCTTCACCTCGGGAGGATGATGCTGTGGATGAGGATAAGCGCGCTCAGCTTGAGGTGGCCTTGCAGACATCATTGATTGACCGAGGAGGCCCCACAGTTCATACATCAGCTGAGGCATCTAGCAGCTCTCAGATGCCGGTTGTGGTCATAGCAGCCCCACCATCAGCTCCAGTGCCAACCTTGCTTTCTACACCAGAGCTTCCACCGACCTCGACTATGCCTATTCCAGATACACAGGAGGGTGATCACCCCGGAACACAGCCAGCTGCCGACTCTCATAGCACTTAGTGTGCCTCAGGGAGTCTCTCATCACACTTTGCACTTTTATTATCTGCATTGTGGACAATGCGTTGTTCTAAGTTGGGGGTGGGGGTACTTTTGGTGTTTTGATTTGATATTGCCATTTTTGTGCTTTTGTGTATAAAACTTGTACAACTTTGATCTATAAAGCAGTGTATATACAATGTTTTGATCTGTCAATACTTGTTTAAGATTAGTTAGCCAATCAATTCCTCTTGGTTTTTCTTTGTCTGATTCTTTTCCAAGAGTGTAATAGTAGAATTAGAACCTCGTGTGTTAATCAATATGACCAGTTAGTGAAATTGTTCAGTGGCAAGCATGCATACCTGTACATAGCACATATCCTCCTATAGTCATTTTTCTCGACTCGTACCAATGATAGATAGATTGACGACTGTCTTAAGGGAACTTGTCTCTATGACCAATCTTGTGAATTTAAGGCTCACTTTGTAACTCTATAGCGACCCATAAAAGCTTTAAATTGCAAAGTAGTTGCTCGAAAGTGCTAAACAATGTGAATTAAGCAGTTCACGTACAATGTGTGTAAGTAAGATTTTCTACTTGTATACAGTTCTTGTGTCCACTTCTGTCATCTAGAACTTGCCTGGTTGGTCTTTTAATACTAATGATAGTATGTCCGGTCGGAGGAATGATCTTAGGCATTCGTTGTGTTAATTTGAAACATCTCTCTAGCTTTTCAAACCTACCATTGTGTAAATAATATCACTAGTACCCCTCTTTGAGCCTTCAAACCTTTCTTTGGCCAACTCAGTACAAACCATTCCCTTTTTGTAATATGATCCCCTCTTTTGAACCCGTCGCTCCTTGAACATTGAAAATGAGGCTAAAAGCCTAAGTTGGGGGTGGTGTCAAAGTGAGATAGGCAAGGTTATATATTGAGTCTAAGGCCACATACCTCATAGTGCGTATTAAAGTATTCAAGCTCCAATAGAGTATAAATATATATATATATATATATATATATATATATATATATATACATATATATATATATATATACATATATATATATATATATATATATATATATATATATATATATATATATATATATATATATATATATATATATACACATTGTGGAGACTTGAATAAAATTGGGAGAAGTATGCAAGGTGGTTCTATAATCGGGGACTAGATGCTAATCCAGGCTATGTGAGTTAAAGAAAACCAAAATGCAACAGAATGAAACTTGTAAGTAGTGTTCAAGGAGGATGAATTCATATGTACTCAAATGCTTACCTAACCTTCCCTAAACCTACATTACGAGCCTAAAGAGTCCTTATGGGACCTCCAACCGATCATTCTTGAAGAAGTGGCGAATTAATATAAGGGCAAGCCTATGGTATGACATGTAGTGGCACTTGAAGTTCCTTCTGAGAGTGAGTGTTCTTTTTTTGACTTGTCCTTGTGAATATTGTAAATATTGTGAGTATAGTACATCATTTCTGGTGAGAGTGCTTGAACTGCAGAATTTACTTAAGTTGAGCCTTTAGAGTCTAATGCAAATGCAGTCAGCTGAGGGTAACATTTAGTCACAATGTGTGGCTCAAAGCTTGCACAATTGGTCTGTCTCTACATGTTTGCTCTTAGTCAAGGAGGAGTGGAGCGATTGTTCCAATACATGCTTGAAGAACTGAACATTAGAACAAATCTTGTGTCATTATTGTGTTAAGTGTTATAAATAAGTGTGGCGTAGGTGTGTTCTGCTTGCTTGAGGACAAGCAAGAGCTTAAGTTAGGGGTGTTGATGTGCCGGAGAGATTCGACACATTTACATACTAATTTCTCTTATATTAGCTTGTTTCATTGCAAAATGTAGTCCATACTTTTGTGATTTTGTGGTTTTACAGATAAAGAGGAAGAAAAGACCAAGGACACAAAAATGGACGTAAAAAGATAAGAAAGAGGGCAAATTGTGCAAAAGAGCAAATCTGTGGACCAATATGCAGTCGCATACTTCATTTGCGGAGCGCAAATAAGCAACCAAATCGCCAAACTAAACAGTGAATGGAGCTGAAATGCATGGAAAGAATGTGATGTATTTTGTGATCGCACATTCAATATGCGGTCTGCACTTCTGTCACATAATGAACACAAAGAAAACCTAAGAGGCAAGTCTGTTGTGCTTTCTGAGGTCGCACAATCAACATGCGGACCACAGAATGGTTACGCGATCAACACATGAACAACTAGGGTTCCTATCCATGACGCCGCCTCTTAAGATTGCGGACCACAGACCTGTTATGCGACAGATCTACGGTCGCATACGTGAGCTGGAAGGGCAAACTTGTCCTCTATTTGTCAGATCTTGGTCCCTCTATAAATAGCTTTTTAGAATTTTGTGTAAGGGCATCTTGTGTAGACTACTTTATTACTTCATCTTTTTGGAAGCTTTTGGTTGAAAATCTTTTATTTTGTAAGCATTTATGACATTTATTACACCTTGTATTTTATATTTTAGCATGTGTGGCTAAAACTAAATACTAAGGTTGTGAACCCTAAATGGGTGTTATGTAAAATGGGTGTTTAACATTGAATATATGCATAATGGCTGGTTGATATTTCTTCACTTCTGATTCTTCATTTATTATTGGTGCTTGCAAACACTAATTAAAGCCATTAAAGTCCTACCTTACTTGGGAAAGTGGGTTAGATTTTGGAAGAAGTAAAGAACAAAAACTCGAGGCCTTACACCTCGTTTAATATAATCGCTTAGGGATAAGTGGGTTTTATTTGAAATTCATTGATTGTTATACATTGTGACTCTTAGACTTTTGGGAAAAAGCAGGAGAGGAAATACTACTCAAGTATTGGGAAATATTGGGTAGTTTCATAGAAATCAATTGCATATCAATAATCAACCATTAGAAATATATCATATTAACACCGATGGCATTACACTACATTTATGGGGACACAACCTTGGTTTAATCAATTCTATAGATTATTACATTAAAGCATTTTCACTAGCTAAATATTCTAAATCAACCTTCATTCATTCTATCACTCTTACACCATTTCTATGTCACTTCTTAACGGAATATATTCAAGATTCGAGTCGGGTAACACACTAATTCAAGTGATCATTTCACACATATTCCCTGTGGGATTCGACCCCAACCTAGTTGGGTTACTATATTTGACACCGACCGCCTTACACTAATTGTAAAAGTGTAATTTGAGCGTATCAAGCTCCCCGGCGACGACAGAGGAAGCAACCCATCTACTGTGCCGGGGCAGTATTTTTCTTTCACAATAAGACATGGACGATTATCCCTACCTTTGATAGCTTACGAGTTTACGTCCATCGCTGGTCGGGTACAGTTTCCTTTCGATTTCTCCCTTGTAGCCGTTACCCGAATTCGCGCAAGTGTGTCCACACCCCCCAAAATTACTTGCCGAGGAATCCTTTCTCACGAACAAACACAACCCCTACACACACCTAGGAATACCACTTCCTGCATATCCATAAACACCCGAGTAGGCGGGTCGAGGTCCTACGAGGTACCCACTACTCGGAGTACCCTCCCAAAAGGAAAAAGATGTGTCTGTCAGGTTCGGTTCTTCTTAGTTGGGTTGGGCGGGTTCGACCAGAAATGCTATGCTTACACACAAGACTACCCCTCTTCCCGAAAGCTTCGTGGGGACTACTTCAGAACGACAGACGGTTGCCCGTAGGGGGTTTACTGCACAAGGCCCCTACAGAGGAAAGGCTTTATCCCAGCGAATAGAAGATACTCTGCTCCGTACAACATAGGGATTAGCACACTTTTGGGAAGAACATAGAATAGTAGAAGATCCAGCATGCAGAACACGTCGATCATTATAAATTCACGAATTAGAAATGCTGTAATATACTCTTTCCCATAACTTCTCATACCAGACCAACCCACTAAAATGCAAATAGGGATCAGAAATGTGGCCAATATCACGAAGAATAAAGAGATACCGTCTATACCCAAATAAAAAATTATGTTTTCATAAGGAAGCCATCGAAGGCTTTCCACAAATTCAGATTTGGCCGTAGAAGGATCGAATTGTATCCGAAGAATAGGGGGATACAAAAAAGTAATAAGAGAGGCACACATACCAAATAATCGTATCGGTCGTATTCTTGAATTTGTAATGAAAAGAGGAGTAATGCTTCCTAGTATGGGACAAATAATAAGACCACTTAGATCAGAATAGCATTCTCAGAAATGTTCTAACATAGAGTAGAATCGAACATGGAAGAGATTCATTAACAACAGTAAAAAAATGGGCGCCTAATTCCAATACAATATGGGTCTATTAGTGCAAGTCAGCTGAACACCGTGATTGATGAGTGGGTAGGTGGGTTAGGTGCACCTCTCGCCCAGTAGGAAGTAATGAGGCTAGTCTCCCCCCTCCCCCCTGAATGAAGAAGTAGTGGGGGGCCCTTCCCGCGTATGCGCCTTTATTTATATTCTTTCTATTTTTGAATTACCAATGGAGAATCTTTCTAAAAAAATCTCTCTGGCAAAACGCAATTCGTCGAGTTCAATTCAAGGTGCACCTTGTTTTTTTTTCATGTAGTTTATTCTTACGCCTATTTAGCTAGTAGGGCATTGTTCATAGCCGAAATTCGTCGAAGGGATCAAACAAAAATAAAGAACAGAAAGAAAGGGAAGTTTTTTCTTTCTTTCAATCCAAATAAGAGAACAAAGAAAGACTTCTTCCCCCATTTCTTTTCTACTTTTTCTCTCTCCTTTTGTTTGTGCTTCCACCAAGGCTTTTGATTCTGTTTTATAGAGACCCGGGGAAATTCTATATAATAATAAATGTAGAAAGGTGAGGGTGAGGTACTTTCCCCGGCATACGGAAAGACAATACAGGACGACGGCTTTCAAAAGACGAGTAAGGGATGGGGATAGGGAGGCTCTCGAAACCAAATCAGACTAGAAAGAACATGGGAATTAGCACCATTCATATGAGTGCTTTTGTCCCTTCGAGACAACAAAAGGACAGCCTCTCTATATCTCGGTCTCGGTTTAGCATCATATATCGCTCTGGAGAGCATTTTTCTTAGTTGTAGTGCAGATGTTGGAGCAGCTCCTCTATGCTGTGGGTGTAGGGGGGGTTGTCGCCGTCTGATAGAGGCAGAAGCAGGGGCCACCAGAGCTATCTGCGTCGAGTGTTTCGATTGAAAAAGGAAGGGAGACAACTCAAATGCCAGCAGAGAAATAGAAAGAATCGTGCTTCAAAGTGGAATTCTTCTAAGATCCATTGCTCGATTTTGCTGCATGGTCTGCTCCCAAAATGCAGAAAGACTTGCGAAGGCGGATCCGGGTTGGTTGGTCCGGAATGTCATGGGAGAGGCAGGCTAAGTAAAATAATATACTGGTGCTATTGATTATAGAATCTTATGAATCAATCACGGCACACTTTCTATATCTCCTCCGTCTACAAGGTAAACAACTTAGCTTAGAGCACAACATGTTCGCCACCACACTGGCTGGCTGGTGCATTGGCCTTACCGTAAGAAGTCCGAGAGCGATATATCTTGTGACACGCTCCGCGTGGAATTTTCTTTTAGAAAGTTCATATAACTTCAAAAGAATCATTCTTTATGAATCAAGTACCATTCAAACAAAGGGTGCATTGCCTCTTTGAGTGAAGAACAGATGGGCTTTGTATAGACACTCTTGAGCCATGTTCGTCGCCCTAGGCTTACCATTATTTCATTTCATTCTATTGATTGGTTCTAGCTCCAAAGAACATATACATGGAGCTATGTCAACTTACGTACGTCTTGTTGACTAAACGATCAAGTATACCACGCCACGTATCATCCCCTCTTTCCATAGAGGAGAGATAAAGAAAAATTGAAGATATAGTGATCGCGCCGTAAGACCTTGTTCCTTTCTACTTGACCTAGTAGTATTCCACTCGTGCAGTGGGTGTATGGGCTAGCCCATGGTGTGGTCAGCTATGATATAGTCAACTTCTTCTTTAGTAGGTTTATCTATAACATATGGTGGTGGCCTCGTGGGCATGTTCCTCTCTAGGGCGGTCTGGTCTAATCGAAGTCAACTGACTCACATAGAATACGGGGTTCATTTTCACCGAGCTGATCGCTTGAGTATATAGGCTACCTTTCCTATTCGCTTTTCTACAAGGTCTACTTTCAGACCGGGCCAAGCATTAAGGTTGTTTAAGTAGGTTTGGGCTAAGGTCGTTGCGCTCCTGCCACCTCTTGGCAAAGTAGGCTGATGGCCAAGCCTCATCCTGTCACAATGGTGTGAGGCGTCAGAGGCTGTTACCCCGTGGCCAACTCGAAGGGGCTAAAGTTAGACGCAGATCTTTTTGGTTGTTAAGTTATAGCAGGACTGAGCAACATCCAACAGCGTAAGTCTTCTGGTATGCACTAAAGTGGCTTAAGTAGCCCTCGAGGAGTCCGTTTATTCTCTCCGTCTGAGCTTTCAAAGATATATTGATCGCAGGCATCTGACCATCAGATGCCTACGGTCGTTTTCTAACATTACCGACATTTCAGGTTTTCCTAAATTTCACATAAGATAAAAGCTCTTTTCATTATCAGAAACAACCTGATTTCCGACCTCTTACATTGCATTACCATAATGAAAAGAAAAAAAATTTAAAAAAAAATATTGCTCTTGTGGCTCGGGATGAACCTTTATCGATTGAGGAAAGGAATAGCGATAGATTCTTATAGAGCATCCAGGAAAAAGCAGATTCAATCGGACGATGAATTCTTACGTGGTCCAAGGAAATCAAAGGTTTGCTCCCACGAATTAAATCCATATTAAATCTCTTAATATCAGAATAGCTTATATAGTCATGATTCAATTCAGGTCCATTTTGATTGATTTCTCATTTTTCAGATCTGATTGTAACAATGGAGAAGCAGGAAGACTTTGGCGATTCATAATAGAAGGGTTATCTAGAATATCTATGTCCCAGGACATAAAATATGAATGATGAAAGATGAGGAAGAGTATACTCTGTAGTGAGATAGTTGTTCTCCTAATCAACTACTTATTATGATAATGAACATTCCAGTTAAAAACTAAAAAATGACCCTCCAGGCGGTTACCTTTTTCTTCATATTCATATTTGTATCCTCTACAACAATTGTTGGGACGGACTTTCGTGGAAAAGAGAAAAAGCCCTTTATCGGATTGGAAGCGATGACTTAAGCCTCTTTCTTCTTCTTTTCTTATAGGGCGTTTAAAGAGCGTGACTCTTTAGTTTAATTAAGTTAAAATTAGTTAAATTAAAAGGCCCCATTTGATTCAATTCATGAATTAGCCCACTATGAGTCTACTACATTTTTTTTATAATAATTATATATAATTAGATAATAATAATAATTAAGTATATCATTCGTGTCTCTATTACAATACAACAAATCTAAATTGATTTTAGGCTGTACACCTAATTTTCTTGGGATTGTAGTTCAATCGGTCAGAGCATCGCTCTGTCAAGGCGGAAGCTGCGGGTTCGAGCTCAGTCAGTCCCGACGGATTCAATAAATATATATCTCTTCATTTTATGTGAAAAAGGGGACAGGGAGCATAATTTCATTCCCAACGGGGGATCTTTTTTTTTTGTTTCGCGTTTCTCATTAAACAAATAGGGGATTTTTTTCATTACTTCAACTAGTACCGATTGATGGGAGAGAGACATATGTGGATTAGTACAATTAATCATTTATTGGCATATTCAGGATTCCAAGAGAGACTGGGTCTGGTTTTTCAACCCGATCCATGTATGTAATGGAATATAGTACCATATTTCTTTTTATCGGGGGCACACACACAAATGGAATTCCTTTCTTGTACAATACAAAATGAATTTCACTCAATTAAATTACCCTTAGAGAATACTTTTCCAGATTCAATTCTTTCCTTTTCTGGCGGAGATTTTGTGTAACCTCAATTACTCCAATTTTGAATTTGAAAAAAGAAAGATATATCTCATTCAAATTTCAGACTAAGCTTTTGATTTATGCGTCCCTGTACTAATCCAAGGAAGGATGATATTCAAAAATATCAAACAAGGATTCCCACCATTTCACTCAAGGCAAGGGAATGCTAGATTTTCTATTTTTCTACTTAGAATGGATTGGTCGTACCTATCCAATCTATAATTTTTTATGACTGACTCTCTATTCACTCCATTTTTGGGTCATAATCATTATGTAGGAGAGATGTCCGAGTGGTTTAAGGCGTAGCATTGGAATTGCTATGTAGGGTTTTGTTTACCGAGGGTTCGAATCCCTCTCTTTCCGCACTTTCACCTAATTCACTAATGTGAATGACGGAATGTATCAAATAGCAATGGAAAAAATGATTCCAATAGTTATACCTTTCTTTGATATATATTCTCTATTCCTAATTGCTATTTTTCGGAAAATACTCGAAACAGTGGACAAGGAATTAAAATATCCCGGCCGATGTATTTTGACATCCCAAAGCTTCTAAGGATCCCTTAGCCCCGTTCATCTTCTGCGCAAGAGCGCTCGATCAGTGAGCTATTACGCACTCTTTCAAGGGTGGCTGCTTCTAGGCAAACCTCTTGGCTCTCTCTGCAACCCTACCTCCTTTATCACTGAGCAATCATTTCGGGACTTAGCTGGTGATCCGGGCTCTTTCCTTCTGGACGATGAAGCTTATCCCCCATCGTCTCACTAGCCGACCTTTCCTGTCACGCCCCAAATCGAGGAACATGACCGGCGCCTGACCGGGTTGCCCCAGTCAAGCGGACCTGGGTGCCTTTCATTCCCACGCGTTACCCCTGTGATGACTGTTTCTCATTAACCAAATATATTACTAATCATAATTGATTTCTCATTATACAAATAAAACGATACGAGTGATTCATTAACAAGATTTCAATTTTTACAACGCCCGACATAACACAATATATACATAATACTGGAGTCCCAAAGTTTACATGTCTACGGAGCCTCTAGGATACAAAAGGGAAATACAATACTTGCCGGTAACAAGGCTCCGGCTATACCTTACAAAACCAAAATGAAATCTAAACCGAGTGGCATGAACCACACAAGGCCCCGAGGAAGAAAGGGGCTCACCAAAAACGGGCAGTGGAGGATGAAAGATACTACTGCCGATGAGCTGAAGTGCCTGCTACTGATCCACCTACAATCATGACACGAATGTAGCGCCCCCGGCAAAAGGGACGTCAGTACACTTGAATTGTACCGGTATGTATGGACAAACTTTGTCCCAAGTAAACTCAAGCCATTAAATTACATCAACAATTAATTAAGCCAACCAACCATGTTTCCACATTTTCCTCATTTCAAATAATTCTCACACAAAGCACTTTCTACGATCAACCAATTTAACAATAACCAATCAATCACGTAAAGCACAAGTAGTCAAACAAAGGGGCAATCGGTGCCCCACAGGTTGCAAACTCTCCTGCTGTCTCCTTTCACAATTTCACATTATTGATTTATGTATCAATTTTCAATAGCGATTTCGATCGCTTTCCATCCTTATTGCCCCCGACCACCCTTATTACCTCGGCCACCCTTATCACCCCAACCCACACCTTATTTCACCACGTTGCGGCGCGCAACACGACCCCGCCTTACAGTTTGAAAACACAACAATTTCAAACAGCAGATAAGGTACTACACACAATTTCAACAAGTTCAAATAAGCAACTTACACATTGGTTCATGTTCTCAATTTCTTCTCAATTCAATATCACAACCATGTTTCAATACTTCCACAATTCAAGTGTTTCATCTCTTTCCAAAAGGAACCATATATGCCATAACAACAATTTTCCTCAGTTCTTTACCAATTTCAATTCCTTTGTCATCTTTCAATTCATATTTCAAACCATACCAAATGTAGTTCAATCATCAATTGTATACCCAACAATGATATCAAAAAAATCACATAAAATCTCTCAAATTAACACATGCCAAACAATTTCACACATATGGGCGATTTTACAAGAATCAAAATTAGCCATACATACCTGGTGATGAGTTTTCTTCCGTTAACTTCCTACTTTATGCTTACCCAAGCTATCTTACTCTTGCCAACCTTGTTCTTGAAGACTCTTACTTCTACTCACTTCTTTTTACTAGAAATCAAGTTCAATAATCATGCATGAGTGTAAAAATTCTATTTTTAAAAGCTATTATATGCAAACCTCTCTTTACCCAATTTAAAACTGAAAATCAAAGAAAATAGTTAGGGTTTTTACCTTGAAAATATTGGGGAAGTTGAATCCTTGCCCTAGAATCCCTTGGAATTAAGTAGTTGGAACAATCTTTGAAGATGAAGAACTTTCTCTCTAAAAACCCTCTCTTCTCTCTCTAATTTTGGTGAGATGATATGATAAAATGAAGAAGAAAGGTGTTATATTAAAGAAGAGATCGGGTTAAAATGTTACAAAAATCTGGGCCGGGGTCAAATATGCGGTCACTATGCGACCGCAGAATCAACATGCGGTCCGCATAGTGACCGCAGAATGGCTCAAAAATTACGCAGGTTCTGTTAAGACATGCGGTCACTATGCGGACTGCATGTTGATTCTGCGGTCGCAAAAGTGCACCGCGGATTGACATGCGATCGCATATCGACCGCATATTTGACACGGATTTGGGCAACTTTCTGGAACGATTTGCGGTCAGAATGCGGTCCGCATGCCAGGTTTGCGGTCGCATTCTTGACCGCATATTTGACATTTTTCTGGAAAATTTTATTCTACATTTTGAAACTTAAATCACTATCAAGGGTCCGAACCGCGGCGAGCTTGCAAGCCGCGAAGAATTCTACGCATTCCTAACATATTATTCGGACCATGACACCACAGCTACTAGGTTTTTATGCACAAAATTTTACGGGGCCTTACATCCTCCCCCCCTTAAGATCATTCCTCCTCGAATGAGGATTTTGAAATAAATGAGTTGGTTTTGAAAGACATGATATGCAACCATCAAAATTTTGACTAACTCTTATATTTTAGAAAAATTTCGCCGGAGTTTCCTTTGTATTATGGACATATCCACCTGTCAGAGGGCCCCCGAAACACATTACCAAACAACAATACACAAATACAACACCTTTCACAACTGGTATACACTTTCTTATCTCAACGAATGCACATATTCTATCACATTGTTACAATTGCACATAACTAGTCACTTCAATGAATTTTCACCTTATTTAACCAATTTAACACGCGAATATTTATAAGGATTTCATTTATCAAGAAAGGTTCAAGTGACCCAAGGTAACAACACATTTAACTCATTACAAATAAAGGAGACTTTACTAATACTAAGAGGGAAACAACTTAGGCCAGATGACAGTTACTAGGAGTAGGAGGGTCACCTAATTTCTTCTAGGCTTGATCAAACAAATGGTGGTACTTTTCTTTCATCACTTTTTCCGCTTCCCATGTGGCCTCCTCAACTTGTTGACTTCGCCACAATACTTTAACGGAGGCAACTTCCTTATTTCTCAACTTACGGACTTGCCTATCAAGAATGGCAACTGGAACTTCTTCATATGACAAATCTTCATTAACCTCTATAGCTTCGACCGGCATGATGGTGGATGGATCTCCAATCACTTTCTTCAACATGGACACATGGAATACCGGATGCACCGATGACATCTCAGGAGGCAACTCTAGCCTATAAGCAACTTGACCAATCCTTTGAACGATCCGATATGGCCCGACATACCTAGGACTCAATTTCCCTTTCTTTCCGAATCGCATGACTCCCTTCATAGGAGATACCCTCAAGAACACCCAATCATCGACTTGAAACTCCAAATCCCTTCGACGAACGTCCGCATAGGACTTTTGACGACTCTGTGCTGTTTTCATTCTCTCCTGAATAACCTTGACCTTTTCCATAGCTTCGTACACCATATCTGGCCCTAGCAATTCCGCTTCACCTACCTCAAACCACCCGATTGGCGATCTACATCTTCTCCCGTACAATGCCTCAAACGGGGCCATTTGAATGCTAGTATGATAGCTGTTATTGTAAGCAAATTCTATCAGTGGCAAGTGTTCATCCTAATTACCTTTAAAATCTAAGACACAAGCCCGCAACATATCTTCAAGCGTCCGAATGGTCCGCTCGGCCTGACCGTCGGTCTATGGATGGAAAGCTGTGCTGAGATTCACCTGAGTTCCCAAACCTTGCTGAAACTTCTTCCAAAAGTTAGCTGTGAACTGAGCCCCGCGATCCGAGATGATAGAAAGTGGAGTGCCATGAAGCCTTACTATCTCCTTGATGTACAATCTTGCATATTGCTCCGCAATATCAGTGGACTTGACAGGCAGGAAGTGAGCTGATTTGGTGAGTCGATCTACTATCACCCATATTGAATCGAACTTACGCTGAGTGCGAGGTAACCCTACCACGAAATCCATATTGATCATCTCCCATTTCCACCTTGGTATTTCTATAAGCTGAGTTAATCCACCAGGCCGTTGATGCTCGGCCTTCACTTGTTGACAGTTCGGACATTTAGCTACAAAGCTTGCTACATCTCTTTTCATACCGTTCCACCAATAAATCTCCTTGAGGTCATGATACATTTTCGTTGAACCAGGGTGCACAGAATACCTGGAAGTATGAGCCTCTGCCATCACTCTCTCCCGAAGCTCGTTCACATCCGGAACACATAGCCTATCTTGACACCGCAATACACCATCTTCGCTGCTGAGTACAAATGCTGAGGTCTTGTCATTCATGATCGCTTCCTTCACCCGAACCAATGCTGGATCCATGAACTGTTTTTCCTTGATTTCCGCGACCAATGATGATTCTGCTCCATTATGCACCAAGATATCTCCCTCGTCTGACGCCGAGATACGAACCCCCAAACTGGCTAATTGGTAAACCTCTCGAGCCAGGGGTCTCTGATCCACACCCAAATGAGCCAAACTACCCATGGATTTCCGACTAAGAGCGTCGGCTACCACATTTGCCTTCCCTGGATGGTACAATATGTCCATATCATAGTCCTTGAGTAGTTCTAACCACCGCCGCCGTCTCAGATTCAGCTCTTTCTGCTTGAACAAATACTGGAGGCTCTTGTGGTCTGAAAACACATCTACATGAACCCCATAAAGATAGTGTCGCCATATTTTCAAGGCAAACACAACAACTGCAAGTTCCAAATCATGCGTCGGATAATTCTTCTCATGGTTCTTGAGTTGTCTGGAAGCATAAGCTATAACCTTTCCGTGCTGCATCAATACACATCCCAAACCGACTCTGGAGGCATCACAATAGACTACAAATCCCTCTGTGCCTTCTGGCAAGGCCAATACCGGTGCCGAGGTCAATCTTGACTTCAGTTCTTGGAAACTTTTCTCACATGCTTCGGACCACTGGAACTTAACTGCTTTCTGCGTCAATTTAGTCAATGGGGAGGCGAGGGTTGAGAATCCCTCTACAAACCTCCGATAGTACCCTGCCAAACCCAAAAAGCTGCGAATCTCTGTCGGGGTCGTGGGTCTAGGCCAATCTTTCACTGCCGCAATCTTCTGAGGATCCACCATAATTCCCTCACTGGAAATAACATGCCCTAGAAAAGCTACGGACTCCAACCAAAACTCACATTTTGAGAACTTGGCATACAATTGATGCTGAAGAAGGGTCTGCAATGCTGCTCTGAGGTGAACGGCATGATCTTCCCCGCTCCGAGAGTAGATGAGAATATCGTCAATGAATACAATCACAAAGGAATCTAGGAATGGCTTGAAAACACGATTCATAAGGTCCATGAAAGCTGCCGGGGCATTGGTTAGCCCAAAAGACATGACCAAAAACTCGAAGTGACCATAACGAGTTCTGAAGGCGGTCTTAGGAATATCCTGCTCCCTGATTTTCAACTGGTGATACCCAGACCGTAAATCAATCTTTGAGAAGAACTTCGCTCCCTGTAATTGGTCAAACAGATCATCCACTCGAGGCAAAGGATATTTATTCTTGATGGTGACTTTGTTGAGCTGCCGATAATCAATACACATTCGAAGTGACCCATCCTTCTTTCTGACAAAGAGAACCGGAGCACCCCACGGCGACACACTCGGTCGTATGAACCCTTTCTCTAATAAATCCCTCGGCTGCTC
This sequence comes from Nicotiana noctiflora, assembly GCA_032618575.1. Lineage (NCBI taxonomy): Eukaryota > Viridiplantae > Streptophyta > Magnoliopsida > Solanales > Solanaceae > Nicotiana > Nicotiana noctiflora. The sequence goes on along the minus strand of JASVEL010005384.1, from coordinate 490,345 downwards.
CTTTAACTCCCTTAACTCTGCTGGCGCCATTCTGTATGGTGGAATGGATATTGGCTGAGTATCCGGCATTACATCGATCCCGAAATCAATCTCCCTATCCGGCGGGATGCCTGGAAGCTCATCTGGAAACACTTCAGGAAATTCATTCACAATTGGCACGGACTCGAGGGTAGGCACCTCTGAGGTGGTGTCCGTTACCCGAACCAGGTGATAGATACACCCTTTCTTAATCATCTTTGAAGCCTTAAGGTAGGAAATAAACCTACCCCTTGGCACTACACCATTTCCTCTCCATTCAATAATTGGCTCGTTAGGGAACTCGAGCCTCATAACTCTCGTTCGACAGTCAAGTTTGGCAAAGCACGAATAGAGCCAATCCATCCCCATAATTACATCAAAATCTACCATCCCAAGTTCAATAAGATCGGCTGTGGTATCACGACCACCCACCGTAACAACACAATTCCTATAGACTCGTGAGGCTATAATAGAATAACCGATTGGAGTCGACACAGAGAACGGCTCATGAAGCTGTTCGGGTACTATCCCAAAACTTGAAGCAATGAATGGAGTAACATAAGACAAGGAGGACCCCGGATCAATAAGGGCATAGCAATCAATAGTCCGAACAGACATGATACCTGTAACAACATCCGGAGAAGCCTCGGCATTTTGGCGGCCACTCAATGCATAGAATCGACTAGGTCCACCCCTACCCTGAGCTCCACCCCTAGCCGCACCACGCCCTGCTGATGCTGGAGTACGCGCCGATGATGTAGCAGCCGAAGAACCGGATGACCGAGCGGATCCCCTACCTATACCCCGACGGGGTGCACGGCAAGTCCCGCCGAATGTGACCTCTCACCCCGCACCCGTAGCACACCTGGAAGGTCGAGGTAGCAAGTTTCGTATGAAATCTCCCACACTCGGGGCACGTAGGTCTCCCCCGCCGCCGGGATCTCACCCCAGGATGACCAGACCGACGAGACCTCCTGCTGTCTGAACCGTGTCTCGAGTAACTGCCTTGCTGATGACCGTGCACGGATGGCGGTGCACTCGCGGAGGACCGAGCATATGACCGGGATGGCCCCGATGACCCCCTCCCCGGAAGTGATCTCCCCGAACGACCCATTGACCGGCCCCGTTGCTACTTTCTCTTTCGCACGAATCTTCAATTTCCCGGCCTCTCGTGGCCCGAGCAAACCCCACAATCCTCCCATAGTTCATGTCCGAGTGCAAAGCTGCCGTGGCGGCCTCATTTACCACCAAAGGGCTAAGGCCCCGAACAAACCGTCGAACCCGGCATCCATGGTCGACACTAAATGAGGAGCGTACTTGGACAACCTTACGAACTCCATGTGATACTCCCAAACACTCATACCGCCCTGTTTGAGAACCTCGAACTCGGTGGCACGGGCTGCCATTGCCTCAGCAGGTAAGAAGTGGTCCATAAATGCATCTACGAACTCATCCCATCTAGCCGGAGGGCCCCCTTCCTCACGGGAATCCTCCCACATTTCGAACCATGAACGTGCCGCTCCCTTCAGCCCGTAAGAGGCCAACTCTACCCCCTCTATATCTGTAGCCTTCATCACTCTGAGGGTCTTGTATATCTCATCAAGGAATTCCTGTGGATCAGCCTCCGGATCGGTGCCTGAAAATTCTGGAGGGGCCAATCGCAAGAACTGGTGGACTCTGGAGCCAAAGGAATCTCCCTGTCCGCTGGAGGATGCAGGGGCATCATGGGATCTCTGGGCCTGGGCAGCCACTAATTGTGTTAACATATGGATGGCTCCCCTAAGTTCTTCATTAGAGATACCGGAGCCCGAAGCGGGAACTGTATCTGAGTCAGGAACACCGGCAGGAGGAATGGTGGCATCCTCTGCCGCAGCTGGAATAGGGACACTTGGGTTTTGAACAGATGGGCCAGGCAAATTCGGGACTGGTGGGTCATTTTCTCCCACGGCATCGGGTACATGATTAACAGCTGCACTTGGGATGGCATTGGCCCTAAGGCCGAGTCTAGCCTTCTTCTTAGGTGCCATATTCTGAAAATTTGGGAACAAGGCACGAATTAGACACGGATATCTCCACATTGCACTTTACCGCACGATATAGATTAACAAAGAAGTAGGTAAATTCCTAAATGCCCGTGTAGCCCCCTACTTATATGATGTGGTCGACAACACACCTATAAGAAGGGCACTACTAGACACGGCTCCGAGACATCCTAGGACACTTTAAAACCTTAAGCTCGGATACCAAGTTTGTCACGCCCCAAATCGAGGAACATGACCGGCGCCTGACCGGGTTGCCCCGGTCAAGCGGACCTGGGTGCCTTTCATTCCCACGCGTTACCCCTGTGATGACTGTTTCTCATTAACCAAATATATTACTAATCATAATTGATTTCTCATTATACAAATAAAATGATACGAGTGATTCATTAACAAGATTTCAATTTTTACAACGCCCGACATAACACAATATATACATAATACTGGAGTCCCACAGTTTACATGTCTACGGAGCCTCTAGGATACAAAAGGGAAATACAATACTTGCCGGTAACAAGGCTCCGGCTATACCTTACAAAACCAAAATGAAATCTAAACCGAGTGGCATGAACCACACAAGGCCCCGAGGAAGAAAGGGGCTCACCAAAAACGGGCAGTGGAGGATGAAAGATACTACTGCCGATGAGCTGAAGTGCCTGCTACTGATCCACCTACAATCATGACACGAATGTAGCGCCCCCGGCAAAAGGGACGTCAGTACACTTGAATTGTACCGGTATGTATGGACAAACTTTGTCCCAAGTAAACTCAAGCCATTAAATTACATCAACAATTAATTAAGCCAACCAACCATGTTTCCACATTTTCCTCATTTCAAATAATTCTCACACAAAGCACTTTCTACGATCAACCAATTTAACAATAACCAATCAATCACGTAAAGCACAAGTAGTCAAACAAAGGGGCAATCGGTGCCCCACAGGTTGCAAACTCTCCTGCTGTCTCCTTTCACAATTTCACATTATTGATTTATGTATCAATTTTCAATAGCGATTTCGATCGCTTTCCATCCTTATTGCCCCCGACCACCCTTATTACCTCGGCCACCCTTATCACCCCAACCCACACCTTATTTCACCACGTTGCGGCGCGCAACACGACCCCGCCTTACGGTTGAAAACACAACAATTTCAAACAGCAGATAAGGTACTACACACAATTTCAACAAGTTCAAATAAGCAACTTACACATTGGTTCATGTTCTCAATTTCTTCTCAATTCAATATCACAACCATGTTTCAATACTTCCACAATTCAAGTGTTTCATCTCTTTCCAAAAGGAACCATATATGCCATAACAACAATTTTCCTCAATTCTTTACCAATTTCAATTCCTTTGTCATCTTTCAATTCATATTTCAAACCATACCAAATGTAGTTCAATCATCAATTGTATACCCAACAATGATATCAAAAAAATCACATAAAATCTCTCAAATTAACACATGCCAAACAATTTCACACATATGGGCGATTTTACAAGAATCAAAATTAGCCATACATACCTGGTGATGAGTTTTCTTCCGTTAACTTCCTACTTTATGCTTACCCAAGCTATCTTACTCTTGCCAACCTTGTTCTTGAAGACTCTTACTTCTACTCACTTCTTTTTACTAGAAATCAAGTTCAATAATCATGCATGAGTGTAAAAATTCTATTTTTAAAAGCTATTATATGCAAACCTCTCTTTACCCAATTTAAAACTGAAAATCAAAGAAAATAGTTAGGGTTTTTACCTTGAAAATATTGGGGAAGTTGAATCCTTGCCCTAGAATCCCTTGGAATTAAGTAGTTGGAACAATCTTTGAAGATGAAGAACTTCTCTCTCTAAAAACCCTCTCTTCTCTCTCTAATTTTGGTGAGATGATATGATAAAATGAAGAAGAAAGGTGTTATATTAAAGAAGAGATCGGGTTAAAATGTTACAAAAATCTGGGCCGGGGTCAAATATGCGGTCACTATGCGACCGCAGAATCAACATGCGGTCCGCATAGTGACCGCAGAATGGCTCAAAAATTACAAGGTTCTGTTAAGGAATGCGGTCACTATGCGGACCGCATGTTGATTCTGCGGTCGCAAAAGTGCACCGTAGATTGACATGCGATCGCATATCGACCGCATATTTGACACGGATTTGGGCAACTTTCTGGAACGATTTGCGGTCAGAATGCGGTCCGCATGCCAGGTTTGCGGTCGCATTCTTGACCGCATATTTGACATTTTTCTGGAAAATTTTATTCTACATTTTGAAACTTAAATCACTATCAAGGGTCCGAACCGCGGCGAGCTTGCGAGCCGCGAAGAATTCTACGCATTCCTAACATATTATTCGGACCATGACACCACAGCTACTAGGTTTTTATGCACAAAATTTTACGGGGCCTTACATTTCCCCCCTCTTATTTTGAGGTCATATCTAGTATTCAGAGTATGCCTTGATTTGGTACCGCTCTCGTGGCCCGCACTGAAACCGTGCTTTACCCCTAGATGTCCAGTCAACTGCTGCGCCTCAACGCATTTCGGGGAGAACCATCTATATCCGATCTTGGTTGGCATTTAACCCCTAACCACAACTCACCCGCAGATTCTTCAACATCTGTCGGTCGGACCTCCACTTAGTTTCACCCAATCTTCATCCTTGTCATGTTTTGATCACCCAGGTTTGGCTCCATAAGCAGTGACAATTGCCCTATGAAGACTTGCTTTCTCTACGGCTCCGGTGGGTTCCCTTAACCAAGCCACTGCCTATATGTCGCCGGCTCATTCTTCAATAGGCATGTGGTTAGAGCCTAAGCTAGTGATGTTTTCATCTACTACACTTTCGCTATCTAGGGTGCAGCATTCGGGCTGCTTCCCCTAGCTACACGATGCTTGTATTGCTCTCCCACAACCCCATTTTCACGGTTTAGGCAGCTCCCATTTCGCACGCCACTACTACGTGAATCACTTTTGCTTTCTTTTCCTCTGGCTGCCAAGATCTTTCAGTTCGCCTGGTTCTCTCTTGCCTGCCCATGGATTCAGCAGCAGTTCGAAAGGTTGCCCTATTCGGGAATCCCCGGATCTATGCTGATTTTCAACTCCGCGAAGCATTTCATCAATTACTACGCCCTTCCTCCTTTTTGGGTGCCTAGGTATACACCCTAAGCCTTTCCTCATTGGAACCTCGTCCTCTCGTCACGCTTGCCGATAACCCGCTTTCTATCCCCCGAGCACTCAGTGGAAGAAGAGGAATCAAGTCATGCAGTCAGAAATCCATTCCTTGATCCCGCAGTCAGTCATTGGGGTTGATCTCCGTGTTCTGATTCTGCCTCATCTGATAATAGAAGTACCTCTGTAAGGACTCCATCTCAACATCAATTCGCATTTGATGGCTATTTTACTTGAACATTTTCATTAACACCTTCCGTTTGTAGACATACATAAAGCAGAAAGAGAGACCGAGGTGTGGACCCGCAGCGAGGCAGGCCCATCTATCCCGATCGGGATGATAAGGACTTGTCCTTCCTTGAATTAAGACTTGAATGAAGTAGAAACCCGGGGAAATCTCATTAAAAAGAGTCTCGGTTCACTCTTCCGCATAGTAGTTTCGCATAAAAAGCGGCTCCTTCCCTTCGCTATAAGCAGAGTTCCCAAGTTGGGGAGTACAGGTCTCAGGTCTTTCCTTTCCTCTATGGCAGGAAGTCCCTCCAGCTTGTCTGGTTAACCGGGATTCCTATTAAAAGATGAACTAATTGCCTTTGGTTTCTTCAAATGGCAGGCCTGTGCCTCCTCTATTCATGCTTTCCGGGGTACCTCTTCATCTATTATCAAACGATTCGTTAGACGATTCTATTGATTTCTTCTCGGTGCAAAACAAAGGTTCGGAACCTTAGGACTCTTCCTTGTGAACTAGGTTTAGTCAAATAAATAGATGGATCGCCCTTTCCTGTCCTAGAAGTTGATCCCCGTTGCCAAAAACCAACAAAGGTTGTAAGAGTCAAGTAAATGGTGGGACCTTCTTTCGGGAACTCTGATTAATTTATCTTATTGAGCCTCTCTCCTATGGTTGGTTTTCTCATCTTATCCTAAATCATTCAACAACCTGAGTGTTGTATCTCTCTTGTTCTTGGCTGCTAGACGAGGAGCTGGGTAGAGAGATAATAGATCCTCCCCTATGATGGTAGCTTCGATTCCTTGATTGCCCCGCAAGTTAAATAAGGGATTCTAATGCTTCTTCAAGTCAAATAAGGGTATAAACCACCATATAGAGTCTTGAGTGCCTTCCCTTCGGAAAACAACTAAGGAAACTCCGATTGAATGCGAAATCCCGCTAGCCATTATTCGTATAAACTCCAAGATCCATGAAGGATATGGGCATCTGTAAGCCAGTGTAGCTAAGCAAAGAGCAAAAAGAAGGAATCAAAAAATCAACGAATTCCTTCTTAAACTTACCGGTATGATGATATCTTAATCTAAGAAAAGAAGATTTAATAAGAAAGTCAAATTTCCTTTTTCGGGTAAAGGTTTAATTAAGATTTCAAAGTGGTCCAGTGGATGGATTAAGCTATTGATCATCTCATAGGTCAAGGACGGAATGAAGAACCTACATTTTTCTTCCTCATCTGTTATCTACTAAGATTGTAATAGATTCGTGCTTTCTCTTCCCCGAGGGAACGGAACTATCACTATAATTCCGAGTCACCTATCTAGTATGTGAGTGAGCCTGCCCTACGGACCCCCTTTGTTCAATGGGGGAGGGGTCATACCTTCCCCGCCCGCTTAGTTTCAAGTATAAATGATTTGGGGCACAAAATCTGCCGTAGATGTGAAATTTGCTAATTTTCATTCTCAGCTTTCTCATCACATGAATGAGACATAACTTCTTATCATAAAAATATTGAACTAGAAATCACATTTTGATTGGTTTAAGGATTTCGACCTTGAACTAGACGAGGTTTTGTTTTCTTTGGACAGGCAGGAAAGAGAGAGCGGGATGATGGAGACTTGAAGAAGTATAGTATAAATCAAATAGAATGCTCGTTCCTAGATCAGCACAAAGCTATTAATCCAATCCGATCCAAGATGAGTAACCGAGTTCTTCTTCCTATAGTTGGCACGAGAATCCCTCTCAAAGGGAAAGAATCTGATTCGATCTCCAGGCTTATAACCAACCTATGAACATGGTCTGTCTCATCTAGTTGGTCTCCTTCTTGGCATCAAGAGTCGTCAGTATTGAAAAAGTCGTGGCATTACCTTTGGGAAATCTAGAAGGACAGCTCGCCAAGCCTATGGTGGACGTCGGTTGGGTTGTCGACAATTATGACCATTCAAAGGCATTTTTCCATTAGCTGGAGTAGGAAAGGGGGCTAGCGTCAATAAGTTATTTTATATATAAGATAATTAAGGCATTAGAAATCTAGGTGATCACGCCCTTCACGTGGTATTTATTAGGATTAGGACTGAGAAAAATTACCGCTTATTTCAGACATCCCAGACCATCGCTTTTATCATCAACAGAGAGAGCCGCTCGATAAAGGAAGTCGGCTATGGAAAAAAAGGGCAAGTAGCGAGTAGGAGCAGTGTTGGGCTTTGTGGTCGTTAACGGGAACAAATGAAGAGGAGCACATCACCCTACACACTCCATTGGCTAATCAAAGTCAAAACGGCCAGCTTCTTTTAAATGGGTCACCAATAAAACCGTCGGTTATTCAAAATCTAACATCGGGACCAACCTTAAAGTTACCCGGTCTGGTTCAAAATCATCCATTCATTTAACACTCCTACAACCTCCGCACGCATTCGTCGACCGGCAGAAGTGCTTTTTCAGTTTGTTATGAGCTCCAACCCATGGACTTGGTAGCAGACAGTTCGGAAGATGGTTGTGTCCTGAACCCAGTCAGCGGCACATCTCATATCTCATAGAGAAGAGGCTGAACAGCTGCGAGCCGCTAGTTTCCTGGAGAATGGCGAGAGAGGCTAGGAGAGAGTTAAAGGTTGTAGCGAACAACTATCTGGTAAGAGGTTTTTCCAGAAAGCAAAAACCCGAAGGTTAGCCTTGCATGAACTAGGGAAAGATAGAACTCAACTTCACAGAGATTAGCAACACCCTAGAGCTTCCCTGCTTCGGTAAAACCTTCTACTTTATCAAGTCAAAAGTTTAAGCTCCACGTTGATTAACTTTTTATTTCTCCATCACATATTCCACTTCCTTCGACAATGAAGTCGTCATCCTTTCCGGTGGTCTCTTGGGAAAGCCTCTTGTAGGGGCTTCCATGTCTGGATGGTATGTCTTTATACACCCCACATGGAAGACATGGTGGATCTTTAGCTTGGAAAGAAGCTGAAGTATTAGGCAACTTGTCCTACTTTCTATATGATAGGAAATGTCCCCTCATACTTGCGGCTGACACCCTTAATAATAAAGAAGGAAATTTTTTTTGCAATAGTGGATTTTTTTTTCTCATCCTTCCGATTGGAAATTCAATTTCATGATTGAGTTTCCCCTTTCTTATGTAGATGCTGGGGGTCCATCCCTCATAGGAAATTGCCTATGAGATCGCATTCCGTCGGTTTTTTAAGATTTGAGGGCTCCCTCTAGTGCTAAATAAAAAAAATCTTTGAGCAAGGGCTAGCTTTTCAACAGGCAAAGAAAGGCCTCAACAAACACTTCATGCCCAAAGAAAGAAGCAAATGAGCAATCGATCCACAAGGAAATGAATAGTGATGCAACTCTTCATCAAAGCTCACACGCTAAGTTTGGAACCCTTACCCTTTCATGCGAAAACCAAAGCATCAAAGACATCGGCCACCTAGTAAAAAACCGACAGTCGATGAAGAAAAATGCTTCAATTATGGACATCCCAGTGGGCCCCCTCACATCAGGTTTTCGAGAAAGAAGAAATAAGAATTGCTTTTAACTTCCTATCGGCCCTCTTCTCTGTTTTAGGTACAAAGCATGATTTTTCCAAGACGTGGGCCAATAACTTCAGATACAAAGCATGATTTTTCCAAGACGTGCAAGGCGCTCCCAGCCTTCCAACGGGAATGACTTCAACATAAAAGTATATTTTCGTTCTTCCTGTTCCCATGTCAGACGTATGCTCGGTTCAAGCTAGATTTAGAAAGGATCAGTAGCAGTGCATATATGATATTTTAAAGACAAGAAATATTGGACTAGACTATTCCTTATGTATATGTAGTGGATAAGCTCTCCGTATTGGGATAGGCGTTCGGATTTCCACAGCTATTCTAGGAGAGTGCTGGATCCAACCGTTGCACGTTGCCTCTTTGGCTAAACCACCACTTCAGGCTAACCCTTTTGCCTGGCTGGCACTTACTCAAGTTAGAGTTTTGCGTTCTCTCAAAACGCCTGCACGCCTGCGAGTATTCTCCCTGGTACTACAAATTGAGCTTCCGAAAAGGGTGCTTGCCGGAGTAGCTCAACGAGATGTGGGTTCAATTCCTGCTATGCCTCATCCTAGTAGGTGCCTGCACCATTGGGCAAGCTAAACTTGCTCTGATCTAGTGTGTGACCACTCCTGTTCGGGCTTACTCAGCAGAAAGCTAACTCTCTTCTCCTCCTTTAGCTTGAGCCCACCTGGACAAACTCTTGCATGACACCCGTCACCATAAATAGGTAATATCATGTCCCAATGCTATCTTCCTTGAAGTTTCTGCTCAATATAATCTTGTTTTTGGGGGGAGGATGCACTAAATGGACCAACGGAGCACTATCGGGTCGATAGCCCTTGATTTGAGATCTCTTTTTAACAAAAAAGCGTTGGATTTGCCAGCCTTAGTCGAAGAAGATTGTTCGTATAGTAGTAGGTTTGAGAACTGGTTCAAACCATCTCATAGGTCGTCCTCAGTACAAAAGGTCAATTCAATGCTCAAGTCAAAGGGGGGAGGGTCAATTTTTCTATTGATCCTGCTTTGTGATTTGCAAACACGTTTACCGTCATCCCTTAACAATTTGGCTGGAGTTTCAGAGGGAGAAATAATTCGCTCATGATGCGTGGAAAGTAGAGGAATAGTCTAATTCAAAAGCATCTGTGATAGATCACGTCGAACTGAAGCACTTAAGAAAGAAGCTGATAACTTTTGGTTTATTTGATACTTATTCTGACATGGTTCATAAGGTCACAACACAGACATAACCCATAAATGCCCTACCACTATTGCTCCTCCTTTTCTTTCATACGCTCGTCCTTCAGAAATACAGGGGAAAGATGACTTCTATAATGAAGGATCTAGACTTAGATGGGACCAAGTAGATATAGTTCTATACGAAGAAGATCGGTCCACTTACAAAAATACCTGAACGAGAAGGGATCAGTGCTGTCAACTATGCTCGTTATTAAAATTGTTATACCATGGAAAGATTGGGAACCATCTTTCAAAAATGAACCTGGACGCATTTCTTGAATGGCCGAGCCCAGAGATCTTGATGTATTCATATCATTTACTTGGACTACCAAAATGCATTCTTCGAGATCTCCACGGAGCGGTATTCAAATTAAGACTACAATCATACATATTCGATACACGCTTCAATATTGGTCCAGTCCTTGAATAGTTCAAAATGATGTGGTGGCCAAGATATGGACCGCTTAATGAAATGATGCCTCTCATAAATTTAGTCCATTATGGTTTTCTTTTCCATTCCGGACTACTAATTTCAGTTCTAGCAGTTGCCATCTCCCGAAATTGGCCCATTCGCCAACTTGACGTGAAAAATGGCTTCCTCCATGGTCTTTGAATTTAAGAGGTATACATGCAACAACCTCTTAGATTTGTTGATCCTTCTAAGCCTACTCAAATTTGTTGCTTTCATAAGGCTGTTGTTGGTCTTCGTCAAGCACAATTGGCATGCTTTGAATGATTTAGTACCTATCTTCTCCAAAGTGGCTTTCGTCAGAGTGTTGCGGATACCTCTATCTATCTTTCTTTACCATTCATCTACTGGATGTATCGTCCTTTTGCTTTATGTTGATGACATCTTCTTAACTTGTGACAACGGATCTCTTCTCACTTAATTTATTCACGGTCTCAGTAAATATTTTGCCATGAAGGACATGGGTTATCTCAATGACTTCCTTGGCATTGAAGCTCAATGTGACTCCTCTCGACTTCTTCTCTCACAAACCAAATATGCTTTAAATTGATTCTGCAAGACCAACATGATTGGTTGCAAACCTTATGCTACACAAATTGCTTCCGGTTCTAAACTTTCAGCTTTGGATGGTACACCTCCCTTTGATCCTCAGGCTTATCGGAGTATTGTTGGTGCTCTCCAATATTTCACTCTCACTCGACCGGACCTTAGCTATGCTGTTAATCATGCCTGCCAGTTTATGGCCAATCCCATTAGTGTTCATGATAAGTGTCTTAAACGCATTTTAAGGTATTTGAAAGGCACTCTCCATTATATTATGGTCTTAGATTTCCTCATCGCCCTATCTCAACACTTTTTTTGTTACTCTTATGCGGGGATGGTTGTACAACAATTCGTCGCTCAACCACTGGATTCTGCATTTACATTGGCGACAATCTAATTTCTTAGGGCTCTAAAAAGAAACCAACACTTGCCCGTGCTAGTGCAGAAGGTGAATACAAAGCGTTAGCTATCACTACTTCTGAAATTTGATGGCTCTCCTACTTGCTAAAGAATTTACACGTGTCAATTCCTCACCCGTTCCTTCTCTTTTGTGACAACTCTTTTCCACCTTATTCCTTTCAAGGTTGCACCTGGTCGTAAGTTCTCGCCGTCTCCATTGCGTGCTTCTTCAGTATCTCCTAAGGAAGCAGCAAGAGTACCCGACAAACTAGAAGATTAAGATGGCACCACAACTAGCCTAGCTTTTACTTTCTTTCAAATCAGAATGTTCTCCTGCTCGAAGATTGTGTTTCTACCCTAATAGTAGTTGATGAAAGGGCTCAAGGTGGGCTCGGGGAAGGAAGAAAATAAATTTAGAAATCCCGAAAAGGAGGAATAATCCTTTTTCTATCTTTTTGTATCCGTAGTGGAATAAGCCTTGGCATCAGCATCAGCATAACTATCTCCATCCGAAACATCAGAATCCTCGTCAGCAAATGAATCCGTAGAAAGAGCTGCCACTTAATAATTTGTTGAACCAACAAACTTTTACGAATAAGTGCAAGCTAGGGTGATCGTAGATCAGTGGAAGGTTTAGAATCCTATGGGTAAAGATAGGTAAGCAAAAGTGACTAAAGGCTACCAAGACTTTAGAGGCAACTCATAATTACTAAAACACCACCTAGAACGAAATGCTCCGTCAATGAAGTCGGTCAGTCAAGCCTGATCTTCGACCACACCCTTAACACTAATCTGAAAGCATTGATACACGAAACCCAGAATTATGAGCTTCAGCAACATGATCCAGACCCCTTCCGAGAAGCTAGAAAAGTATCTGATGGTAAAGTGGAAGCTAAAGGGTATAGGGCTACCACCCTCTAAATAAAGATCTAGGTATAGAGTCGAAGAAAAGGTAGGGTGTTTCGTTTTGGAAATAAACAACTCGGAAAGCTTGATCTGTGATGTCGCATAGCTCTTTAGGAAGGTAGCAAAAACAAGATTCCATACAGAAGCGCCATCAAAAATAGAAGCCAGCCAGTTCCAGCAGAGTCAAAGTCCAATAAGAAGGGCCTTGAGCCCGGTACTCCTTCTTGAAGCCATCACGCCCATCCAAGCCTATTGCTTCAGTTACTGCAAAAAGAAAAGACTAACCGCTACTACTACTTTAACTACTACGGCTAGGGGCTCTTGCACTCAGATTCTTTCCTTCGCTTTAGAGAAGGTTGAAAGTGAAGCCGAACGAAGGAGAGTTAAGTTAATTGCTCATTCCCCATCTACAGAGCATGCCACTATGCTTGATACATGCAATTGCTTTCCTTGGCATTGTAGTTAGTGACTTGTCTCCGCTTGGCCTCGGTCAAGCTATCAATTAAATTAGAGAAGAAAGCTTAAGATTCACCGTTTTCAAGCTCCCCCCTTTTTCCTCAATTCGTAGATAGAGAATCGGATTCTTATCTATGGCAAGTGGAATCGTATTATAATATAACGGCTGCTTTGAGGAGTTTTCTCTCTAACATCTTTCATGAAATTACTTGTCCCGAAGTTGACTGTCGAAATCCATTATGACTCCGGAGGTGATAAGGGGAGCTATGCTTTGTCATTTGCGGTATGTTAAGTCTACTAGCTTGCTGGTAGGCGTCAGCGGTAGGTAACTTTATGTATGTGTTCCAGAGCATATAGGCTTTCAAAAAAAATCTTGTGGAATCCGTGAAACTTAAGTATGGAGGTGGGAATCGTCCCCCTCGCACGTGCGGTTGTAAAGATCCGATCCCCGCTGGAACTTGACCAATCCCAATAGCTATTGCGATAAAATAGCACTTTTCTTCCCCTCCAATCGTGTGTCCGGACTGTCCCCGCAAAGTTGAGTGAACTTAATCATAAGTCTCTTAGTGGAACTCATCTCTTCTCTAAATGGCTGAATGTCGGGTCTGAATTTGTCCCTTCTAGTTACCGCCCCGTGGGTTCCTTCACTTCAATCTAGACTTTCTGTGATTTGAAGATATAAATTATATTCATTGTGGAAGGTGGTATCATATATCATATATATAAAATAGAAAGGCTTCATTTAGGAGCGATGTTTTCATCCAACTAGATTTATCATAAATAAGCGGTTAAAGAATGTTACGTCCAATTATTCCCATGTTTTTCCTTGGTCAACAACCAAGCAACTACATTTATCTAAAAATGTCTCTATTTTTGTTTGGGGGGAGTAGGGCACTCAAAGAATGAACCAAACCATCATGTTTAATGAACTTCTACAGGTCGTAGAACCCTTTTTAGATGTTGTTCAAATCATGTCGAACGCGGGGCAAGAGGGGATATTGCAGGTTCCAAGGAATCCACCCATGGAAGGAACTTCGATGGTTGAAGGCGAAGTCTCACAGAATGAGATTTGGGCAGCTTTGGAAAAAAAGGAGTGGAAAGATCTTATTTCGTCTAAGGAGTTGAGGTCTATAGAAAAACACTTTGACCTCTGCGAAATCAAGATAAAGACCATTATAGAAGAAACTCTCTCTTTATATAAGCAAGGGATCCTTCCCCTTCAGATAGAAGAAGATGCCGATATTGGCAGAGGTATTGATGCCTACTTCGCTGATCTTAACCACTTCGAGTCTAATCAACAGCGATTACAGCATATTAAGAGGGCCCAGGTTTGTATAGGAAATCCCAATAGTAAAATTTGGTGTGAGATCAAAGGTTTGATTGAGAGCTATAAGGTCTAAATATTCTTGATAATATTGAAGGTAGTAAGATTTTACGGTGGGTGGGAAAACGGGAGGGAACCGCTATGGTTAGACTAACTAGCCTCTAAGGTTAGCGCGGTTCTTGATATGGTGAAATGAAAGATCTTTCACTATAGTGGGTAGAAGATAGGTGGGAACGAGCAAAGCGAGAGCAAAGCAAGTTTAAGTGGTGGGTTGTCTTCCTGGTCACATTGAGATATTTTTCATGATATGGAACTCACTTCATTCCTGCAATAGAGTCAAAGATGCGGTAATACTAACTATCCTGGTCAATAGGGCTATTCAAACCAATCCCCTCTTACTGTTTGCAATTACCGCAGCAGAATAGTCATCCCTAAAAGAAGCAGTTTTCCTATTCAAATAGGTTGCTTTTAGAATCGGTTTTTCTCGAATAAGCTCTTTGAAAGATTACTGAATGCGTTTAGTCCCTTGGGGAAGGGTCAGTGCCCAGGGGCTATTTTTAGAACTTTTGAGGACGTGAAGACGAATAGTTGACTTTGTTGCCTGCTTGAGTGCTTTCATCTCCTGATGTCAGAAAAGGTGTTCTATCTCATTCTTTTAGCTGCAATGGAACCGTCAGGTTGTAGTGGTTGAAGTAGAGCCAAGCAGCGATGGACTAAGCGAGTCAAATAACGCTGGTGCAAACCATGTTGGATGATGGGTGAGGGTGAGAAAGAAGTCCTGCTCTACTTCCCTGTGTTAAGCAAAGTGAGTTTACTTCGTTTCAGGCCATGTTATTCAGTCTCATGGAACTAAACTCTTAGATGCACCATGCAGTCGCCTCCATCCATCGGCACATCCGCCCCAGATGTACCCTTATCCGCATTGTTCATCTTAAAAGGGAGCCGCGAGGTGTGAGCACGTGATTTTTGCCTTATGCAATAAATTCCAAAATTAAAATAAATAATATTTTTGGGTGCAATTACATGTTTTGATTGAAATAAGATGCATTTGTGTGATTGAACAATTAGAAATTAAAATTAGAAAATAAAAAAAATGTTAAATACAAGTATTTTAGTTTAAGTAGTTAAAAAAAAGAAATTAACAAAAGGAGTCATTAATAACGGAAATTAAGGAAAAATAGTAGAAAATTGTCAAAAAATATCAGAAAATTAGAGGAAGTAGGAAATTGAATAATTGAAAATAATATAAAATCAAAAATGGAAATACAAATGAAATTACCACAAAAATAATTAAAAATACAAGGAAAAATACAAAGAAAGGGAAACTTGGCCAAATGCTAGCCCAAAAGCACTGGCCCAAAGCATTCTCAGAGACACGGTCCAAATCATTTAAATCGAAATAATCTCAGCCGTTCATAACACCGGATCCAATGGCTGAGGATTTATCCGAAATTAATCTAATAATTAGGTCTTTGATCAAATTTGGACCGTCCAAGTCTTAAGATCTAACGAACAAAAGCACACCCCTCACTTAACTTTAAACGGCACCGTTTTAATGTAAACAATCATGGCCATTGATCTCGATTGATCGAACGGCCAGGGACCAGTCAGTTATAACAAGTATAAAAGCCTGGTTTCTATTCAGAGACCGGCCATTTTTCCAAACGCTCAAACCCTAGCCGTCCCTTTCTCTTCTTCTTATCCCTCTCTTCTTCTTCTCGAAGCCCACCGGCCATGGAGACTATCCACTCTCCACGGCAGTCTCCGGCCACCTCTTAGAACATTGTTGAAAGAGGAGAGCCAGTCTTGCAAACTAAGTCATGAGTGAACCTAGGCTCTTCAAGACCAGCCTTTCAGTCCTAAGAAGTGGGAATATGAGTCAATAGATGACTTAAATTTCTTAGAAAGATTGCCTAATACCTTATCTCTTCTGGATTCCATCTCACTCTCTTTCGGTCCGAAGCCGATAGGAAGTGAACATCGCTGAGGTAAGTTCTGATAGAGCTAGGATCCGGGTATTCCTACCATTTTTTCTTATAGGTTACTCTTTGAACTAAACATTAAAGCACTGGAAGAGAATCGCTATCCTCTTTCTAAAAGGATGGGGATTTAGGTCTATTGCTTATGTCCGATTTGCTGAGGCTAGCTTGACTTCACTCACATCAAAGAGAGAAAAAAAGAATAAGAAAGGAGCGTAGCAGCTAGAAAAGGAAAGAAATCCCCTCTTCCGGTTAAGGCACCAAAGTCCCTCAGCTAATATCAATAGCAGTAGATTCAACGGAAGTTCTTTCTAGAGGAGTAAGATCATATTCTATCTTGCTTTCTAATTCAATTCTGCTGCTAGGGTGAGCTAACCCCAAAAAACCCGTCTATAGTTCAGATTTCAGGCTGCAACTCGCCTGCATGAAATTTGAATCGCTAGTTATCGCCAGTTAGCCACAGGGCAGTGAATTCCTTCCAGGGCCTTGTACACACCGCCCCTCTCCTTTTCTAGCTGCCCAGATTGAATTCCTCTGGGAACAACTAAACTATTAGCCAAAGGTCTAGTGGAAACATCTTAGTTGAGGGAAACTCCGCTTTTTGTCTCGTACCTCCGCTCCTAAGCTAACTAAGAGCGCTATTCGTTCCTATGCCCCCTACCAAACTTGAGGATGAAACTTGAGATTCATTCTTCTTAAAACAAAAGTAGTACCGAAGATAGTAAGAAATCCGGACAAAAACTTGCTATTTTTGGGGAAGGAGAAAGTACTGGATTAAGTAGGCAATTTTAGGACAATCATTTTTCTTCATTAGGGCTTTTAGCCCCGATTCGATTGAGGGCAATTCACTGCTAGCCCATAAGGGAATGGCTTGTTTGCGACAAGCAGTAGCTGGCAACGGTCTTTGACGCATCTATTAGCTGAAGAGGCCTAAGGCTGGTCTCTTTCCTCCCGTACCATGCCTGTTGAAAGTTCCTTGCCTTTTCCTTTGAACCGGGTATGTATTCCTAAATCCATTTACCCCGACCAGGATCAACTCCTTCTATGCCCCAGGAAAAAGCTAAAAGTAAAGTAGTCATCAAGCCAGAGCTAGTTTTACAGGTACCGATTCGCACCCGCGGGTCAAAGAAGACCAATAAAATCTCGAATCAACATAAGCAAGGGATGAGAGAGGCCTTACGAGGGCTCTTTCACACTTAATAGATTCATTCCTTCGTTACGGCGGTTGTGGGTACCTACCGTTCAGAGATGCTATCAGAGTAGGAAAGTTAGCCAAGTTCTCTTGCCTAGTTTAGTTAAAGCACCGCTTATCGCCCCACGGCATCTGCTTAGGACACAAAGCTTATTCTATTCCTAAAATAGCGGATTCTATAATAGCATTCTGCCTTTTCGAAGACAGAGCATCCGTGGCACACACTTGGACTTCTGCCTTAGAAAGAGCTCAACCCACTTGAAAGAGGAAAGGGGAGTAGGCATAGTACCGGAAAGTACGGATTTGGGGTTCATCCCTCAATCAAGCGCTACTTGAAAGTCAGGATAGATTGCACTCTCAGTTAGTATGTACCTTTTTTCATAGAAGAAATCTTAATCGTTCGTATCCCATACCCATGGGATACTTCACTGAGACGATGGTCGGAGTTTACAAGCTGCTTTGATAGAAGCAGGTTAAGAAATATATGGATGGATGGAAAGAGGCCCTTCATTGCTTCCAAGGTTTCGACATTCAAAGTCAAAAGATTCTTTGTTCAATTTAATAATAAAGTAAAGGAAATCGGCTTGCTCATCTCTCTTTTCTCTATTGAACTATGGAAAGCACTTTATCGTAGCGACATGGATTCACCACAACTTATGACTTCGCCAATGGGGCAAACGAAGGCTAACCCATATTGGTTGTTATGACTGGCAAGAATCGGTAGGTTCTTTCAGTGCGCTTTGGCCCTTCTTACAGAGACTATCCTTTGTATAAGTTATTATCCATCCAAGGAATGAGCTTCCCAGAGTCAAATCCTGTGGACTACAAGGAAAATATAGAATATCGCCCGGCAACAGCAGCTGATTCAATAGCAGATGGTGTTGGAAATAATCTTTCATTCGATGCTTCTGATTCAACTCCCAAACAACCAAGGAAGTATGCGCGAAGATAGCGTTAGCCCCTACGTCAAGCATTATCGGGGAATGATTATCCGGGAACTGGAAGATGGTTGGCATGACACGCCTAAATCCCCCACAATCAATCCACAAGGCTTCAGGCGACCGGAGCAACCTTTGAAGGCGCTCGGCCTTGTTCACCCTTTCAGCTAAGTATCCCACTTTTTCCTTGAGGGGAGCCGAGATTTGAAATATGTGGGCCTTCATCGCCTTAAGTCAATTTATCCAAAGAGCCTACCCTATAATAGATTCAGCTAAAGCTGCCCTTGGAAGATTTCTTTCTCAATCATGAATCCGAGCTTACTACTTGAATCATGAAAGGCGCTTTTTCTCATTATCTATTCAATTCCAACTTCATGCTCACTTATGAAATCAAGCTAATAAGGTGAAAACCAGAGCATGAAGTCCACTGGCATGAGAATCAAGCAAAGTAGAGACATAAGCAGATCCAAAGAAAAGAAGCAAGAGGACTACTTCCATTCCTCTCCTTAGACCGACAGTACTACAAGACAAAAATAAGGCAATTATTACCTAATATAATAATGTGAATTATAATTATAATACCTCACAAACAAGGTAGATGAATTGCCAAGACTATCTCGACCTTACCCTTACACTCAGTTTAGAGCATCCAATCTCGCTTTTACCCCTCAGAAGGACAGAAAGCACTAGGGGAATGATATCCTGCGCCTAGAAAGAAAGGTAAGGGAAATATCCTTTTCATGACTACAGGAAAGGGTAATGGTTATACACCTCTTACCACATTCACTACTTCCAAAGAAAGAACTCAAGGACTGGACTACGGAGGGACTTAGAAAAACCTACAGGCAACCTCTCTACTTCCTATACTTAGAAAATGATCCCAATGAAGCCAATGGTGAGACAAAAGGAACCCCAGTATTGATTATTCCCTTAGGCCTATTCTCACTCCTTCAACCAAGAAATTCAAATCAGCACTTGAAGCAGGAGTCTAGCTAAGGCTAGTGCGCTAGAATTCAAATGTCTTGTTCTATCCTAAGGCTCGGACCTGGAGCTGGCTCTATTAATCGATAAGCAGTGGTTGCTTACCCACGGTCACCTAAGCCTTCTAGGAAAGTGCATAAAGAGAGAGGGGAGGTAGCTTCTACAAAGATAGAGTTATCACACAAAGACGAAATGATAGAATCCTATTGTTGAACTAGGGAGGCAGAAGGAAAGACATTCAGGGCTGAAAGAATGGAACTCGCTGATTCACGTCCAAGCAACAGTTGTAGTCAATATACTCTAGTCTAATAAGTCCAGAATCGATCCCATAGGGAATTAACCTACCAATTGCAACTTTCACCACCCAATAACACTTCTGAAGCAAGTTCCCAAATTTTGAATATATTTTTGTGAGAATTGAATATTGGGTAAATAATATGGAGAAAGACTAAGGTATTAATTTCCCCTATTGATGGAATCCCTTATGTTTATGCTCATACAAATTGTCAATATATTCTATCAATCATGAACGCTATTTGTACCGTAACTCTCTCCCGAGAAATTACAATAATTTACTAGTGCACTCTCCCGAGCTACCCTAGCTAGCTTTAATTTGAATAGTTAACTTAAGATTGCACCCAAGACTTTGTTATTCCTAATCCCGTCTTTACGCCTAATGTTATAGATTTCTCCAATAACCTAGGTGTGGTGTTGTTCAACAATATACCTAAATATGCACTCTTTTCCAAGTTATGCACACTAAATAGGCACAACTAATCGGGAGATCTACAAATTAACTACAACAAGAACGAAGTTGAACAAATAGAAATCTAGCTAACAATTTGTAATCTCATAAACGAGAAGTTCATCAACCAATAGGTTCGATCAAAACCTTAGATAAGGAATTAGCTACTCATAATCAAAGAAAGAAGAATCATAATTGAATGCATAAATCAATAATTGATATAAAAGAAAGGAATAGGTTGAGAGAGTTCTCTCTTACTAATAATATTGCAAAAGTAGTCAAAAATACAATGTTTGCCTCTCTTGGGCAAAATCTAGGCTTATATAGAGGGTTTAGTTCACAAATTTGAGTTTTGACAATGTTAGCCTTCAAATTTTTGGCATCTTCCGTCGTTCGTTTGCGGTCGCGAGACAACCGCGAACAGAACACTCCTCTGAATCTTCAAAGGTTCAGCGAGCAGGTTTTTTCGCGGTTCATCCGCGGTCGCGAATGAACCGCGATTTCTCACCCTATTCCATTTGGAATTCGGGAAAACTCAAAACATGAAAATTGAACCCTTTAAGTTATATTTCCAACAATATATTATGGAGCCAAATTGTAGTTCTGAACGAAATCGTATGTCAAATTTACTAGACAGTGCGCAATATGCCTCATCGATTCTTCGCTACGCCCGAACTCGATCCCGGCTTAATTACTTGAGCTTTTACTCAGACTTCAAAGCTCCAAATCACTTAAATTCATTCCATAACATCTATATAGCTTGGAATCAGACCTTCCCGGCTATTTTCAACATAAGTTCTTGACTGGTACAACACTTTGGCCTTTTTCACCATCTTTTGACTCCAAAACTTGCTCTTCTAGTCTTCATTAGCTCATGTGTACCTATAACACACTAAGAACACTAATAAAAGCATTTTTTCATCATAAAAAAAATCAAAACAACAATAAAGTGTGATTAGTTAGAGCATAAATATAGTCAAATTCACCTATTATCACTCGCTCTAAGGGACCCCAAATGGATAGGAATCTTCTGCCTATGGGGAGTCAATTGGCGCCTTCTTAATGCACCTGCCCGGCTTTATTCCTTTGCCTTCCCTAACTCTTCTGAGAAGAAAGGGGATCCTGTGCAAAGAAAGCCTCTAACAAGAGGATGCAGGCTGCTAACTCTAAAATATTTGCTATCGAATACTTTCAAAAAGGCTGCATTGCATAAGAATAAAAAGATGCTAGAGAGAAAAGCCTAGAACTTATACTTTGACTTGATTGATAACTCTTTTCTCTTACACCTATTCCAAGCTGGTAGAATGCGCATAGTAGTCCAACTCCGTTCGCCATTCCCACACGGGAATCACTTCACTTCAGCGCCTCGTCAGTCTTCTTGCATCTTTTCAAGCTTTGAAAATTGACTAAGCGTTGCGCCAAGCCTACTTGTGAAGAGAAGAGTCGCCGGGCAATTGCAGAGTGAAGGAAGGTGTCTTGTCTTGGCCTAGGCCTACTTGTGTCAACATCCATAAAGTGCGGAATATTGTATATAATGTGATTATTGTATATATTTATTTATTTATTTTTTAAAGTATATGTACTTTATTTAGTATTTAATTAGGAGGTTTCTCTTTTTCCTTAGGGAAAAGGATATCTTTTTACCATTTCCTTGTGCTAGCTATCCACTCCTCTTTTCACTTTTTATCATCATCATTTCAATTTATTTTCTGTTCTACTTCGAATTCCAGCTTTGGAATCTCTCTTCCCTCTTTGGCTCTCTTTTCTTTATTAATTATCTAGTAGACTTATCTCTTTAGATAGATTTTGCTTTTCATAATGTTTCCTTATGATTTTTCTTTTTTTCTAAAGCGGCATTATCCCTTCAATCTATCTTTGGATTGAATTATGGAACTTTCTCCCTAAGCTGTGGAACTAACAAGTCGATTAGAAAGTCAAATTAGCAACTTTTACACCAATTTTGAAGTGGATGAGATCGGTCAAGTGGTCTCAGTTAGAGATGGAATTGCACGTGTTCATGGATTGAGCAAGATTTCGAATGGGGAAATGGTTGAATTTGCCAGCGGTGTGAAAGGAATAGCCTTGAATCTTAAGAATGAGAATGTAGGTATTGTTGTCTTTGGTTGTGATACTGCTATTAAAGAAAGAGATCTTGTCAAGTGCACTGGATCTATTGTGGATGTTCCCGCGGGAAAGGCTATGCTAGGGCATGTGGTCGATGGTTTGGGAGTACCTATTGATCGAAAGGGGGCCCTAAGCGATCACGAGCAAATATGTGTCAAAGTGAAAGCCCCTGATATTATTTAACGTAAATCTGTGCATGGGCCTATGCAAACAGGGTTAAAAGCGGTAGATAGCCTGGTTCCTATAGGTCGTGGTCAACTAGAACTTATAATCGGGGACAGAACAACTGGAAAAATTGCTATTGCTATCGATTACATATTAAACCAAAAGCAACTGAACTCAAGGTCCACCTCTGAGAGTGAGACATTGTATTGTGTTTATGCAGCAATTGGACAGAAACGCTCAACTGTGGCACAATTAGTTCAAATTCTTTTATAGGCGAATGCTTTGGAATATTCTACTCTTGTAGCAGCCACCGCTTCGGATCCTGCTCCTCTACAATATTTGGCCCCATATTCTGGGTGTGCCATTGGGGAATATTTTCGCGATATGGAATGCACGCACTAATAATCTATGATGATCTTAGTAAACAGGCGGTAGTATATCGACAAATGTCATTATTGCTACGCTGACCACCAGGTCGTGAAGCTTTCCCATGGGATGTTTTCTATTTACATTCCCGTCTTTTAGAAAGAGCGGCTAAACGATCGGACTAGACATGCGTAGGTAGCTTGACCGTCTTACCCGTTATTGAATCACAAGCTGGAGACGTATCAACCTATATTCCGACTAATGTGATCCCCATTACTAATGGACAAATCTGTCTGGAAACAGAGCTCTTTTATCGCAGAATTAGACCTACGATTAACATCAGCTTATCTGTCAGTCGCGTCGGGTCTGCCGCTCAGTTGAAAACTATGAAACAAGTCTGCGGTAGTTCAAAACTTGAATTGGCACAATATCGCGAAGTGGCCTCCCTTGCTCAATTTGGCTCAGACCTTGATGCTGCGACTCAGGCATTACTCAATAGAGGTGCAAGACTAACAAAAGTACCGAAACAACTACAATATGCACCACCTCCAATTGAAAAACAAATTCTAGTCATTTATGCAGCTATCAATGGATTCTGTGATCGAATGCCACTAGATAGAATTTCTCAATCTGAGAGAGCCATTCCAAATAGTGTCAAACTAGAAATACTATAATACTATTTAGAAAAAAGGAGGCTTACCTAACGAAAGAAAGATGGAACCAGATACATTCTTAAAAGAAAGTGCTTTAGCTTTTATTTAATACAATACAAGGAAAGAAAAAAGGTCTCTTAGGGGTACCACAAATAATGGACTTACTAGTTCTTTTTCTATCTATGAAGTAGGGCGAGTGCTACTTAACCAAGTTAGTATCCTAGCGGAGCTCTTGAAGGGGGGAACATCCTAATGGATGAGTATGAGCACGTTATACATCTCATATTAGACCCCTAGAAAAAAAACAAAAGAAAAAGCAAAAATAGCTAAAAGCAGCCTGCTTCCTTTATCATATACATGAGATGGGCGGGCCTTCTTAAGCAAAAGGTGATCCACTATCAGTTGTAGTGTTCTTGACATATCAAGTCAAGAGGGCGAGGCTCCTAGCAATGGGGGGGAAGGGGATTGGGTAAGCGGGCTCATTTCACTTGACTGGTTAGTTAGGAGTGATCTTTTTTCGCACATCTCAACTCTTTTCCTCTTTCAAACTAGGAGGATTGGCATTTGGCCAAGATGTGATCTATCTCTTTCCTGTGGAACTTTGGTTTTATTTAGCGAGGAACCATTTCACTCGGCGTCGAGAAAGATTTGAGATTCCGTAGGTAACTTAGTGCATTCTTTCTAAGAAGGGCTTGGAAGAAGTAAATGAAATAGGAACAACCGCGCTGGTCGTAATAGATAGACTTTCAAGATATTGTGTTATGAAATTCCAATTTCATTTTCGCGGTCATATAATGAGAATCTCGACAGTTTTTTTTCCTACTGGTTACTGCACTCCTGTGATCATATTTTGGTTTATTACTAATTGGTATCGATTTAAATCTGTATCTATGCTACTATGTTGGTCTCTCTACTTGCTATTAAATAGGCTCGGCTGGGCAGGAGGTCTCTTTATAGCAGTCGTTTTTTCTCTTTGGGACCCCGCGCTGGGTAATATGATGGCTACAGCAGGGGAATCAGGGGAAAATCCTGGGGAGGCCTCCCCCGAACAATCCTCCCCATCCACGTGGAGTGGGTCGTGGATTGAGAGGTGGATTAATGGAGAGGGTTCTTCATCGGCCCAAAACGAGGGGGGACACGAAGTCAGAAGTCAATAATCGGTGGAGCCTGCCCCCGTACCTGGCCTCGTACCGACCCCCGCACTACCGGAGCATCCTGGTAACCCTCCAACTATCCAAGATTTTGACGAACTTCTAGAAAAGCATGAAAGAATTTTGGTAATTATTGAAAAATCCACTGGGAAATATGAACACGCGTTCCTATTGGGTTCCAAGACAAGCGGCTGACAGAAGTATTGGAAGAAAGGCATGGTGGGGAAAGAATGTCGGATATCCTTCAAAGTCTAAGCACTAAAGGATGCCAGAGCCCCTATTTTAAGGAAGTCCAAGCAGTATTCCGAAACCTGAAGGAATCGGGTGGAACTGAGAAATGCTTGCGAAAAGAATGGCAAGGCCGTGGGACTTAGTGGGAAAAAGGGAGGGCAATCCGCCCGAATAGGTCCCCAGACTACATAAGTAACCTGAATGAAGATAGGACTAGGGGTCTTTTAAGAACTTGTAAAAAATGACCTCGAACTACATGAAGTTTGATGCCCATTCCGGACTATGTAGGCTGTGGCCGTCCAAGGGCTGCTTGATAATGAAGTGGTAAAATAATATTGAGTCTTCATAAAGATAAAGAGGCTCTTATGCGATCTTCCATTTCGTCCTCCTTTTCGGTATGCGTGCACCCAGGGGGCTAGATTCAATTTATATTTTCCATGTATGAACCTTCGCCTTACCTTGTTTCTTCACTCTGGGCTGACTTATCAAAAGGACACTAAACTAAACTCGTACATCTCCTTAGTAGTCCCTACCGTGATACGTGCGATTACTTCTCTTGTTTGTAAAGGAAAGGCCTCTATGAGTGTACAATGCAGGATTCTAGTGGTTCGGTTGGTGTGGATGCTAACGTAGATAAAGGTCGAGCTAAGTATAGAGTCCATTTGGTTCCAATAGCTTCTGTCAAGCTAGTAAAATAAAAAGAATCCATTTCTTATTTCGTTTTTTAGTTTACCTTGCTTTAGCATTCAATGTGAAAAATGAAGTCAGTATGAGCCTAGTCCTTTCGAACCCGCTACGCCCCTGGGATATCCGTAAAATAATCTTTCAATCCTATTAGGAAACTATTAGCGTACCAATGCTCAAGCGAGCCAGTTACACAGCCACTTCTTCCTCAATTCGATTGTTCTTCTTCCCAGGCCCGGGTAGCTTTGGCTCTTATTGAAGCATTGTCGGAAGCTTCACTCTGTGTAAAGTAAGGACTTAGATTTTATAGGGAAATCCCCGAATGGGGACCTTAGGAGCTTTATTCAGCACTGATCTTTTCTAGACCGGTCTAATCAGATCCCTGCGTAGAAGTTCAGTTTCAAAGCTCTAATCTCCAAATATGTTGTTTCGTATTTGATTCGGGAAACTCCCGTCCCATCTTTTCATGAATAAAATGATTCACTACTTGCTTTTTGGGATACTAGATGAAGCCTCTGCTTGGCCCTTTACTGGCAGTCCTTTGTAATTCCCGAACTCGGGCTACTACCGATTCTAAATTCTACGGGTAACCCTTCCCATGACTACTTATTGTCGTAAGACAGTTCGCTTAACCGATTGGATGGGGATTAGACAAGACTTAAAAATAATCACTAAAGGCATGGTGAAGCTCCACCTTTCTCTCCAATTGCATCTGTTATCTGTCTTCTGGCTACCATGTTGACAAAGAAAATTCGTATTTGAGAGAATCGTAAATAGAGGATTTTGTATAGCGCGGTGGCACCATCTATCCATGCGGAAGAAGTGTACATCCTTTAACAGTAGACTAGTTCCATAGTATGGTCATACACTCATGAATTCCTTCTCGAATCACTACTAGAATATAGATACTAAAAAGAAAAGCTTGAAGCAAGTGGAAATGCGCCAAGGGCATTTCTTTCTCAATGGCATTAGGAAAGCCTACTTGGGTAGTGCGTTGGATCTACACTTGGACAGCTTCATCTAGACTTCACATACCTAGATTGCCATGTTTATATCCGAACGAAAACACCTTACTGATGTATTTATATCCAGACTGAAATCTTTAACTATAAGAAGGGAATCGATTAAAGCGAGATTACCGCCTATGGTACACTAAGAATTTAATACTCAATGAGAAAAGGTGTTAACTAAATAAAAAAATCTCGATTTCGATCATCTTTGACGCCTCCTCCATGCCGAGGTTCAGTCGCACCATATCTATTTCTTGGTAATGCCATCTATCCTTTTGCACCTTATCCGCCGTCTCCTATAAAATAAAAACTTGTCTAAAGACTAGATGTTGTAGGGTACGTCTTAAAGTGCTCATCCACTACGTCGCGCCTTACGTCAAGAGGTAATTGTGGCTTTGCTCCTACGACTGAACCGAATTTGTGTAATCAAGTTTCATACTCGAGCTCTAGGAGAATGGCGATACCGTGGAAAAGGAAAATTGACAAGGAAGATATGAAGTCAACGGCAAAATTATTCTTCATTCGTTGTATGGACCTCAACTGGCTCTACCTGAGAACATAACAAGAATATATAATATATATATATATATATATATATATATATATATATATATATATATATATATATATAAGACAAACCATGATTTCACGACACTCTGAAGAATCATGTCAGATTTGTTCGGGAGGAAAAAAAGACGGATTCGAGGTTGGTTGAGATGCTCCTTCTATGGCTGATAATGGGGAGCAGTAGCTGGACAAATTGATTTGGATATGGAGGTCTTATCCGATCGATGGTCATCTCATTTGATCCTGGTTTTGTCAATGATGGAGATTCAGAGAGAGGGACAGGTACTAGGGGGAAACTAGTGGAGTTATCGCTTTCAATGTTCTTACGCATTGGAACAAATGAAGTGAAGTTTTTCGAAAGACCTTAGCTAAAGATAGAGAGTTCGGGTCTGCTTGCCCTCACTAATGGAAATGATGAACGGATAGACTCCGTAGCCCTTGTATCAATAAGGGGGGAACAAAGAGATTAAGTAGTTAGTGGGACCGATGAAATACAAAATATGGTTGACACCGAAATGAGGGAACTATTTGGTGCTCTTTCGCCTTCTATGGCAATTCCTTGCATTTGACCTGAACAAATATGAGATTGATTGACTGAATGAAATGGTATCCACTTCACCATTTGGTGTTCTTTGGCGAAGAGAAACTACGTATCGCATTAGAAGTAGCTCATTAGCTACTAGGTTCAGAGGGCTAAAGAGAAGGTGGGGATTGCCTTTTCTTTTTTTCGAAAATAGGGATCATTGAATTGATTGGCTCTTTTATCTCTGAGGTTTTATGGCATGCTCGAGCCTAGCTTCCATGCATTTGATATGGAAATGCAGGAGAGGTGGTCGAATTAGATTGGTGGTTTGTGATTGGGCCCGGGATCGTGGGATTGGGGGTGAAAGCATTAGAGCCAGCCTATTTGTTTCGATCGGAAAGAAGACTTGGAGACATTGAAAGATATGGCTTAGATCAACAGCTGATCTGCGATAGCAGAGATAAAAGTTTAAATGAAATTCTAAAAGTTCAGGTGATTTGCAAACATTCCACCTCAAGTCAATCAGTAGTAAGCTGAGATGGCACGGGTCTTTCTTTTAGGTCTTTCCTTACCAACAAATAAGGGAATTCAAGATCGGGGACATCTACTAGAGCTCACAATTGACATTTCTCACAAATTTTTTAGGAGATTCCCGAGAGTTCGACTGACTAACAGGCTTTCACCAAGGTCTATTTTTTACTTTTGGTGGTAACAATAGAGTGATCCTCTAAGGTTTACGTCCTAGAAACTAGGAAAAGGAGTAAGCATACATATCGGAAAGCAAAGATACCACCTCTCGTTATTGATTTTCTTTAAGAACTCAGTCCTTGGCTTATGCCAGGAAAACCGGTAGTTAAAGAAGTGTTGGTATGCCCTTCATTAAGAACTCAAACTTCTGAACCCTTTTCTGTTCTTTGGTTGAGAATAAAGAATATTCTCACGAACCAAAGGAAAGGGTGGAGATTCACTAATAACTTCTTATCAGACACACAAAAGAAAGAGGGCAGGCGGGAATAAATAATAGAATAGGAGAATTCTTCGATCGGAGGAAGATTCCGAGTTGGTTAGTTTGACTTCTTCTCTTCTCCCTACTTACTATCCTCACCAACAATGGGTTGTGTTGTCCTTTAAAGAATATCTATAGCCTAAGGTTTAACGTTGATCCATCCCACGAACAAGAAATTTCTTAGGACATTCAACATTTAACTCCAGTTACGACTTCCTTTCGGCTGGGTATCTTCTCTCTTGCTTTGCTTGAGTTTCTCACTGTGGACCAATTTCTATCGCTTAACTCAGAACTTCCTTATTCGTTCTTTTCGTAGGAAACCCATTAGTGCTTTACTTTCTTTATTAGTAGGCTAATCGTGAGGTCTATGAAATGTATACGAAAAGGATGATTTTTTATTCATGTAATTTCCGCGAGGAAAAGCTTATTAAAAAGGTTCATAGGTGGTCGTTTAACGGTCCACGAATATCTCTTTCTCAATTTCTATTCCTTCTCTTCTCAAAGGGGAGTATAAGAAAAAGAAAGTTTAGTCAAGCCGAGAAAGAAAATCCCTTTTTTTCTACAGTAAGGTTTGTTCAAGAATAAGCCCCAGTTTAAGCTTGTTTTGTTTAGTGGGAGCTGGTTCAGTTTAGTGAGTTACTTTCTTAATTAGTTATTGAATTATTGGCATCACTATATCTTATTCCCTGTACAGGCTCTACCATAGTAACGGTAGATGTGATCTCTCCATACCTTACTATTTGTCTCCTCCTCTCCCTATTAGATATGTTAAAACAATATAAGGATTTCCTGGAACGAAATCCCAGATCTTTCATAGCCTGGAGAGAAAATAGAAAACAACTTAATCTCTGTGGTTTTAGACCTACTTTAAGTTAGAGCTCGTGGTCGCTTCGAGTCGAGCAACGGAAAAAGCCTTTTTTAGCGATAAAACCTTATCTGCCCAGATTCCCTCGAACTAGAAATATAGAAATAGAGAAGAAATATTTGGAAAATGGACCAACCCGCTCTAGGGGGTTTTATTTGATTGTAAGTACCATCACAATCTAAGCGATGCAAAACTTACATCGCCCAGTCGTGATAAGGCTTCAACAGCCTCTGCTTCAAATAGTTACTTATGATGATCAGTCGTAGCTTACCCGCCCCGACAGGTGTGGCGTCGACTCTGCTATAGAACACTTCGCCAAACCAAGAAGTTGCATCATCCATAACGGGATGCACATTCTTAATATAACGAGAGATGTCACTGTTTAGCATACTGGGAGATTCACTGTAACGAGCTAAGGAACCCTTTGACTATGTGCAGCCGTCATCAAGTCTTTCTTTCCCGATAACTATCTATAACATCTAATTCCATTTCCAACCCTGTTCTGAAGCCTTATGCGTACCTTGAGTGCAGATTTGGATGCATCTTTCAAGGGGACTGGCTTACTCTTTAATGAAAGCCCTTTCTTTACTTTACTCTATCAAGCATTGGAACTTACCGCGGATACTGGGTTATCAAATTCTCTATCGAGCGATTCAACAAAATACAGAAAGAAATCCACTATCTCTTTTACGTTAAGCAATACGTGGACTAAGACCCGATATAGCAGTAAAAGCAAGACGTGTAGGCGGATTGACTCATCAAGTTCCCAATAAAATAGAAGTCATACTATTGAATTCAATTACATTGAAAATAATTCGAGAGAGAAGGCAAAGCAGACTGACTTACCACAGACTGTAAGGCAAAGAATGGATTCCCAAAAAAATCCGGTCTCATGTCAACCACTAACTAACCGGAGGCCTAAAAGACTCAAAAAGGAGGAAGGGTACTCTGATCGACCGGGTTCTAATTTTGTAAATAAGGTAAAGGGATTCTTTCACCTCTTGCGTAATATCATATGGAGGAAGACAACTGTGGCACCCACCTGCGCTGGTCTGCGTCTGACTACTCTTTCCTAACTGATATTTTATTCTCTGGACTGAGTTTCCCTTGGTGCCATTGATTTTTCCGTACCGTCGTAATAGACGAGGTCTTCTGAGCTCTCCTTTTTACTGTGAAGAAGGGTGGTTACCAATGATCCAAAGCAAAGGAAGAGCGAGCTATTATTCCCATTTGTTAATCAATAGAAGATACCCACGGGTTACTTCCTTTCTACACAGGAATGGAACGAGTTGACTAGACCATTCAACATCTGAAGGACTCTTACCGCTAGAACGACCGATGCCCGATTCATTTCTCGCTCACGACCCCTTAAGGTTTGCACTCACTCTCTTTCGATAGAAAAAGGAAGAAATTACCGGGAGTTGAAGAGTGAGAAAAGGTCTTCTCCTTCGACCTTTAGACCTAACCATGAGAAGTAAGACCGGTAGCCAATAACTCAAAAAGAGAGGTCCCTCGAGCTTTCTTTGTAGTTAGACGAGTGCTCAGTTCAAGACCGAAAGACATATGGACTGCTTGGCCCGGACCAAAAAGAAAGAGCACAAGCAGGACTCCCTATACCCGTGTGAGAGATTACTTTGAATCCATACCGAAGAGAATGGACGACTAGAAATGGTCTTTATAGACAAAGAGACGATCTAGACCGAAAGAGAGAAAAGACATTAGGAGCACTCATTCCTTGTACCCGGGGAACTGATAAGGAAGGGGATCTACACCAGAAAAGGATTTTACGGCCGGTTCCCATATAGACACTTTAACTAACATTGGTTTAGGCACTACTCTTCTTAATAAAGAACAAGACTTACTGAAAGAGGGAGCAAATCCATCACTGGACGAGGAAGAAAGGGCAAGGAAGATCTGTACAAGATAGAAAGTAGATTAGAAAGCGTCAACAAGACTATCAGACCAAGAACAAAACCGCGGGAGGAACAACAACCTAAGGCTTAAAATTACATAGAATAAGTGGAATCTCATGCAAACTATGAGAGAGGTGCTTAACCGGTGCTTGGAGAATTAACTGGGATGCTTTACAAGCGATATTCCAAAGGAATGGGAACATTGGTTACCATGAGCAGAATAGTGGTATGATACCACTTATCATTCGGAAACCAAACAAAGAGCGTTTGAAGTGGTATATAGGTGCCAACCACCTCTAATTAGGTCCTATACTCATTAGTCTGACGAAGTGCATCAAGTTGATTGCGACTTTCACTAGGGATTGTGTTTGCAACTTTGAAAGGAGCTCACTATCAGGACGGACGGGTATAAGCAATTAGCGATAAGCTATAGTTTTTCAAAAAATTAGAACCATACCGCTTTGAACATTGTCTCCCTCTTTGACTAGTGCTACCTCTGGTGAAAGGATTGAAGATCTTCCATATAGGCAACCGACTGACGTATACAAATAGAGAAAATAAGCAACTAAAAAAGCGAGTGGGTTGACGAATCGTTGCTTTACACAAATAGCTAATATTACTTGAGTTGTAAGTAAAAAAAAGGCTCACCAGATTTTGCCCAGGAAGCACAACAAAAGAATAGTATTAGGCAGAAGAAGTGGTAAGAAGGCCAATCTCAAGTGAAATAAATAACAATAGCATTCAGTTGTCTTCACAACGGGACAACAACCCTTATTTTTCCAACTGAGGCCGTGAGCTCTAATGTTCTTTTTGTTGGGACCACCAGATTGAAGGAAACCTCATGAATGCTTTGTCACCTCTACACTATCTCGATTAATCACCTTTTGCGCATGCATAAAGATGTCTCCTTGTTTAATATGTCACTCGATGACTTGAGTAGGAGCTTTCCCTTTCTTTCCCGTCTGTGCTTTCCTCTGCTTCTTTGCCCTCTTCGAATAAAAAAAGCCAGAAAGTCATCTAGTATGTTCTTAATAAGGGTAAGCCGGTATGGTAATCCTTCTTTCTAAGAGTCCTCAATCCTAGGGTCCTCGTAGTCCATTAGGAAGAGGGGGAACCGAAGCTCTATGTCCTTGAAGAGATGATAAAATAGAGAAATACCGCTTTACGAGATGAAAAAGACCGCTAGGCGAGTCTGAGAAGGAATGAATAGGTCCAGGGTTCTTCCTACATCATTTGGTTGGCAAGGAGAAATCATGTACTTCTGAGGAAAAATCATGTACTTCTGAGGATAGGCTTGATGAAGTTTAGGAAAAATGAAATAATATAATAATAAACCGTTCTGTCTTTTGCAAGGAAGTCTGTCTGTCTTCATTCCAATCATCGTAGTTCAATCGATCACCTATGCCCATCTAATCTAACCATCTCTCGTGAAGCCCTTTCCCTTCTAGTAGCCATTGATCGTTATTGAAACATAGGTCCTCGGCAGGCGGGAACAAAAAGATAAAGAAGAAGATAGAAAGGTTCGGTTCAATTTGGTCTCGTCTATGGATTTTCTTTCCCTATCCTATCGTCGAGACAAATGTGGCCATACCAAAAGGACTATCGCATCAGCAAGATGACTTTCTAGTCAGATCCTTCTTGCGCTTCGAATATGAAGAATTTGATCGATCGATTTAGGAAAGATGAAAAAACAAAGGCCACCCTCTTTCTCCAGAACATGGACTCAATCCACACACCTCGCTTGAACCTTCAAGACCGAACTCAATTCAATAAAGTTTCCCCGTCCAATATGGGCTATATATAGTGGGCGATTTAACTAGTAATCGACATTTTAGAAGTAACTTCTTTATTCTACTCGCTACAGGTTTTGGGTCTTATTAATCTACAATAATCGATAAGAAAATCACTATCGCTATCAGCTACAGACCTAGAGTAGGACCTAAACAATGAACTCTTCTCTTTGGAAACAAACAATCAAACTCAAACCTTTATGAAGACGAGAATATGATGTGACTTGAACCACGTCCTCACTTCACGTCTTTTGACAGCGTTTAGAATGGCAATGAATCTATCTTTCTCCTCTGATTCCTATCGAGTTTCCCAAAGGCTTCTCTTCTGACTGTGCTCATTGGGGCATTAAGCCTAGGGTCAATATGACCCTTGCCGCAGGCTCCCCCTAAGTATTTCTTTTGGTGTGACTATTTTTCTATCAATGTCCGGTGATCAAGAAGAGAATGCCGTAATGGAATGGGTGAGGCCTATTCTCATCTCTTCCCCTCATCCCGTTCTTAGTTTCTAAGATTCTGATGAATCTAGCAATGAGGGATTCCTCATCTTATACATCATGGTCGAAATGAAAGAAGACATGATAGATTTTGATACCTCAACTTGATTTGTTGATTACTTCTTTGGTTGATTGATTCATGAAGACAAGCATACAAATAGTGACACAAATCCATTTGTGCTTTCAATTTTTGCTAGTTTGGTTGCACTTGGGGTTAAAGGCGACTTTCCAATCCTAAGGCTATTGGTATTGCTTCAACCCACTTGGTGAAGTAGTCTTACGCGGTGATAACAAAATGGTGACCATGACTAGAAGGAAAAGGGGGAGGTTGGAAAGAGGGTTCGCTAATAGGATTTCCACTCATAGAAAGCCTGAAATTCGTCCTCAACTGCTAATAGTTCCAAATGCCCAAGCAGGGAAGAAGAAGTGGTATCTGTTGATGAAATGCCATTGCATGGACCTCCCTCCACAGCTTCTATTCGCAGATGTGAATATTTCCGAGTGATTGAATATGACTATTCAAAATTAGTAAGGCTCAACCTTAGCAACCTCCTTCACTTCATGCCTTTGCTCTAGCGGAATGAATATCCATACCGGGTATTCTTTCTATTAGGCTGTCGAACATCAGATCTCTTTGTTTGCTGGCCAGTTCTTAAGCATTCTCTGAGTGTAGGAAGTACGTCAGACTCCTCTCCAGGCCAAAAAAAGTGTGATCTCAATAGGTCCTTTTATAGCCACTTCCAGCCAAGCCAGTTGGAGTGGTGCCGATCGAGTCAGGCGCATTTCTCTCAACCATGAGATAGATTGGAAAGGAAATTTGCACATTGATCTATCTGATTGATTCGAGAAAACTTCTTCTGTTGATAGAGGGGTAGCCTCGCCACAGTCAATGACTAAGGAAAGCCGGTGTGTGGCAGTCAACAAGCAGCACTTATCATAGAAGCGAACCCTACCCTCTTCAGTCAAATAGGGCTGAGCTCTATCCACTGTCCCCAGAGTTGACCGACGATGTGAAGGAGAAGAATGCTATTCTATAATTGGTACAGTCCTCTTTTTGAAAGCACTCTGCCCAGCTTAGTGCATGGAAGGATGAGTCGTTCTGTCTACTTAATAAAAGGAGGGAAGGCAAACATCTTCTACGTCGAATTCACAAAAATAATCAAATGAGAAATCGTCTGATGAAGAGTTCCCTAGCTAGACGATTTTCCACGTGGAATGAATTATGAAAATAGTATGGCAGAATGGTATGATTATACAACTAGAGAACAGATAACCAGGAAAGAAAGGGAGAATCGACCGGGGCCTTGCCCTTACTTTAGCTTTAGGAAGAAATCCAGACTTTGGAGATCATCTTAGGGATCAGATATCGATATCGGAAGATCAAGCCCATCACTTCTTCTTGACTTCGATGATTTGCCTGCAGGAGGATCATCGAAGGTTCGAGAAAGAGATAGAAAGCTGACTAGAGCAGGGGGTAGAGGGGCTGTGTATATCTATTCCAATCGGGATGATAGCTCGACTTGACAAACGGGAGAAAGAACAAATCGCGCGGGAGATGGGGTCCCACCCATAATCTAGATTCAAAGTCAAGGTCTTGTTCGGATATTGATCGTAGCAAGCATCACTTCCTTCATTGGATGGATTCAAGCTTTCTTATCTCGCTCCAGTATTGTAAGGCTAGGTTTGGAACCCTCTAGAAACTGAATCGCTAGAAAGATCTCTTCTTCGTTTAAACCAAGTGGATCCTAAACAAAAGATTTGATCGCTGTGCTTCCCCCTTATTGTTAGTCTTCTTACCATACACCACTTCGAATGCTTACTTCCCCCTTACTTAACATAGGCCGATTCACATCGTTTTTATAGGCAAACTTAGTAGTTGGAAGAACTTATCCCCCTTGCTCGGTCTGCCTTGCACTAAGCTCTTTAGCAAGTCTTGCAGTAAACCGATGACTGGAGTCTGGCCGTCCTAAGTGATAAGAACTACTAAACCTCAGTTTAGTGCCTAATTTCTTCCACAGCACCATCTATTAAAGGGTAGACTACTATCTTGATCGGGCGTAATGCTCCCCCTTCGTCATAAGGCGTGCTTTGTCACCACCTAATGATGATCAAATCACAATCATGGGGTTGCCTGGTTCTAATTCCATATGAAGAATAGGATGAAAATCAAGACCCCGAAGCTTCTTTAGTTCCAAATAATGCTGATCCAATCTCATCTCCTGAGCTATACCTATAACTTATGCAAAATTTGACTTTCTCGAAATTAGTTAATAAATAAGGCGAGATGGAGACCCTGATTTGGACACTCGTGATCGAGCTTATGATTGTCAAGAAGGCGGAGCCATAGTCAAATGATCCAAACCAGGTTGAGAGCAACGAAGCTTATCCACCTGAAGCACTCACTTCAACTCCTGTCCTGCAGTGGAAGCTATAGCCGGAAGCTTCACTGTGGAGGCTGGCAGTCAGATGGAGCTGATTAGATCCACAACCGAGATAGGGCCATCCCTGGATTAAAAGAGTTATCACCCACTATATCATTGATGCGGACGGGGCATCCTCGCATCATACCGCCGTTTCGTCGAAAGATTATTCAACGTCGTGATGCAAAGGCTGACTGGTTCTACTTTATCTCTTATGGTTTTTGATATCGCGAGCAGTCCACTTATATTGTAAGACAAGTATGGCTTCCTTCGAGTCGATCTTTGAGTGATGTAGCTCCTACTACGGTGTTCAGTCTATTTGTAGTGAATTAACTATACCTTTTCATCACCTACAAAAGACATATCTCCCGTGGATCTCAGATATCCCTCTTTCTCAGGGTATTTCCTGGGTCAAGTATTCCGATCGTTTGCTGTCAGGAATTCAGTAGAGTGGCCTTGAAAGAAGCAAGCCTACTCTTCTTCATATGTAATGCTTTCCTTAAGGATATCTTTCATTTCGTAAGCCCACAAGGGATTTCATCAGGGTAAATTCCAATCTAACTATTAAATAAATAATTACGACTAATCGTAAGAGGAACTATTCTATATGTAATCTTCAGAATAGAGCTCTGATACCACTCTAGTGAAAGTAAAACTCCTGAGAAAATGTATCTAGAATAGCTTGAGGATTTTAAGTTACCTTTAGGGCTAGTCAGGTAAAACTTTATATACGCAATTATCAGATCGATCTTTGAAAGACACGATGGAACTTTCCTCCTTGACTTTAGTTTAGGAATATTTTCATCCGGGATTGGAACGACCTATGTCATAACAGAGGAAAGAAGGTGAACAGGCTTCCTTTGGTTGCCTCTCCCGTTTGGTCGAGTAGCTTTCGTTCCTTCCTACTTACTTTATTATAATATAAGCTTAAGCTGCTACGTGGCCTATTAGGAGCTTTCGAAAATCACTTAGCTGGTCTTCATCATAGGAAGAGGGAAGAACAAGGGAGAATATCTTATTTAAAAGAAGACGATTCCAAAAGAAAGTCAAAACGGGGAATAGGATGCCTTAAAGGTAAATAAGAGAGATCCAAAATAAAAAATAAAATACCTGCCTTTCTAATGAGATGTGATCTGTCTAGGGCTAGCTGAACTAAGCCTCATCAGATGAGGAAAGATTTGCTGCTTTCATACTTCTTCTTCCTGCTACGCCCTTGCTTTCCCACCGCTCCGTGGGGGGCCTTTTCTTCTCACTTGAGAGATGCGATTTGAAAACAGAGAAGAGGTTCTATTAGTTATCACCATCCCTTCCTCTAATGGATTAGATCCCACTTGCTAACTATAACTTAACTCCGAGGGAATAATGAAAAACAAATAAATCCTCTACTCAAAAGTCGTTGCTGATCTGATCTTTTCTTTCCTGGGTGTGGGTGAGACAAAATAATCTTAGTCTTCCACTTTTTCGGTGATATATATAAGAAGGAATACCCATCTCAAGGTAAACAGGAGTTCCCGGCTCAAGCGAAATAATACCGGCTCAAGGTAATTCTATTCTTTAGTTTGTGGCAGAGAGATTTAGAAGACTCACAGTTATTAAGGTCAATGCTTAACAAAGCGATCTTGATAGCCGGTGACGTACTAAGGAGTTATGTATTGGAGATTACCTATTTGCTTTTACGGTAATGAGGATGGCCTAACGTTCGGGGATGTTGCATTACGATTTCTATTTAAATAAGTGTGCATCCGCGCTTCAGAGGGCTTGCGTCGGAGAATATAACCATTACTCACTTCGCGTACCCATCTTTCTGACACGTTCCTAGGGTATCATAATCCGCTCTTTTCAATGAAAAACTTATATATATACAAGAGGGTTGATTATAGTGATTGTGTTAGTTCAGATCTATCTTTCCTTCGGAACCTTGGCAAAGGCTCTTTGCCTTGCCAAGAAGGATACGTTCTCTAGCGTTATCACTCAAGTCTAGGACTTTGATTTTGTGTTTTCTTTGATGTCTGATATTAAGGTAGTCTAATTCCAAACCAACTGCAGTACCTAAGCTATCCTTTAACACATTACCCATTCCATAAATAAGGGGCCCTTACAAGAAATCCCTAGACTAGGGAGATCAAACATCTCCTTGGGAATAAGACGTAACTCCTGGGGTTTCTTTTAAAATAAAAAAAAACAAATATCCCCTTCATATATGGGTTCAAAGGCCGAACTCTTCCGAGCCAAACCTCAAAAGGAAGTCGGAGCTTGGTCCACATCGAGAAAAAATGTTCGTAATGAACGGATCTCCGATGGTCGAGCCTGCCAAGGACACGGAACCCAGCACCACATACCCGAGCCAAGGTACTCAACCTTTGGAATGGGTCTTTAATGTGAATTACGAACAACCCACAAGGGTGGTATGATTGAAACATCGGTTGAATAAGGGACAAGTCTAGAGCTGTGGTATGGAAAATAGATGAGAAAAAAAAACCGCATCTCTTTACTTAGTTAGAGTCATTGTTTTACTCTTTCTATCTGCATGACTGCTTTCTTATGATGAGTAGTGCCCATCACTTGCCTCTCTGTACCCTGTATGAAGGAGCATCCACTGCGCTTACTAGTGGGTATGATTAAAGTCAAGAGCGGGTCTCTCAGAAAAAAGGACCTTATCTGTATCTGTCTCTCTTACTCAAACTAGCCACCCCTTGAGAACCGTCTCCCCTTTTACCCTCCAATGAAGGGTGGATGGCTTAGCCTTTCCTTTTGAAAGAAGAAATAGAAAAAATTCCTTTGAAGCTCTTATTCAATAGGAGAAGATAGCCACAGACAGAAGTACCAGTTGTTGCTATTTCATTCCCTCCCACTCTTTTAGCTCTGATCGTAAGCGCTTTTCTTCCAATATGAGTTATTCTTTGCCTTGACGCTGCGAGGGCTTTCGGTCATTGAGTATGAGTACTCCTATCTGCTCTTGGGTTCATAACCGGTCCTATTGAATTAGTTCCACATGAGTACGGTCTTCTCGGGGTCAAGGTTCCCTTTATCGGGATTTCCCCTTGGCAGATAGAGCGGAAACAGAAAGCGATATATCTGCTACTATTATCTGCTCTTAGGTTGTGGTTGCTCTTTGAGTTCTCTCTTTCTATCTTATCTTGATCTAGCGGCCTGGGAAGACCCATAAAAAAAGAAAAAGAGAGAGTGGCCGCCTATTTCTTAAATGAAAATAAAGGACTTCCTTATCCTAAGGCTATCGCAGAATGAATCTGGAAACTAATGCTGCCAGAGAGGCAGAGGTGAGTATCGTTTCATCGCCTCTGACAACTTCTTTTGCTTTGTAGCTACGGCTCTTATCCTTCCTAAGTGGTTCGTAAGTCTTTCTTAGTTTAGACTTCTAAAGACTGCTTGCACCCCTTGTTCCTTCTTTATCCTGTGAGGTATTGCTCTTATTGTTCTTTTTAATTTTAGTGAAGTGCTTATAGGGCTTAACTTCTGATTTAGCTATTTCTATGAAGAAGAATAGTATATTATAGAATAGACTATAGCCCAAAACCCGGTGTGGAAAGAGAGTAAGGTAATTCATTATCAACCAAGGCAGGCATCGTTAGAGTATTGTATTACCCTCTAATAGGACTATACAGAGCAGCGGGAAGGTTGGAATCTAGTGAATCTATCTTTAGAGTGTAGCTCCGCTCCTTACCCATCGTGTAATGAAAGTGTGCCTTTACCTCATGATCTTAGTTCTCCGATTCCACAAAGCATAAATTTTTTGCCTCGGATATTCCATTAACGGTTACCTAGCCCAAGAAAGGAAAAGAAAGCGTAATCTGCTAGAGGCACCTACCTATTCCTTGTTGCAACGTATCCCAGGTTGGAAACCTTTCCCTTGCGAAATCCTAGGAACCTCTTGCTTGTAGGCGTAAGGAAGATTTCTGATTCACCGCTTGGACCTAAAAACAATATACTAAAGGTCTTCCGTTTCTGCTGCGGGTATTTTATTTTCTTGGATCTTATTGATCTATGCCCTTTTGGTCTATGGGGTATCCCTCTTTTTCGCTTTTCTTTCTTTCATTTTCCTAATTCCTCATGTAAGCTTCATGCCAATCTGACTAAGGTAAAGGGGGAAGACCACATTTCGTCATTCATATCTATTTGTCTTTGCCCTGCTTTGGCGATTCAATCTGACATTTCATTTCCCCCTTCATCATTTGATTTTTCGCATCTAAGAGCTGATCTTGCAAAAGGAGTACAATGCGATTACAAGCGATTGTGATCAATAAAAAGTACCACCAGATTTTGTACCCATCAGTCTTGGATCCTCACCTTAGACAGTTTCATTTGGATATCCCTAGCGTTAAGGTCTCTATCAAGCACTCTTCTAAAGCTGTCTTCAAGCCCTTATATTCAACTTGCTGCCTCATCTACATAACATGAACTCGCTCGAAGTGCTTTTTCCTACTATGGTGGAGTTTACCAAGAACTCTAAACGTTCGGAGCGCCGGTTCTATTTCAGAAGAAGCATGATGGCAGTTTAAGGTTTTGCATCGATTATATAGCGCTGAACAAAGTGAACATCATGAACAGGTACCTTATGCCTCTAATTACAGACCTTTTTCGATCAGTTGAGTGGAGCACGATACTTCACGAAGTTTGATTTGCGGTCGGGGTATTATCAAGTGCGTATTGCCGAGGGTGAACATATTTCTTTTCTCTTGTGTTGGCTTTGCAAGTTCCTACTGTGCATCCCTTCCTACTAATGCTTCTGGGAAGAGGGTTATAGACTCATTCAGGTTGAGACGGATTCCCTAGTTT
Source organism: Nicotiana noctiflora (assembly GCA_032618575.1). Lineage (NCBI taxonomy): Eukaryota > Viridiplantae > Streptophyta > Magnoliopsida > Solanales > Solanaceae > Nicotiana > Nicotiana noctiflora. The sequence goes on along the minus strand of JASVEL010005384.1, from coordinate 449,455 downwards.
CTATACAGAAGCTGCATAATGGTTGGGCCTGAGGATCCATATTTCAATATTATTCTGAGAATCAGAGAGCTAATGAGAAGGGATTAGAGGTATGAATTGAGGAATATTTGGAGGGAAGGCAATGTGAAGATGTGTTGGCTAAGAAAAGTCTCGGTCCTGCTCCTAGCTTAACCATCCTACGTGAACCCCTACTGCAATCAGAAAGTGGAAAAAGAATGATAACATAGGCGCGACGACACCTAGAGGTGACGGAGGAAGAGTATCGGGAGTGGTATATTGCCAGAGCCTTGAGACCTTTCTTTTGCTATTCTCCGGCCAGAGCTAAGTGTTAGCCATGAGCTTGCCATTGTGGAGAGAGAATGGACCTATTCTAATTTTGAATTACCCATCGCTACGCTGTTCCCATGGACTAGCAAAATTGAAATAGCAAAATTCTTGGGTCATCTCAATGGGTTCAGAAACCACACATTTCTCTGGATCATCATAGCATACTTCCACATATCCACTCAGAGGAAGGTCTTGTCGTAATAAATGACCCTCGAAACCATAATCTGTTGATATACGGCGTAGATACGGATGATTGATAGAAGAAACACCAAATATATCTCAAACTTCTCGCTCCCACCGGCCGGCTGATGGAAATAGACTGACTATCGAAGATATTTGTGTTACTTCGCTTACACTGGTTTGTACACGAATGCATGAGTTATACCGAATACTCAGTAAATTATAGACCATTTCAAATCTTTGTTCTCTAGAGGGATAATCAACTCTGCAATTATCGATCCAAACTTGAACCCTTGTATAGATATGAAATTTCAGAAAGCACAACAATTGAAATAGGTAGTCCGTATTGGTATCATATCTATTCCCATGTTCCGATCTTTCCATTTTTTTGACCCATTTCTTGGGTAAAGTCTCCCAACTATATTTGAAAGTGAATTGGTTATCCGTAAAGAGAAAGAAAGTTTTCTTCTAGTTCCGCTTCTTTCTCTTCCAATTCAGAAAGACTTGTTGCCGGTCGGGTTGGTCCGACCAAGAAAGGCATGGGAGTTTTGGGCATTGCTTGGGCCGAGTGTTATATGTCTACCTAGTGATTTACAAGCACCCTCACTGAACACTTTCTATATATCTGTCTCCATCCAATAAAAGACGTCCATGCCATAGAGAATCAGGCTCGGCAAAAACGAGATTAGGGACCATGCTCCCCGCTTTCTTCCTGTGGTTACTATTACAACACAAGCCAAGGAACTCAAAACCACAACACAAGCACCCTTTATTTACTAGTTTTGGAGTTTTTTCCCTTTGCTTCCAGCTTTGATGAAGGTAAATAGTCAAAAACATTCCCCGTAGAACGCGAGCGTTGAGGTTTTCTTCGAAACAAAGAGAGAGGCCCAGCTGGTGCTTTTTCTGTGTTTGCCAGGTGAAAGGCTTGCTTGACTATAAATAGATTAGTGTATTAAGTAAGGAACTACTACAACCTCTATTCCCATTTTTGGGCTATAAGACTCTTAGCTTCCAGCGAGCTAGGTGCATAAGCTTTTTTTACTACAAAAACGATTCCTCCCCCGGCAAAAAGTGGTCCGCCAACTGAACTTGCCTTGTTGTGATAGGGGTACCTGATAATAGATGAATTTGACTATAAGTATGCCCTAAATAATCACACTTTGTTATGGTATTTATGTTGTTTTTGAGGACAAAATTCTTTGATTAGTGTTTTTTTGTGTGTTATAGCTACATGTGATGCAATGGATGCTAAGAAGAGTATTTTCAAGTCATATGTGGATGAAAAAGCTAAGAAAAGATCTAAGGTGAAAAAAGCTGGAAGAAGCTGTCAAAAATATGCAGCATTGTTCATCCGCGATTCATTCGCGGTCGCGGATGAACCGCGAAAAAAGAGGCATTCTGAAGTTTGACTGTTCGCGATTGGCTCGCAGCCGCGAACAAACCGCGGAAGCCGGAGCCCAGTTCTCCTAATTGGATTCGAATTTAGTTTTTTTAGCCCTAAAACCTCTATATAAACTCCTAGTTTGCCCCATAGAGATAGGTTGTCTTTAATTCATTACTTTTGTAAGATATTTCATAAGAGAGAATCCTCTCAAACTCCTTCTTTTAATTTATATCAATTATTTCTTTATGATTTCAATTATTATTCATGTTTCTTCAAGCATGAGTAGCTAAATCCTTTTCTAAGGTTTTGATGGAACCTATTGGGTGATGAACTTATCGTTTATGTGATTACAAATTGTGAACTAGATTTCTATTTGTTCAATTTCGTTCTTGTTGTAATTAATTGGTAGACGTCCCAATTAGCGGTGCCTATTTAGTGTGCATAACTTGGAAAAGAGTGCATATTTAGGTATATTGTTGAACAACACCACACCTAGGTTATTGGAGGAATCTATAACTTTAGGCGTAAAGACGGGGTTAGGAATAACGAAGTCTTGGGTGCAATCTTAATTGAACTCTTCAAATTAAACCTAGCTAGGGTAGCTCGGGAGAGTGCACTAGTAAATTATTGTAAATGTTCAGGAGAGGGTTACGATACACATAGCGTTCATGATTGATAGAATATATTAACAATTTGTATGAGCATTACGATAAGGGATTCCATCAATAGGGAAATCAATACCTTAGTCCTTCTCTATATTGTTTTATTCAACATCCAATTGTTTCATTTAAGCATTCTTAATTCTTGCAAAGTAGATATTCGAAAATATACAAAACATATTCTAAATTTTGGGAACTTGATTCCGAAGTACTCTTGGGTTGTGAAAGTTGTGATTGATAGGTTAATTCTCTGTGGGATCGATCTTCGACTTATTAGACCAAGTTATATTGACTACGACCGTTGCTTGGACGTGAATCAATTTTGGCGCCGTTGCAGGGGAATTAATGGAATTATCAATTTCCATTGACAGAACTTCAAGAATCTTGTGTATTCAGGTTCTATCTACAATATACATTGAATATTTTACAGTTGTTGATTTGGGTATTCAGGTGCATGCCTAGAAAATCTGCAAGGACTGGAGAACTAATTGAAGGACTCTCAGACCCCGAACAAACTTTCCGGGCACGTAACAAAGCCATCAAACAAATTCAACAATCACAACAACCAATCAAATTAGACTTCGACATGGGTGATGCAAACGAACAAAACCAGCAAGCCGGGCTATGTATGCAAGAAGCATAGGAGGCACAAGAAGGTGCATTGTTTGACTGGGCACAACCCACAACGGATAATTTGGCAACTGCCATCGTTGTGCCAGCAATTCAAGCTGAGTCTTTCCAGATCACTAACAACATGCTTCACTTGTTGCAAAACAAGGGATTATTCTCTGGGTCTCAGGTTGAAGATCCACTGCAGCACCTCAAGAAATTCCTATCAATATGCAAGACACAAAGACAACCGAATGTAACTCCGGAAGCGATCAGATTATTACTCTTTCCGTTCTCAGTTACAGGAGCAGCACAGATATGGCTAAACTCACTCCCAATAAACTCCATTGCAACTTGGGATGAGTTAGTAGAAAAATTCCACAACAAGTTTCATCCACCTAACAAGACAGCTCAACAAATTGATGAGATTGTGAGCTTCAAGCAGAAACCACTGGAAACATTACACGAAACTTAGGGCAGATTCAAGGGTATGCTTGTTATGTGTCCTCATCATGGGATTCTAGAGCAGATGTTAGGCCAAAGATTCTACATGGGGCTCTCATACAGCATGAACATTGTAGATGCTTCAGCAGGTGGGGCTTTTTTGACCAAGACTTGGAGAGAGGGCCAAAATTTGATAAACAAGATGGCCCAAAACTCCGAGTGGACATCCAGGAATGCTCCTATCACACCAGTGGTACACTCTGTACCCCTGGATCAATCCAACACTATAGAGGAGAACATGGCAACTCTATTGACACAAATGAGCATCCTAACAAAGAAGGTGGAAGAATCAAGGGTTAAGTAGCAGGTTCACATTGTAGATACTACCAATGGTGGTTTATGCACATCTTGCATTAGCCAACCCATAGGCAATCCATGGGCTGCAGACCAAGAACATCATCATCAGCGACAAGGTAATCAAAATTAAGGCCAACAGGCTCCAATGCAGTACAGAACTCCCCAGCCACAATTTAATGCAGCATGTATAAGGCCACCACACAACATGGCTCCATATCCTAGACCTCAGAATTTCGGCAATCAGTAGCAAGGATATCATCCACCTCCACCACCACATGGTGGTAGACATGACGATGGGTTCGCAGAGTTGAAAGCTATGATGCAACAGGTAATTGGGTCAAATGCCAAAACAAAATAAGAGGATAGATGCACATGATGCCTCCATCAAGAATATTGAAGTACAGGTTGGTCAGATTGCAATGTCTCTCAACAATTGTCCTCAAGGGACATTGCCTACAGATACACAAACAAACCCAAAGGACCAAGTCCCAAAGCAGATGATGGCAGTAACCCTGAGAAGCGGCAGGGATCTTGATGCTAAGAATAAAAGTAAGAAAATCGACAGACAGGCTGAGACATCAACCCCATTGCCCATTGAACTGGAGGAATCCACAGGGTTGACAGAAGTCACAGTCCAGCCAGTTGCTGAATATAAAGAAGCAAAACAGGGAACGGAGAAAGTAGCTGAACAGGTAGAGCAGCAGATTGATGAGAAAGTGATAGAAAAAGAAAAGTCCCAAGACACTGGGAAGAAGCGGCCTCCACTACCATTCGCCCAAAGGTTGGCCAAACACCAGAAAGAGGAGCAATACAAAAAGTTCTTCGAGATGCTCAAGCAAATCGAGGTAAACATTCCATTAGTTGAAGCTTTAAAAGAAATGCCTGGTTATGCTAAGATGATGAAGGATTTGATGTCGCGGAAATTTGATTTCCAAGACTTGGCCACAGTAACACTTACCCAGACTTGTAGTGTAGTGGTCTCTAGACCCATTGCTGAGAAGCTATCTGATCCAGGTAGTTTCACCATCCCATGCACTATAGGTAATTATGCCTTTACTAAGGCTTTATGTGATTTGGGGGCAAGCATTAATCTCATGCCCTTAGTTATTTATAAGAGGTTAGGTATTGGGAGAGCCAGACCCACCTCTATGCTTTTACAGCTTGCTGATAGGACGGTAAAGCGTCCATTTGGTATTATAGATGATGTGCTTATCCAGGTTGGGAAGTTCGTGTTTCCCGCCGATTTTGTTATTCTTGATTGCAAGGTCGACGAAGAAATTCCCATAATCCTAGGAAGACCATTCCTAGCCACCGAGAGAGCCATAATTGATTGTGAAACTGGGGAACTCAAGATGAGGTTGAATGATGAGGAGATCATTTTCAATGTGCAAAAATCCATGAGGCGCCCTAGTGAGTTTGCAAATTGTTCTCTCATTGATGCGGTTGATGTGATACTGGAGACCGACGATGCAGAGTTGACCATTAAAGATCCACTTCAAGCATGGCTGATGAACATGGAAGAGGTAAATGGTGAAATTTTAGCCGAATGGGTACTATCTCTGGAAGTCAAGGGATTTTGGTAGAGAGAGCTTGAGTTCGAACCTCTACACTTAGAGAAAAGAGAGAGCCCGCCAGCAAAGCCATCCATAGAAGAGCCACCAAAGCTCGAACTTAAACCACTACCATCACATCTCAGGTATGAATATCTAGGTCCTAACTCCACGTTACATGGTATTATCTCACCTAGTTTGTTGGATGTGCAGGCCCAAAAGCTTATACAGGTACTCAAGGAATGCAAGACTGCCATCGGGTGGACCATGGCAGACATAAAGGGGATTAGCCTAGCCTATTGTATGCATAAAATGCTCTTGGAAGATGGACACAAGCCTTCCAGGGAACATCAAAGAAGGCTGAACCCCAACATGAAGGAAGTGGTGAAGAAGGAAGTAATAAAGTGGCTAGATGCAGGAATCATCTTCCCAATCTCAGACATCAACTGGGTTAGCCCGGTCCAATGTGTGCCAAAGAAAGGAGGCATGACGGTAGTGAAAAACAAGAACAATGAATTGATTTCAACAAGAACCGTCACCGGATGGAGAATATGCATGGACTACAGGAAGTTGAATCTAGCCACCCGCAAAGATCACTTCCCACTTCCCTTCATTGATCAAATGCTTGACAGGTTGGCAAGGAGGTCCCATTTTTGCTTTCTGGATGGATACTCGGGGTATAATCAAATCTCCATAACCCCTGAAGGTAGAGAGAAGACCTCCTTCACATGCCCATATGGCATCTTTGCCTTCAGGAGGATGCCATTCGGACTATGCAATGCGCCTGCCACATTCCAAAGGTGCATGATGGCTATTCTCACCGACATGGTGGAAGACATTATGGAGGTGTTCATGGATGATTTCTAAGTGGTAGGGAATTCATTCGATGAATGCCTTGCCAATCTGACTAGAGTGCTAAAATGGTGCATGGAAACAAACTTAGTGCTAAACTGGGAGAAGTGCCATTTTATGGTACATGAAGGTATAGTAATTGGGCACCGGGTTTCAAGCAAAGGCATTGAGGTAGACCATGCTAAAGTTGATATCATTGCAAAGTTGCCTCCACCAACATCCGTCAAGGCCATAAGAAGCTTTCTTGGACACGCCGGTTTTTACCGGAGGTTCATCAAAGACTTCTCCAAAATATCAAACCCTCTTTGTAAGTTACTTGAAAAAGATCACCCTTTTGTTTTTTCTGATGAATGCAGGATTGCTTTTGAGGAACTAAAGAAGATGTTGGTCACATCACCCATCATCATTGCCCCAGACTGGGAGCAACCTTTTGAGTTAATGTGTGATGCAACTGACTATGCAGTGGGGGCAGTGCTGGGCCAAAGAAAGATAAGCTGATGCATCCAATATACTATGCAAGTTGAACTCTGAGTGGAGCACAGCTAAACTACACAGTAACGGAAAAGGAGATGCTTGCAGTCGTGTTCGCATTCGAAAAATTCCGGTCCTATCTCATAAGATTAAAGGTAATCATATGCACAGAGCATGCAGCTTTAAGATATTTAATTCAAAACAGGACACTAAGTTGCGCCTGATTCGTTGGGTGTTGCTTCTCCAAGAGTTCGACCTTGAAATTAGGGATAGAAAAGTTACTGAAAATCAAGTCGCTGACCACTTGTCAAGACTTGAAGGAGCTGAACTTGTCAAAGAGAGTGGAGAAATTCTGGATACCTTTCCAGATGAGCAGTTGCTCACCACCACTCTCCTTGAAACACCATGGTATGCTGACTATGCTAATTACCTAGCCAGTGGTATTGTTCCTCATGACCTCTCATCGGTCCAGAGGGAAAGATTTTTTCGTGAAATTCAGTGTTATTATTAGGATGAACCATACTTGTTTAGGATATGTCTTGATAACATGATCCGGAGATGCCTCCCTGAGATAGAACAATCTTCTGTTTTGCAGGCATGTCACGCTTCAGCATATGGCGGTCACTTTGGAGGAATACGTACAGCTGCCAAAATACTTGAGGCCGGTTTCTATTGGCCAACGGTGTTTAAAGATGCACACTTGTGTGTGAAAGGTTGCAACGAATGTCAACGCACCGGGAATATCTAGCGGCGTCATGAAATGCCAATGAACCCAATCCAGCAAGTTGAAGTGTTCGATGTCTGGGGAATAGATTTCATGGGTCCCTTAATAAGCTCATACGGCAATAAGTACATACTTGTTGTAGTTGAATACATGTCCAAATGGGTGGAAGCTGCAGCATTACCCACTAATGATGCTAAGGTGGTAGTGGGATTTTTTCAGAAGAATATTTTCACTCGGTTCGGGACTCCAAGGGCTATCATTAGTGACGGGGGCACACACTTTTACAACCGAGCTTTTGAGAAGTTATTGGCCAAGTATGATGTTAAATACCGTGTGGCCACTCCATATCACCCGCAAACTAGCGGGCAAGTTGAGGTCTCCAACAGGGCGATAAAAAGTGTACTGACTAAAACAGTGAACGCCACAAGAACCGACTGGTCCAGAAATCTTGATGACGCACTATGGGCTTATAGAACAGCATTCAAGACACCCATTGGCATGTCTTCATACAAATTGGTGTTTGGGAAAGCTTGTCATCTACCGGTTGAATTAGAGCACAAAGCTTGGTGGGCATTGAAACAATTGAATCTCAACTTGAATGAAGCAGGTAAAGCAAGGCTAACTGGGTTGCATGAATTAGAAGAATTTCGGTATCTGGCGTTTGGAAGCACTAGATTGTATAAAGAGAGAATGAAGCGGATTCATGATCAAAATATCGTTGAGCGGAACTTCAAAAACGGGGACAAAGTACTACTATACAATTCAAGATTACGATTGTTGCATTCCTTGGATCCTCACCTTAGACAGTTTCATTTGGTTATGAAAGAAACGCTTTATCCTTAGCGTTAAGGTCTCTATCAAGCACTCTTCTAAAGCTATCTTCAAGACCTCATATTCAACTTGCTTCCTCATCTACATAGCATGAACTCGCTCGAAGTGCTTTTTCCTACTATGGTGGAGTTTACCAAGAACTCTAAACGTTCGGAGCGCCGGTTCTATTTCAGAAGAAGAATGATGGCAGTTTAACATTTTGCATCGATTATATAGAGCTGAACAATGTGAACATCATGAACAAGTACCATATACCACTTATTGCAGACCTTTTTCGATCAGTTGAGTGGAGCACGATACTTCACGAAGTTTGATTTGCGGTCGGGGTATTATCAAGTGCGTATTGCCGAGGGTGAACATATTTGTTTTATTTTGTATTGGCTTTGCAAGTTCTTGCTGTGCATCCCTGCCCGATCTTTTTCTTCGGATTATCTGTTTTTAGCCAAAATACTAGCTTCTGGGAAGAGGGTTATAGACTCATTCAGGTTGAGACGGACTCCCTAGTTTCTATACAGGAAGCTGCATAATGGCCGGGCCTGAGGATCCACATTTCAATATTATCCTGAAATGTGAAGGGGTTAGAGGTGTGAATTGAGGCCTATTTGACACAAATGAGCATCCTAACAAAGAAAGTGGAAGAATCGGGGGTTAAGTAGCAGGTTCACATTGTAGATACTACTAATGGTGGTTTATGCACATCTTGCAATAGCCAACCCATAGGTAATCCATGGGCTGCAGACCAAGAACATCATCATCAGCATGAGGATATGAACTATGTGGCTAACTATGGAGGGCAGCGACAAGGTAATCAAAACAGGGGCCAACAGGCTCCAATGCAGTACAGACCTCACCAGCCACAATTTAATGCAGCAGGTATAAGGCCACCACACAACATGGCTCCATATCCTAGACCTCAGAATTTCAGCAATCAGCAGCAGGGATATCATCCACCTCCACCACCACATGGGGGTAGACATGACGATGGGTTTGCAGAGTTGAAAGCTATGATGCAGCAGGTAATTGGGTCAAATGCCAAAACAAATGAGAGGATAGATGCACATGATGCCGCCATCAAGAATATTAAAGTACAGGTGGGTCATATTATATGTCTCTCAACAATCGTCCTCAAGGGACATTGCCTGCAGATACACAAACAAACCCAAAGGACCAAGTCCCAAAGCAGATGATGGCAGTAACCCTAAGAAGCGGCAGAGATCTTGATGCTGAGAATGAAAGTGAGAAAATCGACAGATAGGCTGAGACATCCACCCTATTCCCCATTAAACTGGACGAATCCACAGGGTTGACAGAAGTCACAGTCCAACCAATTGCTGAAAATAAAGAATCAAAACAGGAAACAGAGAAAGTAGCCGAACAGGTAGAGCAACAGATTGATGAGAAAGTGATAGAAAAAGAAAAGTCCCAAGTCACTGGGAAGAAGAGGCCTCCACTACCATTCCCCCAAAGGTTGGCCAAACACTAGAAAGTGGAGCAATACAAAAAGTTCTTCGAGATGCTCAAGCAAATCCAGGTAAACATTCCATTAATTGAAGCTTTAAAAGAAATGCCTGGTTATGCTAAGATGATGAAGGATTTGATGTCGCGAAAATTTGATTTCCATGACTTGGCCACAGTTACACTTACCCAGACTTGTAGTGCAGTGGTCTCTAGACCCATTGCTGAGAAGCTATCTGATCCAGGTAGTTTCACCATCCCATGCACTATAGGGAATGATGCCTTTACTAAGGCTTTATGTGATTTGGCGGCAAGCATTAATCTCATGCCCTTAGTTATTTATAAGAGGTTAGGTATTGGGAGTGCCAGACCCACCTCTATGCTTTTACAGCTTGCTGACAGGACGGTTAAGCGTCCATTTGGTATTATAGATGATGCGTTTATCCAGGTTGGGAAGTTCGTGTTTCCCGCCGATTTTGTTATTCTTGATTGCAAGGTCGACGAAGAAATTCCCATAATCCTAGGAAGACCATTCCTAGCCACCGGGAGAGCCATAATTGATTGTGAAACTAGGAACTCATGATGAGGTTGAATGATGAGGAGATCATTTTCAATGTGCAAAATTCCATGAGGCACCCTAGTGAGTTCGGAAATTGCTCTCTCATTAATGCGGTTGATGTGATAGTGGAGACCGACGATGCAGAGTTTACCATTGAACATCCACTTCAAGCAGAGTTTACCTGATGAACATGGAAGAGGTAAATGGTGAAAGTTTAGCCGAATGGGTACTCTCTCTCGAAGGCAAGGGATTTTGGCAGAGAGAGCTTGAGTTCGAACCTCTACACTTAGAGAAAAGAGAGAGACCGCCAGCAAAGCCATCCATAGAAGAGCCACCAAAGCTCGAACTTAAACCACTACCATCACATCTCAAATATGAATATCTAGGACCTAACTCCACGTTACTTGTTATTATCTCATCTAGTTTGTTAGATGTGCAGGCCCAAAAGCTTATACAGGTACTCATGGAATGCAAGACTGCCATCGAGTGGACCTTGGCAGACATAAAGGGGATCAGCCTACCATATTGTATGCATAACATTCTCTTGGAAGATGGACACAAGCCTTCTAGGGAACATATAAGAAGGTTGAACCCCAACATGAAGGAAGTGGTGAAGAAGGAAGTAATAAAGTGGCTAAATGCGGGAATCATCTTCCCAATCTCAGACAGCAGCTGGGTTAGCCATGTCCAATGTGTGCCAAAGAAAGGAGGCATGGCGGTAGTGAAAAACGAGAACAATGAATTGATTTCAACAAGAACCGTCACCAGGATTGAGAATATGCATCGACTATAGGAAGTTGAATCTAGCCACCGGCAAAGATCACTTCCCACTTCCCTTCATTGATCAAATGCTTGACAAGTTGGTAGGGAGGTCCCATTTCTGCTTTATGGATGGATACTCGGGGTACAATCAAATCTCCATAGCCCCCAAAGATAGAGAGAAGACCTCCTTCACATGCCCATATGGCATCTTTGCCTTCTGGAGGATGCCATTCGGACTATGCAATGCGCCTGCCACATTCCAAAGGTGCATAATGGCAATTCTCACCGACATGGGGGAAGACGTTATGGAGGTGTTCATGGATGATTTCTCAGTGGTAGGGAATTCATTCGATGAATGCCTTGCCAATCTTACTAGAGTGCTAAAATGGTGCATGGAAACAAACTTAGTGCTAAACTGGGAGAAGTGCCATTTTATGGTACAAGAAGGTATAGTATTGGGGCACCGGGTTTCAAGCAAAGGCATTGAGGTAGATCGTGTTAAAGTTGATGTCATTGCAAAGTTGCCTCCAACAACATCCGTCAAGGCCATAAGAAGCTTTCTTGGACACGCCGGTTTTTACCGGAGGTTCATCAAAGACTTCTCCAAAATATCAAACCCTCTCTGTAAGTTACTTGAAAAAGATCACCCTTTTGTTTTTTCTGATGAATGCAGGATTGCTTTTGAGGAACTAAATAAGAGGTTGGTAACAGCACCCATCATCATTACCCCAGACTGGGAGCAACCTTTTGAGTTAATATGTGATGCAACTGACTATGCAGTGGGGGCAGTGCTGGGCCAAAGGAAAGATAAGCTGATGCATCCAATATACTATGCAAGTTGAACTCTGAGTGGAGCACATCTAAAATACACAGTAACAGAAAAGGAGATGCTTGCGGTCTTGTTCCCATTCGACAAATTCCGGTCCTATCTCATAGGATCAAAGGTAATCGTATGCATAGACCATACAACTTTAAGATATTTAATTGAAAAAAGGACTCTAAGTCGCGCCTGATTCATTGGGTATTTCTTCTCCAAGAGTTCGACCTCGAAATTAGGGATAGAAAAGGTACAAAAAATCAAGTCGCTGACCAATTGTAAAGACTTGAAGGAGCTGAAGTTGTCAAAGAGAGTGGAGAAATTCTTTAAACCTTTCCAAACGAGCAGCTACTCACCACCACGCTCCTTGAAACACCATGGTATGCTGACTATGCTAATTACCTAGCTAGTGGTATTGTTCCTCATGACCTCTCATCGGTCCAGAGGAAAAGATTTTTGCGTGAAATTCAGTGTTATTATTGGGATGAACCATACTTGTTTAGGATATGTCTTGATAACATGATCCGGAGATGCGTCCCCGAGATAGAACAATCTTCTGTTTTGCAAGCATGTCACGCTTCAGCATATGGCGGTCACTTTGGAGGAATACGTACAGCTGCCAAATTACTTGAGGCTGGTTTCTATTGGCCAACGATGTTTAAAGATGCGCACTTGTGGGTGAAAGGTTGCAACAAATGTCAACGCACCGGGAACATCTCCCGTCGTCATGAAATGCCAATGAACCCAATCCAGCAAGTTGAAGTGTTCGATGTCTGGGGAATAGATTTCATGGGTCCCTTTATTAGCTCATACGGCAATAAGTACATACTTGTTGTAGTTGACTACGTGTCCAAATGGGTGGAAGCTGCAGCATTACCCACCAATGATGGTAAGGTGGTAGTGGGATTTTTTAAGAAGAATATTCACCCGGTTCGGGACTCCAAGGGCTATCATTAGTGACGGGGGCACACACTTTTGCAACCGAGCTTTTGAGAAATTATTGGCCAAGTATGATGTTAAACACCGTGTGGCCACTCCATATCACCCGCAAACTATCGGGCAAGTTGAGGTCTCCAACAGGGAGATAAAAAGTGTACCGACTAAAATAGTGAACGCCACAAGAACCGACTGGTCCAGAAAGCTTGATGACGCACTATGGGCTTATAGAACAGCATTCAAGACACCCATTGGCATGCCTCCATACAAATTGGTGTTTGGGAAAGCTTTTCACCTACCGGTTGAATTAGAGCACAAAGCTTGGTGGGCACTGAAACAATTGAATCTCAACTTGAATGAAGCAGGTAAAGCAAGGCTAACTGGGTTGCATGAATTAGAAGAATTTCAGTATCTAGCGTTTGAAAGCACTAGATTGTATAAAGAGAGAATGAAGCGGATTAATGATGAAAATATCGTTGAGTGGAACTTCAAAAACGGGGACAAAGTACTACTATACAATTCAAGATTACGATTGTTCCCAGGTAAATTGAAATCAAGGTGGTAAGGACCTTCAAGGTAATTGAGGCATTTGAGTCAGGAGCTATGGAAATTCAAACTATGGATGGATCACGTACATTCAAGGTAAACAGACGGCGGTTGAAACCTTACATAGGTCTGGATGACATGGAGGATAAGGTAGAATTGCGGTTGGATGGACCTCAAAGGTCTAGCGAGCCTTAAAATGCGCTAAGTTGAGTCGTGCCGCGATGTTTAATCAGGCGCTACGTGGGAGGCAACCCACGAACATGTTATAAGTATTTTTATTTTAGTAGTATTTAACAAAATAAAATAAGAAAAAACAAAATTTTAGCTGAACAATTGAGAAAAAAATTGAGAGAGGGGCAATGTCCGCGGTCCATCTGCGACCGCGGTCCATCTGCGACCGCGGTCCATCTGCGACCGCGGATGAACCGCGAAAAAATGACCTCTCTGAACTTTCTCTTTTCGCGGTCCATTCGCGGCCGTGAACCAACCGCGAGAAAATGTCCTCTTTGAATCTCGACTATTCGCGGTCCATCCGCGGCCGCAAACCAACCTCGAATAGTCGCGGCCAGTTCCGCGGTCGGCTAAAATAAACGTTTTTTTTTTTATTTTTCTTTTTTCCCCCTTTCTTTAAACCCTAAAAACCCATCCCCTCTTTCTTATAGCCCTCATAGCCGCCCCCCACTCTCCAAATCTCTCTTTCTCTAACTTCAAATCCTCTCCCTTCTCTCTAAACATTTCCCAACCCCCTCTTCTCCAAATCATCCCATTCTTCCTCCATACTCCTCAATTGTTATCACTTGTAAGTTTCTATACTTTTTTCTCTTTTGTTTTGTTTTTATTTTTAGTTGTTGATTATTTATTTTTAAGTATTAATTAGAGATAGTTAGTTTAGGATAAATCTTGAATATAACTTTGTTTCTTTTTGCACATTACATGTTTCAATGAATTTCTTCTAAAGAACCTTGTTATATGATGGAAGTTTGGTAAGGAATGAGTTGTTGGGTCTTCAATTATGTTATGATGCTAATTTTATGGTTTGGAAACCCAAATAGTAATTACACCATGTATGTTGGTTGATTAGCCAAGTTGGGAAAATTATCATTGTTCATAATTTATTAATGTAGTTTTAGGAGAAATAATGCCCAACTCATGAATTGGTAATGGTGTATTTTATTGAGGATGGATTAAGTCAATTGGGTAATGTTAGAAGTGTTCAAATAACTAAGTGTGGGGTGCTTGAATAGGCATGTGTAAAATAGTTAGATAAAGAATCTAAATATAGGAGTATGAGGTAATTGCACGAAAAAAAATGGTCAATTGTGTTATCTCACGGATGGCGAAGTCTGAGTAGCCTTCCGAGGACTAACGGTTTACAAAATGTTTTGGCTATCTTATTTGTGCAGGATCATGGCCCCAAAGAGAGCTCGACATGGTGCTAGCTCATCCATGCACCCGACTTATGATGAGTCTAGGTTTGCTTGTGAAGAAGCGGAGAATGGATTTAACATTAAAGCAACCAAGAAGTGGCTCCAAGAGGTAGAAGTTGACCGGATAGCTATCCGCTCGGAGAAGCCGGAAATATATGATGAGATTCGGAGGCGCGAGATGGAGTTCCTCTTTGACTCACCTCCTAATGTGAACAAGATGCATGTCCGGGAATTCTACGCCGATGCTCCTTACCATATGGCCAGAGAAGTATTCGTCAGAGGTAAGCATGTCAATGCCCATCTTCCTACTATTAGGCAGATACTTAGATTGCCATTGCACACTAGTGATGTCGACTATTACCATGATAGGCCTGGTGTCACATAGGACATGCTAATAGAGGCCTTATGTGTAGACGACATCCCGGTGTGGATTAGAAATAAGACTTTACACTCTAACTGCTTTACACACATAGCTAAATATTGGTTCTCCATAATTTGCAACCGTGTCTTGCCCTCGAGTAACACCACGGATGTTAACTTTAATAGGGTAGTTTTGACTTGGTGTTTTGTAACACATCGGGATGTTGATATCGTCCGAGTAATTAGTGATGAGATGGTATTGAGGGGATCCCTCACTGCCAAGGGTTTTTATTACCCATCTCTTGTCACTACGCTGTGTTTCCTTCATCAGACCCCAGTAACTGATGCTGATGGTGAGCTAATACCTAAAGCTCCATTTAGAGCTTCTACTATCCGGGTTGGATGAGACACAACCCCAATTAACTTGGATGAGGAGGGCGATCCTGTACCGGTTTCCCGGGCCAGGCGCTCCATGGATTCATCCGGACCTTCCAGGCCTGCTCCTCGTGGAGCAAGTATGTCTAGGTCCGAGTCCATACGACCTATGCTAAGGTCCATGGAGGAGGAGGTTGCTGATCTGCGCACCTCCGTTGATGGCTTGCACACACGGCTAGACGCCATGTCTACAAGACAAGCCCGGTTAGAAAACAAGTTTATGGCATGGTTCAGAGCACTTGGACGAGCATGTCATGTCGACCCATCCACCGTCTCCGACTCCGAGTGAGTCTCAAGTAAGTTTTCTTGCCCCTTTTGTGCTTTAGTTTTTATTTATGTCATGAGGACATGACATATCTTTAAGTGTGGGGTGGGTGACTTATCTTGTACATGATGTATATATTAGTTGTAGTAGTAATATAAAATAATAAAAACACAAAAAAATCATAAAATTTAAAAAAAGAAAAAAATCCAAAAAATATGAGTAGAGGACTCTTCCTGATGACGGACTATTTAGGACAAGTACTCTTGAGGGAAGTAGTCCGCGTAGGAATTTTTCTTTTTTATTATTATATTTTTTTAGGTAATGTATCATCTCCCCCTTGGTATTTCTTTTGACCACGGTTCTTTTCCAAGGGTTTTTATTTGAACCGGGTTAGGTAGATTTTTTTTTCTTTCATTATTTTCTTAGGATTAGAGGTAAAAACGGCAACATGTAACCCCGAATATGCACATTAGCAAAAGTGTAAATTTAACTTGAGAATGTATCTTCTAAGCTTGACTGTAGAATCTCAATATGCCTTAAATTGCACAATAATGCTTGCTTGAACAGTGATAGGACTTTGTAGATAAACTGGATTCCAAATGAGTTGCATGCCATATGTGTGTGAGGTTTTTACTTACATTGTATGTTGTACATGATGCCTAGAACTTGCCTTGTCTGTTTGCAAAGCGAAATAGATGTTGTTTGGTTGTAGAAAGGATAGAGGCATTTCTTTGTGTAACCCCATATACCAATAGACATGAATTCACCCGTACATTATATCTTAGTTAACCCCTTTGAGCTTAAGCCTATTCTTTGATAACCCTTGAATGTTCATCAAATATGTATAATGTTCTACTTTACCTCCTAGAAGCACTTGTATTGTAATGAATATGCAAAAGTTTAAGTGTGGGGTGAAGGGAAATAGAAAAAGGGAAAATCAAGAATTAATGATGGAAAATAGTGGACTGGTCCAAAATAAGTTGCAAAGCAATGAGACAAAGAGCTATATCAATGAATCTAAAAAAAAAATTAGAAAGGCCAGTTACGTCAACAAAAGAAAAGTGGGGGTTAAAAGTGAAGAAAGGTGAAGGAATGTTTACGGGAGACATAAAGTAATAAACAAAAAGCAATGTTGTGAAAAAGAAAAGAAAAGTGCTTAGGGAGGTTAGCCACTATAAACAAAAGTATCCTACACGTCCCATAGCCAACATTACAAACCTTAAAGACCTCTTGATCTATGATTGAATAACTCGATTAGTGGAGTATTACACTAGGGGCAAGCCTATGGTGTGTCTGTATGCATATGAATGTTCTTTGTTGAGAGTGAGTGCATCTTTCCGATATTTATAAGTTTCATGTTTTTGAATTCTTGATGTGTGGGAACTTCTCTCAATAAATTTTGTGAGGGCATGTAATTCAAGAGGAAGAAGGTGAATTTCCAAGTTTTTGGTAATAAGTAGAGTAAGTAATAATGTGCGGGCATGAGAGTTTGCGGTTATGTAAAGATTGTGCATATCTCAGGTTGTTCATGTATAATAGCTTTTGTGACATATTTTGGGGGAGACAAATTTTTGTTAATTGGCCTAAAGTGTGATTAAATTTTCTCGAGGACGAGCAAAGTTTTAAGCGTGGGGTATTGATAATATGTGAATTTGACTATAATTATGCCCTAAATAATCACACTTTGTTATGGTATTTATGTTGTTTATGAGGACAAAATGCTTTGATTAGTGTTTGTTTGTGTGTTATAGGTACATGTGATGCAATGGATGCTAAGAAGAGTATTTTGAAGTCATATGTGGATGGAAAAGCTAAGAAAAGATCTAAGGTGAAAAGAGCTGGAAGAAGCAGTCAAAAATATGCAGCATTGTTCATCCGCAGTTCATTCGCGGTCGTGGATGAACCTCGAAAAAAGAGGCATTCTGAAGTTTGACTGTTTGCGGTTGGCTCGCGGCCGCGAATGAACCGCATAAGCCGGCGCCCAGTTCTCCTAATTGCATTCGAATTTAGTTTTTTTTAGCCCTAAAACCTCTATATAAACTCCTAGTTTGCCCCATAGAGGCATGTTGTCTTTAATTCATTACTTTTGCCAGATATTTAGTAAGAGCGAATCCTCTCAAACTCCTTCTTTTAATTTATATCAATTATTTCTTTATGATTTCAATTATTATTCTTGTTTCTTCAAGCATGAGTAGCTAAATCCTTTTCTAAGGTTTTGATGGAACCTATTGGGTGATGAACTTATCGTTTATGTGATTACAAATTGTGAACTAGATTTCTATTTGTTCAACTTCGTTCTTGTTGTAGTTAATTGGTATATGTCCTAATTAGTGGTGCCTATTTAGTGTGCATAACTTGGAAAAGAGTGTATATTTAGATATATTGTTGAACAACACCACACCTAGGTTATTGGAGGAATATATAACTTTAGGCGTAAAGACGGGGTTAGGAATAACGAAGTCTTGGGTGCAATCTTAATTGAACTATTCAAATTAAAGCTAGCTAGGGTAGCTCCGGAGAGTGCACTAGTAAATTATTGTAATTGCTCGGGAGAGGTTTACGATACACATAGCGTTCATGATTGATAGAATATATTAACAATTTGTATGAGCATAACGATAAGGGATTCCATCAGTAGGGGAAATCAATACCTTAGTCCTTCTCTATATTATTTTATTCAACATCCAATTCTTTCTTTTAAGCATTCTTAATTCTTGCAAAGTAGATATTCGAAAATCATACACAAATATATTCTAAATTTTGGGAACTTGATTCGGAAGTACTCTTGGGTTGTGAAAGTTGTGATTGATAGGTTAATTCTCTGTGGGATCGATCTTGGATTTATTAGACCAAGTTATATTGACTACGATCGTTGCTTGGACGTGAATCAGTACCGCCTATTCATTCCCACCAAGGAGCCGTAGCTTTACTTAGATAGGGCTTGACTGCCTTACCTTCTATTATATTAGTAAAGGCCCCTTAGGCTTGACTTTACTAATATAATATCAAGTAAAGGGGCATGTATCATTATTTTGTAAATAAAGAGGGGTACTTCACGAGCCGCTACTAATAATCGAAAAGGTTCACATCGAGTTCAGTCTATAGTGACAAAGGGAACGTTTCCGCCGGAGGGGTTTGTCTACATGGAAAACGTATTCACTACTCCTTATAGCGCCTTTATTCACTCGTCTTGCTACTTCGGAACTGTTTAGCGAACACGTGAAGTGGAACGTCTCTCTATAATGTTGGGTAGGTAGACTGATTATTGTAGGTGATTATCTTTGGTGGTTTAAAAAGAGTTTTGTTGGTACCAACTTCTTTCTTTTTAGTCTAGTAGATCTACATGCTCTATTGGATATAAAGTAGTTTTATGTTCAGCAATAGAAAAAGGTGAGGTTCTGCTTTCATACGAGTGCACCTCTCGTAGACGAATACCGACTCAGTCCGCTCCTACTGCACGGGAGTCTCAGCCGGTCGGTGTCGGGTCGTCCCATAGGGCACTATTCGCCTTGGGAGTGGTTCGATCATCATGCTACTTTGTGGGGTAGGGGACCAGACTGGTGACTGCTGTGGTTGTTGTCTGCAGGGTATGTGATGTAAGGCCCCATAAATATTTTGTGCATAAAACCAAGTAGATGTGGTGTCATGGTCCGAATAATGTGTTAGGAATGCGTAGAATTCTTCGCGGCGAGCAAGCTCGCCGCGGTTCGGACCCTTGGTAGTGATTTAAGTTTCAAAAATGTAGCGAATTAATTTTTCCGAAAAATGTCAAATATGCGGTCAAGAATGCGACCGCAAACCTGACATGCGGACCGCATTCTTGCCGCAAAACGTTCCAGAGAATTTCCCAAAAATCGTGTCAAAAGTGCGGTTGATATGCGATCGCATGTCAAATCTGCGGTGCACTTTGCGACCGCAGAATCAACATGCGGTCCGCATAGTGACCGCATTCCTTAACAGAACCTGTGTAAATTTGGGGCAATTCTGCGGTCACTATACGGACCGCATGTTGATTCTGCGGTCGCATAGTGCACCGCATAATTGACCCCGGCCCAGATTTTTGTAACATTTTGACCGGAGCTCTTCTTTAATATAACACACTTCTTCTTCATTTTATCATATCATCTTACCAAAATTAGAGAGAGAAGAGAGGGTTTTTAGAGAGAGAAATCTTTCATCTTCAAAGATTGTTCCAACCATCTTAATTCCAAGGGATCTTAGGGCAAGGATTCAACTTCCCCAATCTTTTCTAGGTAAAAACCCTAACTATTTTCTTTGATTTTCAGTTTTAATTGGGTACAGAGAGGTTTTCATATAATAGCTTTTAAAAATAGAATTTTTACACTCATGCATGATTATTGAACTTGATTTCTAGTAAAAAGAAGTGAGTAGAAGTAAGAGTCTTCAAGAACAAGGTTGGCAAGAGTAGGATATCTTGGGTAAGCATAAAGTAGAAAGTTAACGGAAGAGAAGAAAACTCATCACCAGGTATGTATGGCTAATTTTGATTCTTGTAAAATCGCCCAAATGTGTGCGAATTGTTTTGGCATGTGTCAAATTGAGAAATTTTACGTAATTCTTTGATTTCCTTGTTGAGCATTTGATTGATGTTGAACTACGTGTGGTGTGGTATGAAATATGAATTGAAAGATAAAAAGGTAATCGAGATTGGTAAAGAATTGGGAACAACCATTGTGATGGCATATTTGGCTTATTGTGGAAGGAATTTGAAACACCTTAATTGTGGTAAATTGTTGAACATGATTATGTGGGCATCTTCGATTTTGGAATACTTGTAACTTGGTTTTGATATTGGCTTGAGAAGAAATTGAGAACATGAACCAATGTGTAAGTTGCTTATTTGAACTTGTTGAAATTGTGTGTAGTACCTTATCTGCTGCTGTTTGAAATTGTTGTGTTTTCAACTGTAAGGCGGGGTCGTGTTGCGCGCCGCAACGTGGGGAAATAAGGTGTGGGTTGGGGTGATAAGGGTGGCCGAGGTAATAAGGGTGGTCGGGGGCAATAAGGATGGAAAGCGATCGAAATCGCTATTGAAAATTGATACAAAAATCAATAATGTGAAATTGTGAAAGGAGACAGCAGGAGAGTTTGCAACCTGTGGGGCACCGATTGCCCCTTTGTTTGACTACTTGTGCTTTACGTGATTGATTGGTTATTGTTAAATTGGTTGATCGTAGAAAGTGCTTTGTGTGAGAATTATTTGAAATGAGGAAAATGTGGAAACATGGTTGGCTCTGGCTTAATTAATTGTTGATGTAATTTAATGGCTTGAGTTTACTTGGGACAAAGTTTGTCCATACATACCAGTACAATTCAAGTGTACTGACGTCCCTTTTGCCGGGGGCGCTACATTCGTGTTATGATTGTAGGTGGATCAATAGCAGGCACTTCAGCTCATCGGCAGTAGTATCCTTCTCCTTCCACTGCCTGTTTTGGTGAGCCCCTTTTCTTCCTCGGGGCCTTGTGTGGTTCATGCCACTCGGTTTAGATTTCATTTTGGTTTTGTAAGGTATAGCCGGAGCCTTGTTACCGGCAAGTATTGTATTTCCCTTTTTGTATCCTAGAGGCTCTGTAGACATGTAAACTGTGGGACTCCAATCTTATGTATATATATTGTGTTATGTCGGGCGTTGTAAAAATTGAAATCTTGTTAATGAATCACTCGTATCGTTTTATTTGTTTAATGTGAAATCAATTATGATTAGTAATATATTTGGTTAATGAGAAACGGTCATCACAGGGGTAACGCGTGGGAATGAAAGGCACCCAGGGTCCGCTTGACTGGGGCAACCCGGTCAGGCGCCGGTCATGTTCCTCGATTTGGGGCGTGACATGTGACACCCCACAAGTTGACTAGTGCTGAGCTAGGAGATTTTCCTTTGGATCGCTGCAATGCTCGTTGAACTGTTCAAGTAGAAGTGAATAGGTAAGAAGTAGAAAGGCCCATATCAATCATCTCCATAGGAGACAATATGAGCAAAAGACAGGAATCCCTAAATCCCGTAGAAAAGAACCCACTCTGTAGGGAGTGAGGGGGGTATTCAAAAAGGGAAGCCGCGGGTTCTTTCTTTCCTTGTAGGAAAGGTCTTGGTTTGGTATGGCATTAGAGAAAACTTGTTATGGTTATGCGGCTACATAGAAAAGGCTGGTGGGGCTTCAGGCGGGTTTTTTTATGAATAGTTTCAATCAAAATTCCATCGATTGTAACTAGTGATTGCCCGGGTCGGTGTGTGATCACCAAAGGTGATGTAACCCTTTAGATGCTCTATCCGCCCATGCCGAATACCTCCGGCCGGTTCCACCGGGTATGGCCAGGAGCTGGTTTGGGGAATCACGGGGCCTTACTTATTCTGGGGGGACTTGATTCTGAAATGGAATGATTGATAGAATCGATATTTGATGGAAGAATGACCGAGACCATAAAATCCTTTCACACCCGCACATGTTGCTGAATATATAAGGAAGTTCACACACCCTGGAAAAATCCATCCTGTATCCCTGACTTGCCAGCTTGATCCCTTGTCTTATTTACGGTTTTCCTAGCGGGTGGTTTATGTCTTGTCCTTTTAGGTCACCTGACCTGGGCTGATGGCACTTCGTAATGACTTGTCTAGAGTCCAGTGGCTCTCTAAGGCTTCGATGAACTAGTACCTGCCACCAAAACATTGTGAAGGATTCAGTGAATGACTTGAAACATAGTAACACAAGACAATTCACTGAATGGTTGTTGGCTCTACCGGAGGAGTCTAAAATCAACAATGTGTAATTGCTTAGGCATTGAGTGTTCCGTTGCTTGAGGAAGTATGTGAGAGGATCGATGTTGAGCAGAAGTGTGGTTAAAGCAGCCAACAACGCATCCCCTTTTACTTAGTAGGGCTTGAAAGCTTGGACAATTTCTTTTCCTTTCCTGTCCAGTATTTTCAATCCAAGCCAAAATAGGAAAAGCTGCACGCACCACTACGCCCGGTTATCAATTGAATGTCAGTAGGGTCTGATATTCATTCCTTACTCAAATAGGAAGGTAGCAGTCTCAATCTAGCGTCGTGGTCCAGAACAAGCCTTTGCTGATCCATGGGGTTTTTGTTTTGGTTATATGAAGTGCTTCTTTGCTCACTTGCAGCGCCTCGACTCGAGTTTCTGCTGTAGGATTGAGTGAGGTGACAAGAGCTGAAGCCAAGGTTCCTTGCTACGCTCCATAGATGTTCGTTCGATTCTTGTGGATTTGGGGTGTGTTTGAATTCAGCCTCTTGTTAGGTCTTCACTGTAGGATTGTCCACCTTCTCATGCCTCTCTACCATACCCTTAGAAAGTGACAATGGATGACTTCCATTACTAAATGAAAGAACTTTTCAAACTAGTTGATATTTGTTCCCTGGTTGCACCCCACAATAAGTTCTAATTTACTAAATCACATGTTTCTATTTTTGGAACATCACATGTAGTGTTTTTTGGGGGAGAATCACTCGGCGCGGGGCCTCCCGTGTGAGGTCAGGTGATGGTCAACAACTCAGGTAGGAAATGCTAAAAAACGGCTAACTATGCAAGAGCTCTTTTCCCATTATACGCTCTAAAAAAGGGTATGTCGGGTTTTTGGACCCTATGTTGAGTAAGGGTTCCAAACCTTCCAAAAGTGATAGGTATGTGTTGTTTCTTGGCACTCTCTTTCTATATTATGCCAACCTAAAAAGAGCGATGGAAAGTGGATTTCGGGTTCAATAGTCTCGAGAAGGTATTAGCCACCGGTGACCATACTTTCGTAAAAGCACCATTTTGGCGGTGGTTCCTCTCCTTCCTCTTGAACTTCGAACAAAAAATCAATTTCGCCACCAGCTCGACTAAGATTTTCGAATCGGAAAAGTAAACTGAACTTGACTTAAGACGAAGGAAGCGAGTGCCGAAAAAAACTGCTTTCTTAAGGCTTTAAACTACTAGTCATTAAGACTACTACGAATGAAAAGTAATGAAGTCCTTTTATTGACTTGGCCTGCGTGCATTATACCTAACCTTTTAACTTGATTTCAATCTCAACAAAGAAATGTAAAGCATAACCGTTTGCTTGCTTGCAATGCCTCTTAGTATTTTATTTCAGCCTACTTTGTGAAGATCTCTCGGGTGTCTACGGCAGATCCGATCAGTCTTGTGATGAAGAGAAGCATTTTCCAATGTTGAAAGGTATCGTCACGACAACTAAATTTGTCCGGTAAACTACTCGGGGCTCCCCATGGTTTAGTAAAAGGGAAGGGATATTTTTTGTTCATCCAGTGGTTCATTCATTATGGACTAAAAAGTGGTTGGATGATTAGTGATGTTTTAAAAACTCCATAGAATTCATGATCAGCCATTCTAGTTTTGCTTTCGGCAAGTAGCGACGCAAATCTATGCTTTCTATCTTTCAATCGGATACCAATTGCTTGGATGCATTTGAAATCCTCGAGATGACTTGCAGAATAAATTCATTCTAGGTTTGTCTTGTGTCTCCTTAATAAACGGTCCATTTATTGATGGGCGAACAACGGGGATTGAACCCACGCGTGGTGGATTCACAATCCACTTCCTTGATCTACTTGGCTACATCTGCCCCTACTCCCGCGCAAGTTAAAATCTCTATCTACGATCAAATCCTTTCTGAACTCCCCTATGACCGCTTATCAATGATAAGCTTTTTCCTATACTATAGGGGCAAGTCTATTGTTATGTTTCAAAATTTGGGGAAACAAAGCTTAAACAAGTAGAAGCTTCCTGGCAAAGCTTCAAACAAAGAGGTTAGGTTGTTCACTTCATTGATTTGACTTCACTTTACTTGAGATAAAATATAGGGGTCGGTCGGGCAGTGAAGGCTCATTTAGTAGACAATGAGCGAGCTGCAAGCACCTACTCGAGAAGCAACAAACGGAACTTGAACTTGAAGAAGCGAGCCTCTATCAAATATAGCCATTGCGAGCTAGCCCGTTGTCTTGTATAGGGTGGAAAACCTGCGCACCCCTAAACTACAAGCTTTCTTTGAAGCCCCTACAACATGGGATATTTGAAGAATCCTCTTTCTACAAACTTTTCTATAATATAAGAGAAGATCTTCGAGCTTTCTTCGCATGCTTGAGTGCGTCCCCGTTCTATTAGTAAGGTTGTCAAATTTCCTTTAGGTCCTTTTTGACCATAATATAAATAATAGGGGTAGGGGGACGCTAACGAGCAAGAAAATGGATGCGCTAAGGAGCAACTTCGCAGCTGCTATGCCCTTGCTTCTTGCCTTATCTTTTACTAAGAAACTAATCTAAATAGAACCCCTTCTTTTTCAAAGTCAACTTTCTCCCTTCTTGCTTTAGTGAAATAAGGGGCGGTAACGTGACCTTCCTTCTGCTGGCTTTGCCCTATCTATTCATCTATTTTCTCAAATGGATATTTAGGGATCTCTCTTGTTCATAGATCTTAAAACCAGATCTATATCCATTTCTCAATAGATATATTTATCGATAGAAAGATATAGATCTTTATATGGATCTATCTCCATATCTAAATATGGAAGAACCGACACAACAAGGGCATAACCAAAAGAAGGTTCTTACCCTGTCCCCGACAATGTCCCGGAGCCACCATTCTCTTTCTTTCTTCAATCGTTCTGATCTAGACAAGTGGTTCATTTCATCCTCCTATCTACGCAATTCTCTGTGTTCGTTTGTGATCATGTTGGCTGAAAGGTAGTTGTACAGGAGCAGCTGTGAAACGGCGATTCCCCCCATTCCATTTAAGTAGTGAGGTCCTCCTTCCCCACCATTCTGACCTATTATTGATAAGGATTTTTCCGATGTTGAAGATAACTTGCTTACCAAGTTTCCCACTTGAGAAGCTAGTCTCCAAGAAAAATGCGAGGAGGAAGCAAAGCTATCTACGAAGCATTGCTTCTCCCGTTGTAGTCTTAATACTCGGCTTGTCGCTACTTTGATTCAAAAGGTAACCGACGGTTCCCGACATTCTCCGCTTTTCACAACCGTAACCACTTGTCATTCCAATTACTTCATCCATAAACCTTTTTTTATTTCAAAATAGGGATACGCTCTAAAAAAATAAAGGAGAATCTTCCATTCTAGAAGCTACCGCTTCTTGCCTCCCTCGGGGTATGAAGTTCCCTTCCCTTTTCTAAAATACCTGAGTGGTCTGCTCAGCAAACGTACAAAGTGGACCGCAGTTTGGCGGACCATCTTCTTCCCATTCGGGTTGGGTTGACCCAGAAGTACAGTAAGAAGGAATGGAACCACTGGAGAGTCATCTACAATTCACACTTGGGCAAAGACGACTGACTTTGGAGGCGGAACACAAACCTATTTCTGCTATTCCGTGTTCTTATTGAGCGTAGCGAAATCAAGGTTGATGATAAAGTCAGCAAAGTTTCCATGGTGTTCTAGCTTTTTGTAGTCTCGGTCCACAGTGGAAGGCTCCGCACCTGAGCCTCGTTGGACTCGACTGAAGTGTAAGGTGTAAGTGAAGAAAATAGAAGAGATGAAGTCCGTCCCTTAACCTAGTCTATATCCACAGCTGACGCAACTCCGTACCGACGCCTCACTACTACTTTCATTTTTCTTTTATTTTTAAATTAATTAACGACTAAGCAATTTCATAACCTGAGCTTTCCTCAACTAGCTGACCTTACTTCGTAACCTTAGCTTCCCTTTCTTTATAGTTTTCTAGTTCGACTAAGTGACTTCGTAACCTCAACGTACTTTTTTTCTTACTGTAGTATAGGCTTTCGCCACTTCAAACGGGTGCTTCACCCCTCTATTTTTTGAATTAGAAAGAGCGGGGTCTTACTTATTCAGGGGGGATGAAAGACAAATAAAGGAATCAGGGGGCTTTATGATCGGAGAAAGAGAAGGGGCGTGGTTGGTGTGTTACTGGGTCGGTGGGGGAACCCGTATGAAGGGGGACGACCCACCGAATTCACATAAAAAATCGCTAACATGAAGACAAATGAAATCTTTAATTGCATATAGAAACAAAATGAACCACTTCTATTCTCAGAGCTGAGGTATATGAAGAATGTCTTTTGGGTCCCTTTCGTCCAGTGGTTAAGACATCGTCTTTTCATGTCGAAGACATGGGTTCGATTCCCGTAAGGGATAGTAACTCATTCCCGACCGCTTTCAGTTAGTGTTCATTCCTGAGTGATCGCTCGCTATCTGGCTGGAAACGATGGTCCGGAAGCTTCCTTTCTCCCAATGGACATCCTTTACTTCGTAACCTTAGCCTTAGATGTCCTTTCATCGAGTCTCGAACCACCGACTGACAGAATCTCCATGCATGCGTTCATTCTCTCCTCCCCTCAGCCATGCATCCTTTTTTATCTTTTGGCCATTTTTGTTAGGCATTAAGCCCCACCCCACGGAGCGGTGCTGAGTTGTGTCCTCCCCGCCCTAATACCTAAACAGAGTTCCATCTATGGAGCCTAAAGCTTAAACCATGGCATGGCGCAGTAAGTTGGCCTAGTCTCTCACCTCGCCTTCGCCTTCTTCAATGGCCAAGTTAAAACGTTCAACGTCGGCCTACTAGCTTTGTTTTCAAGGTTGAGCTTGTTCAATTGATGCTAATGCTATGCTGCCCTTCCCTTGTTCAAGAGAAAGCAAGGACTGCCATTTAGCTACCAGCCCAAAAATAAAAGATTAGCCTCTTGATCGATCGATTTATTGGATCGAAGTATGAAGGGGTTGATTGAAGTCTGAGATCTGCCCAAGACTAAGGCCGAGCAACTAGCTGCTGCATGATTGGATGTCTATCTATCTCACCATGCTGCCCTGCTCCTATAAAGGCCGGCAGAAGGAATGCAGTGCTCATCTTTCTTACGGCTCGTTACCACAGTGCTCCTTCATCCCTTCGACTTATTCCATTCAAAATAATGTAGTCTTTCCTTGGTAAATAGCGTCTTGAAGTGTAAGTGAAGCGAAGGCATTATTGAAGTAAAGAAATGGCGGGTCGGTCAATTGTATTATGTAGGAAATGCAAGACCTATCTTAACCGCAAGTGCATTTGCTATTCGATTCCATCCTAAATCCCACCAAATTTTGATTCCAAAGTGTGTATCTCTTCTTTACTTTTAAGTGACAAGGGGGTGACAAAGGGTATACTTTCTTCTTTATGTCGCCGTCTCATCAATGAACGTAGATTAATAGCCAAGCCTACCCTTTTGTACTTGTCAATCTGTATCCCATTCTTCAGGTATAGTTTTCTTTGTTCACAGATCGACAAGTGAACCATCCTTTCTCCCCCTTTCTTCATAAGGCGTGGTCTGACTCTGAGAAAAAAATTCCTATGTTTAGGTCCCTACTAAGCATAATTCTTAAGCCATGCAAAGGCTCTTTGAATACTTTTGAAAAAGTTTTTAGCATAAAAAGCAATAACAATTCTCAACACCCTTACGAGGTAGTGATGAATTAAACTACTCGTGTTGGCAAGGATGTCAACCCGGTAAACTGATTCCAATCTAGTACTAGGGTTCCAAACCTTCCCCTGACCTCTAGAATCTATAAATACCTTTCAACTCAAGAAATGCTAAAGCTATTTAGAGTTGGTATTTCTAACTAAGTCGGAAGGAGGACTTTGGGAATAGAGGAACTCGAAAGTACTTTACTTCAGTCCCAGTACTGAAAGACGTGACTTCAGGAGTGGATTTCGTAAGGAAGACTTCGTTTACTTCCTACAAATTGCTTATGTAAGAACTAGTAGAAAGAAAAAAATAAAAATAAAATAAGCCAACATTCACATTGAATGAGAATGCTTGAATGGGAATCATCTTAGCAACTGACTATACACATGAGTCTAAGCATCCTTCATGAGAGAGGGACGAGCAAGTGACTGATTGGAAAAAAAAATAGGTAAGCCTTCTAAGCGCTCATTTAGGGGCCTAGTCAGCGACCCATCATTCTTCTCTAAGCCGTCAAAGTCTGATCGAAGCAGCAAGAGATAGAGGAATCCTCGCTCATATATGTGAATTGAAAAAGCAAGCCCAATTTCTTTTTAATTAGGCTCTATAGTCTGGTCCCTGTCCCTGGTAAGGTCTGATTGTTATCCGTAAGTCTTGTTTTGACCACGGGAAGGTGAACTTTGCAAAACTGCTTATTTGGTTGGGAAGAATAGGACTTCTGACTCCAAACCTACCCTACACGAAAAAATGTTTCAGCTATTGATGTAGCCTCTTGTCGATACTACTAGTCTTCTCGCTACCTACTAGAAAAATCCCATCAAGATAGATTGAATCAACAACCTGTACTTCAACTATAGGCACAAGGGCGTAGCGAGCATAGAACAGAGGAAATTCACATGGGTCTCATTGAAGAACGAAGTCTAGGGTAAAGAAAGAAGGGTAGAGTGGGCACACTTTTACTGTGCTTGGATTGGCATGGCTGTCCCCCTTTGCTGGTTGAGGCTCGGCCTTTGACTCTGCTTGCCTCTAATTTTCATGTCAAGCATACAAGTCTAGATTAGTGGGATTTACTTCTAAAGAGAGTAATTTTTTTTCATCTCCACTATCAAAGTAAACGTCTTAACCTGACTTCCTGAGCTCAGTTGATTCTTGAAGCAGTAGCTCAAGATCGAGAGCTGGATGCTTACCTTATTATTATGAAAAGGATAAAAAGCTCTTTTTATAGATGTTGAGGTGAGTAAGGGGGGTTTTCTAGCTTGCTGGATAGCTCGTGCAATCAAGGAAAAATGCCTTCGCCTTCTTTTTTCAAAATGAAAAAGTAAACTACCTTAGTAACCTAGCTTTGGTTGCTAAGCAAGTCGGGCACTACGCTAGGACGTGGATCGATCATGACGAGAATGGACTTCTCCGTAATGTAATGTAAATGTAATAGAAGAGGCAAAGTCTAGTTCCCCTCCCTTCTCGACAAGATGAAGGAGATATGAATTCCATTTAGGTGGGTCAGGGCTTGGCTTGACCCTGGGTTCTCCTAGGTCGGAGGTGAGAACTTGAAAGTGAATCATTCAGTGGTGGGGTGTTCATAGAACAGAAGGCCTCGCCCAAAGAGTGGCAGATTTGGATAGAGTCTCGCTTTGATGATGGAGAGAAGAGTCTCGCTCATAGAGGAAGAGTACGTGTGCTAGCGTGCTACGGCTTACGTAGTTGATCGGATCAGATAGCCCTTCCTTCGGGCAAGCGACCAAACCCGACACATCCAATTCTATTCCAATCTACAACTTGGAGGTGTGGTTGAGTGGCTTAAGGCATTAGTTTGCTAAATCGACATACAAGAAGATTGTATCATGGGTTCTAATCCCATTTCCTCCGGTACGGAAATGAAAGGGGCGGGCGAAATTACGTGACAGAAAGAACCTCTTGGTGGAGTCCGGTCCCACGGAGGATAGAATAGAACTTCTTAGTGACTAGGAGCGGAGAGTCTGTTGCACCTTGTTTTTCTTTGACCGGCCTTTCTTATTTCTATAAGCAAGCTCCCTCCAGCCATCTAGTCCCTTGACGATTCTCGATTCTTGAGCATGTTGGGGACTAGGCGACAGTTGAAAGAGCTGCTCGAAAGCTTGACAAACAAGCGAAAAAAGCCTATATATTCTATTTTCTTAGTTTAGTAAAGGGTTTTTCCCTTACTAGTCAAGTGGTAAGGTAGGGTGCTATTCGATGAAGAAAACAGACTTTAGGAAAGTGGTTCAGGTAGCTCAGCTGGTTAGAGCAAGTGACAGAAAATCCTTGTGTTAGTGGTTTGAATCCACTTCTAAGCAAGCCAATGGTCCAAACCGTAGCCGGGAGCGAGCCGGATTTAGAAATTAAAGTGAAAGAGTAAGCAATAAAATGTGAGCGCTCCTGCACTATACTGACGGGTTTTTGGCGGTAAAGTAAAGACATGATGCCTCGACTAAGTAAATTTTTTTTGCCCCTTATCGGTAGTTCCGTAGCATGTTGTTCGTACGTTTTCTAGGATCAGATAGAAGCACCACCCCAGAATTGATCCTTCTTTTATTCTTACTTTTACTAAGTCCGACTCTAGTTTCTCGTTCAACAAAAAGAAAAAGGTGTGTGATTATTTTATTCCTAATATTTTTCATCTCTTTCTTTATCTATTTTCTCCGGATCTACTTACTTTCTCGCTTAGATTTCTTTTGGCTGATCTTTTCTCTTTTGTTTTGGTTTTGAGTGTGGGGGGAGGGCAAAGACTTCCTCTTCCAGGCCCTTCAAACACCTCATCGAAAGATTTATTCGAGCGCAAGTTCCTGTTGGAGCCTTGGCCCCCGACTCACAATATAGCCTTGGAGTGATCTATGATAAATAAGATATTGGCAATGGAAAATACCAATAGCATTTTTTTGATGGAAAAGGATAGGAGGGTCTATTTGGCAGAAGTAAAACATTCACTCAACAATTGTTCCTCGCAAAAGGAATATAACCAATTGATCGACTTCGAGAATAGGGATCTTCGGATCCATGAGAAAAAGCATTCATGCTATTCACTTTTTCAACAAATACTTACTTCACATCATGCCTTGGCTGAAAATGCCGCCTACAACACCCAAGAAGCCTTTTGTGACTTTTTGGATGAGAAACGAAGCGAACTTGACCAAAAAGGCAGGGAATGTATTAGTAAAGGACCAGAGAGAACTCTAATTTTTGAATCTACTGTCTCGCGATATACGAACACATGGCCAAAACTCAGCCTATATAAATAGAATACTCGGTGGATGATAATAAATTGGATTTGCACTGAGAAGTCCCTATGGCGCGGTTGAGGGCAACTAAATGAAAGGAAAGTGGGTAGGCCGCCTGGGTGAGACAAAGCAGAATAATCTAACTGGAGGAGTGAATGGCAGGATGGCTTGGTAAGCAAGCAATCCGTTATGTGGGGGCCAACTCTAAGTTCGCTCTTTTCTTTCTTTTTTTTGTCATGATCAATATGAAAGGTTGTTCTCTGGGCCTGTCCTTTGCTCCCAGAGATACTGGTTGGAGTCCAGCTCATGAAAGAGTTTGTGAGTATATCTCGGGATGAATTTTTATCCACTACTCATCAACGAAATCTAGTCTAGTTTAGCCATGTAGGACTTGACACTTATCTTCGACAAACCTCAAGCGGGACGAGTCAATAGAATATGCGGATTTTATTTAATAGCTGCGCTTATGCCTTCAACCCCGAAATGGTCGGATTCATGCAAAAATGTAACATCCGAGATTTGTAAACAGACCGGCTTGGGACAGAGAAATCCGGATGAATACCACAAGGGGGCATAGGGCTGTGTGAACGCGGCTTTCACTAAGAGAAAGATGTGCCTACAATGAAACTGTTAGACCTTTGTTGATGCACATGAACTATCTTTCCAGCCGGTGAAGCTAAGAAAAGAAGCCCTTAGAAAGCAGAGCTAGACCCACACAAATGCTTAATCGAAAGCTCTGTCCTCATTCCCCTCCTACCAGATCGAAAAGAGGAAGCTTGCTCTTCCAACCCAAAAGGCTTTTGCCGTGATATTACTTCCCCTTATTCGATGATTCACTCTTCCTGGACTTGCTTGACTCGTCTGAAAAAAGAGGGAAAGTTCTAAGACCGCTAATGCAGTTAGGGGAGTTTAAGGACTCATTTCCAAGGCTAGAAGCCTAGAATAGACTAGAAAGGAGATTGCTTTGGTCTTTAGTCAGCTCTACTAGATGCAGTTGCCCAGGAATCCAATTCACTAACTCTTCTCTCTCTCTTTTCCACGCAAAGATTCCATTCCTTTCCTTTCCTAGCCTATTCAATGTGGTTATGTATGTAATAGAATTCAATGGGAAGACCTCCTAGTTGGACCAAGACTGCGATGGTAGTGAATGTGGCCTCAGCTCCCACAAATGCAGGCTCCCAAAGCCTTAGACTGAGATAGTACCACAAAGCAGGGGTTAACATAAATGACTCTATGGAAGTCCTCTCCCACTTGAAAGATAAATAAGGAGAAGAAGTGCCCCAAATCAATGCATTCCATTCTTAGCAAAGGTTCCTTCCATATAATCCCTCGAAGTACTTCGCTCACCCTTCGAAGAGTGAAAGGATCATTCAAAGCCGAATAAAGGCATACGACAAAGGAATTTAGAAGGGTGAATGGGGGGAGTAGTAAGGTGTTAAATCACTTAGATAGAAGCATGTTGGATGATAGAACGATGACGTCATGCTTAAATTCTAAATTTGAGATTTCTGACCTTGAGAAATGACGTAAGTGATAGATGGAATCGTTCAGTAGGCTAGTTTCCATTTTCGATTGAGAAAGCGGCGGGCCCAGTGAGCTCTCCAATAGTGCACCAAAATAGGGCCGGAGAGACGGTAAACCTTAGATCGGCTAAGATCGAATTGAACTGTCTTTGATTGAGCAAATCCTGCCCGATTTTTATTTTCGTCCCCACGGGAGACATCGTAAATAGTTAAATGTTTGATTCCCCCATTGAATTAGGAATCGATTGAATGGGACTTGCCTATTCCTTATTCATATCTGATTTTTCTCTCTTTGTTTTTGATACTTTGTTGGCAGGGTCAAGTCCTTTCTCACTGGGCAAGCTAATCCGTATTATTCTATGTCAATGTGACCTTAACGACCTTTATTTTAAGCAATTATTTTCTCCAAGACGCACGACAAGACCTTCGATGTCTCTCTCTCCATAATTGATATGGACGTTGGAAAAAATCAACCACTCAAAGCTGACCTTAGAATATTCCAAACACGCATAAGTATGAAGACTGAAGAGCTTCTTTTCTATATTTCATATAGTTGATTAATACAAAAGAAAAGGGCACTGGTTCATGCATTACGGGTAGATTCCTCTTACCTATGAAATGCAAGGGGGAACTTCACCGAATGATAGGAAAAATATTGGATGTTCAGTAAACAATCCAATAACTCAAATCCTCGGAGATACCCAAGGCAGCTCCCCGTGTCCTTTATACCCAACAGGACAAGACTATAGAGGTCCGCCAGGGGCGAATAAGAGGTCGTTGAACTGTCATTCTTTGCTTCTGGGGTCAATCAATCGGTAGTCCTCCAATTTTTTCTCGATAGCCTGTTTATAAGAAATAGCTTATGCCACTCGTATTGCCCCGGATTGAAAAAAGAGGCTTGGATTGGAGATTCTTGTGTAAATATTCAAGTTGATAATCGGCTTTCTAGACAGCCAGTGGACTTTGAAACCAATACCAATGATTTCGCTGGATCTAAGAATAACGTAGCACAGAAAACCGGACTCACCAAGGATGGCGAATGGGCAATACATAGAGGTTGCTCTGCTTTCTATGGATTGTTTTATAGCAGTACGATTACAATGCTTGCTCCAAATGAAAGAGAGACGGCTTTCCTTTCGGATGTTGCAAATGCACAAACGAAACACCTTAGTCAGCGGAAGAAGTCACTCTCAATCCGATCTAGCAAGAAATGATTTACCGGTAAAGTAAAGCGAGAGACAGTCGATCCTTTCTTAGGGTTCCAAGTAATTCAACCAGTGCCAAGAAAAGTATTCGGTTGTACAGCGAGGCAGCAGAGGGGAGTTGGCATAATATGTAATCCCTAGGGTATCAGTGTCGGAGAAGGGGATCACTCAATGCATCCACATGCACTCATTAGTTTGGATTGGGTAGCGTGAAGGAGATAATAGAAGGACCCACCGAAAGTAGTTCCGTCTTTCCAGGTCTTCCGGAGTCAAAATTTCCTCATCCAATAGCATTCTTAATTAGCATTTGGCACAATATGTAATCCCTACATGCTTAGCCAAGTATTCCCGAATTGGTATTGGATAAGAAAGATTTTTCTTTCTTCCCACTCATGAAGAACAATAAAGTCAGGGGAGGGCTTCCGTTTCTGTTGAAATGAATATTCGTTGCTTCAGACAAAGGGAAAACTGTTGCGATAGCTTAATCTATAGCAACGGTGTTGTCAACCATTGCCAAAACTGTTGTTGTAGATATATTGGCACACGAGCAGATGTCACGGTTGCTGAACCGTTCCAATAACTCTATGGCAACGGTTTTTCTAGCAATTGCAACGGTTTACGAACTATTGCCATAACCCTATTTTCCAGTAGTGTCACTCTAAGGAAAGGAGAGCTTTGCGAAAGTTTGAAAAAGGATTGAGTGAGCTCTTGCCTAAGAGAAGAGTTCAATAAAGCGGAGAGGGATTTTCCGACAACAAAAAAGCTTTTCTCCCCAACCGAGATGATAGACCACCTTATGGCCGATGTGATTACCAGCCAAAGGGCAAAAGACGGGGTTTAATGTGACTCTACCAATACCAATCTCCTCTAGAGCAAGGAAAAGCAACTCATCCTGGTATCGGTAACGATTAACTTTTTTTTTTAGAGAGGGGAACCCTTACTTAAGAACATAGGGTGGCCTAGCACAAAAGCAAGGCAAGGGATAAAGGAGAAGTACCCGGCCCGGCAAAGAAGGGTCTCCCATTAACAGGTTTTTCCTTAGTAAGCTAGCTTTGGTTGCGAAGCAAGCCAAGTTGTCTTTCACTCCTGGAATGAGCCTTTTTACGACTCTCTCTCAACACAAAGAAAGAAGAGATGGAAGGATCTTCAAGTAGCCCTGACAAATGTTTGAAAAGATTCTCGGGGTACTACAGCTTGCGAGGAAGTCTAGGGTGGTTTTTAGAAATCTATTCAACCGCAAACTACCGAATATACTACTGCAGGATCTTCCACTTCTTTTGTTGTTATTGCTCTCACCTATCACTACGCCACCTCAGCAGCTGGGACCCCCTAACCTTTTCTATATATCTTTAGAAGTAGGGCGAGTGAGTCCGTTCCTTTCCCGTGAAGGTTTTCGGATATGTGAGAAGATGCTTCATCCAGATCTAACGTCTCTACCAACTAAATTCTCTTTTGTTCACCGGATCGATACTAACTTACCTACTCCTGCTCCTACCGGATCCAAGAGGGCCGATGCTCCGACCCATTACTCATTCCATCCCGACTCGATAGGGATTGCAATCTCGAGAGACAGAGCAACAATTGACCTCCTACAATAGGTAGATGGGGTGGGCTATGATGGATACAGTGAAATCAATCCTTATTCTGCACTCCCTCTCACCGGCCTGAAACATATATAAATCATGAATTCTTAAGAGTGTACCAGCAGGCCGGGCATATGGGGATCGTCGAAGAAGTGCCTCAACGCGCTACACCCACTACTTTGACTCCTTTTATGCAATTATGAACTCCACGGAACTTTATCAATTCCAACGCAACTCTTTTTGGAGCTGACGTAACAAACTACGCGAGCCTCCCAACAAAGCCAACATAAATCCGATCCGAATAAAAAAGATAAAAGCAAGTTTTATTATTGTGGTATACCACCCACCTGTTCTGTGGATCCCACACACTGGGTTAATCACTAAGTTCTTATACAATTTTATGTTGGATTATTACGACTGGGGATTTAAACACCTATACCCTAGTTTTTCTTATTATCGTTACTTGGCTGACTGTTACATATTATTTCCATTATTTAGTCTCCAAAGCGAGCAACAGTGTAAAGAAAAAATGAATAGTATCCTCTTAGAGTTA
Organism: Nicotiana noctiflora; assembly: GCA_032618575.1. Lineage (NCBI taxonomy): Eukaryota > Viridiplantae > Streptophyta > Magnoliopsida > Solanales > Solanaceae > Nicotiana > Nicotiana noctiflora. The sequence continues at coordinate 412,978 of JASVEL010005384.1, read as the reverse complement.
AATCTTGATGGGGATATCACAACTATTCTACATGGTGGGGGTGCCCATGTGACTCGTGATGGGCGTTTAATTATTCTAAGTCTAGATTGCAGTCTTCACTATGCCGAACAGTCAACATTCTTTATTTAGTTCAATTTGTAGTCAATATGTTTTATACAAAAAGGAACACATGCAATGACAGGAAATCCTTTATTTAGAGAGCCAATGCCTTAATACACACCGTAATAGCATTTGTCGCCTACTTCACTAAGTTGTGGTTCTAAAAAGAAGATTTAGCTTGGTATATTCCATCAAGAGAAAGCCATATCTATATATATAAAGCAAAATAGAAATTGTATACAAGTGCTTACACTTTCCTGAGGATTCTAAGACCCGATCACCCGTCAATTAAATATCCTTAGATCTTAAGTCTATAGCTCTGTAGCTTGTTTCGCCTACATGGGGTAGAAAAGAATTCCTTGCATAAACATCTCAATGTCCAAGATAAAAGGAACGAGGGGTATAATCAACGTGGCGAGTGTTCTTGAAGAGAAAATCGTGATTGAAAAAGCATGAGAAGAATTCTAAACTCGAGATATGCAAAATAAAAAGACTCCCTGTGAGATGGTATTCTTTGTTTTAGGTCTTGATAGATTTTTCTATCAATTGAAGTTATTTCACTGGCTGATTAAATCTCTTCCTAACTCCTTTAGGGGCTGTGAAGAGAGCCCAGTTTCAGGCCCTCTTTTAGAAAGAAAAAAATAGTACAAAAAGAGGGCTTGGAGGTATATATACTATACAAATTGATGATGGTTTATCATCATCAGAACAAAGATCAGTCCAGGTCGAGATGAATTAAAGATGCTTCTGGAACTCGTTTTTGATACGGTCTATTTTAGCTCGAAGAAAACAACAACAAAAGTTATACCCACAAATAATATGGATTCTAATTAGTTAGTATTTGACAAATAACCTAACGGAGTTTAACAAGCAATAACCAGAATAAAATTTTTCCAAAATGGTGTCAACCGGTAATAGAATGTAACTAGATAACAGATGCCACAACATCCAAAATATCTGGGATGGAGTTCATCGTACACTAACTTAACCTTCAAGGTCAGATAGTGCTACAGTGAACATCAATCCACTATCTAGCTCAAAATTAGTATCATGAACTACTAACACTATTATTCGCGTAGCCCCTTTTTTGTGCTATTTCATCATGGGCTGTCCGAACTTGCTTCTTAGCACTACGTGGGAAGAGAATTTATCTATTCAGCCGCCCCGACTTCTATTACAAACTCTTACTTCTCGGTCTAACTTGGACTAATCCCTTAGCAGGCAAGAAATTCCTACTAACCAGACAGAAAGTAAGTTTCCACTAACTACCAAAGCGTTGTCGCACCTCTACTATTTTCGGCGTAACGAGGTTTAAGTCTTTACGAGGGAACCTCTAGCCAGATTCAATCCCAAGGGTCAATCCAGCCTTTGAAACTAGTGAAAATAATCGTCACAGTCTGAGTTCCTGCAACGAGACTTTCTTAGCTTGTCAAACTTTCTTTCCTTCACCAGGAAAGTTATCCGGTTAGCAAGATCTTTAATTGATGTGCCTGAATAAGGTTGATCAATGGTAGCTGCTTGGAGCTTTCTCCATACCTTAATTGAACTGCCCCGCTCTTAGCTCGTGTTCTTGCTTAATGAGGCGTCCCTTGTTTGCTCTTGGATTGGACTAAGCGGCAATCCTTACTATGGAAGCAGACCTAGTTATTCTTCTCCTTCAATGCCAGTGGATGAGTACACTAGGGGTGGAATGCTCTTTTATCATGTATGTGGATTACTTGGTCGATTACCTGATTGCACTAGTCTCATAGCCCTCTCTTTAGCGTCCTGCCATTCCTTCTTGTTAACACAGGAAATCTAACTCATTCTAAGGTAGAGCTCTTAAAGTCCTACTTAAAGTGAAAGGTAGTTCTTTAGTTAAAGCAAGGAGAGCAGAAACTGAGGGAAAAACCTATGTTCTTACGCGGGATGGGAATAAAGGCTACTAAGAGCAGAACTCACGACCTAAGTACTAAGTAACCTTAGAATGGGGATGCCAATCTTATGCAGAAAATACCGCTATCTAATGTAACATTGCAGGGGGTCTGCGTATAGCATTCTAAGATCTCAATACGAGAAAGAAATCAGACCTATAACCTCACTGTAGTGGCTTGTAATCTTGCTTTGCTGTGAAAAGCTCAAGTGAAACCCTATTAGAACTGTTGGACTCACCCGTCTACTACTCGACCTTTAGTAACTACAGTTAAGAGGTTCCATCTAATAGCTTAATGACTTGCTTGGGACATCTAAGAGGTAAGGCCTCCTCTGATCGACCCTAACTTTTATTAATGAGCTAAAGGAGTTTCCTAGCCCTTCAAGTTTACACGCTGATCCCTCTATGATGGCATTCATCTTCCTCTCTAACTTTACGATATTATTCTAGCAAAAGCTAGTGATTAGCTGAAAGTATCGTATCTCGGCTAAGGGCCGACTCCACTACTTAAGATTGTCGAATCTAATCTACCATTTATGACCTAGCTTCTGGTATTTGAACTAGCTACATCGATTGCTGAACCTGACTTTACTTTGACGCGTTGGCCTTTCCCTATATCTTAATTAATCAGAAGAGTCAGTGGTTGTCCTGCACAGGAAGAAGTCAACTCTTTCCAAAGAAAGGGGGCATCGCTCTAATCACTTATGTAATTTTTTTATGTAATAACCCTCCTTTTGAATGCCTAGGTTGTAACCTTTATAGCGATAGCACGTCAAAAAAGATCTTTCGATCGGATAAAAGGAAAGAATGACTGGCCACATAAAGACAAAACAGACAAGAAAAGTGCCAGACTCCGTATGGAAAGACAAAAGCTGACAATTTGTAAAGTAAAGATCAGCGGGAACATCCACCTGAGCGAGCTCAAAATGGGCATTTTTGGCCACTTTTGAGCTTAGGAGTCGGAGTTTAAGACTCGGCAAAGGCATCACCCTAGCTAGGAACTTAAATATAAGAGTAAACCCATAAATAGTAAGGTAAGGCCTAAAGCCTATCATTGACCGAATAGCAAACATAGCTTCAAAGCTTGAAATGAAGGCTTTACCTTTCCTTTAATCAAATCAATGCTAGAGAATACATCGGAAGATAATTGGCACGTAGGCAGCGCTGCGCCGTCTATTGTACCGTTTTAGATAGAATTTAAGTTAAGAGACTAATAAAAAAAAAGTGACCAATCTTTCTGTGGAGGCGGCAAAAGGATGGTAAGGCTTTGAAGCCAAGCAAGAAGCTATTAGAAAGAAGTTGAAGCTATAACGGTAGAAGGGGAGAAAATAAATTACCTAGGAGTTATCCTATTTTGAAGACAAATGGTATCAAACCTCAATTTCTTCTTTTGAACACTACTTATAGATAGTCTTCAGAAGAAAGGTTGGTTGCATACCTGCTATAAGGGGGTGCCCCACTGAATCTGACTCCAACTAATTTCATTTTAGTTTTGTTGCCGGCTGAAGCTCCTTTTTATTCTATTTTATCTCAGTCAAACTCTATTTGCTAAATAGAAGCACATTTAACGCTTCAGCGGCGAGCTCCATGCGTGAGCAACGACTAAGCAACATCCAATATTTCTTAACACTTTGTACGCTTGAAGGCCCTTCCTCTACGGAAGAGTACATAGATGAAGCCTTTGATCCAACTATTTTTTACATAAAGAAATGAAAATCCAAAAATCGGGGAATCCATCGGTCGGATAACAATTTTTTCTTGTAGCACACACTACAAAATGTCCGGAATATACATCATTTTTTGGGACGGAGGCACGCGTGCTAAAAAAGACATCAACTTGGAAATGGCATACATAATATAATAAAGAAAAAGAATGAATATGCCAGCAGAGGACCTGCTCAAAATAAGTTTTTAAGGTTTTGCCTTAAGAGAAGTCTCGGATCAGGACTTGCTTCAATAGCCTTTCGGAGCAGTAAAACATCAAGCAGAATGGATACCGAGTTCGGGGGGCATGTTATAGCTTTCGAGCGAGACAAATCATCAACGATTGGTGCAGGATTGACCACTCAGCTATCCAAGTTACGTAAATGACACATTTTGAAGTTTTCCATGCCTCATTAGAGCACACTTTGAGTCCCAAACTTTCAGTCTGAAGCAAATGATGGAAGTCCAAGATGGTGGTATGGAACATCCAAGAGGACACCTGATCCACACTCTCTTCCCTTGGTAAAGAGGAATTTTAAATCTAAACCAATCATTTGATCAAACAAAAAAAGTACTTGGGCCTTAGAGGCAGCGGCTGGGAAAGCGAAGGGAATAGGAAGACAAGGAACGAAATCAGTCGACCAAAAGAAGGTCTTATTTGAGTTCAAAGCGAGGAGCCAAACAGAGAAGATTGCAATTGCAAAAGCCAACTCTAAGAAGCAGCTTTACTTTAAAGAGGGGCAAAAGAAAAGCAAAGGAGAGAAAAAAGGGGAGCTTAACATATATAAATCGGTTACACACTAAAGGAAAGATATATTCTAGTTATCTTACCCGACTACACTAGATATTCTACATGTGGTTAACAAAAGTGTCACTGGTTATTGTCCTCAAGACAGAGACGAGCTTACTAGGATCATAAGGTTAAGATAGGGGTAGGCTTTCTCTCATGGACCTTTTTATATTATATTACGATATACGACTGTTCCCCTTTTCATGACTTTGGCCTAGAGCTAGTCTAGGGTGTAGGCTTGCTTTGCATTGGCTTGGGTCAGTGGTAACTAAATATAGAGAGACAAAAATCCTTAGGTTGACCAAGGATAAGAATTCCACTCTATCTACTGATGTGGGAAATGTTGTTGAGAAGGGGACATGTGATCAATTTGTTCTCCTTTCTAACCAATCCATTGCGTGTCACGTTGCCCTATCCATAGAGGAAGATGGCGTATGCTCAAGTCTAAACTATTGCCTACCAATCGAATAGTCAAGCTTGAGTGCCTCCCTTTTTTGATGATCTTGTCACTTCTCTTAGACTATAGCTTCAAGCTACTATTGATGCAGGAACAAACCACTATAAATAGGTATCTCTACGGGTAAGAATGAATATATGATTAATTCAAATACATTAACCCGGCAAGAGTTGACCATGCATGGGAAGTGACTACTGAGCGGGGTACCTTAGCTTATGCCAGGTTTAAACATTCCTTTAATAAGTCCCCCACAAAAAAGCAAAAGAAGAAAGAAAAGAATTTCCTAGTGCTTTGATCCAATACCTGCTCAATGGGAATCGTTTGACGACTTGATGAAGATGCTCTTGTGGTCGAAATTCTTCCACCATGGAAGATGTACTTTGATGGTGCTTCTCATCAAGATGGAGCTGGAGCCCTCTTTCTTACTTCTGAAGGAGAAGTGCTGCCGCACTCCTTCACCTTGTCGAAACCTTGTTCCAATAATCTCGCAGAGTACCAAGCGCTCATAATTGACTTGAGATGGCTGTGAATTTGAAAGAGTTGCAACTCTTATGGAGATTTTAAAGTGGTGATCAATCAACTACTTCAATTGGAGCATTCTGGTAAGCTTGATCCTCGGGTTAAGGTAGCTGCCAAGGAATGAATCAAAGACTTAAGGACGTTTTCAATGCCACTGCTCCCGCTGAAGGAATTGTACATCTTACGCAAGCTATTTCTTTTGCACTTGAAGACATTCATAGTAAATTGTTTTTATCTTAACGCTTGTCCTTCGCTCTGGATTCCTTGCCCAAGCCCTTGCTTAAGGATTCCCGCCCTTCTTAGCTCTCTTCTTCCATCAGCTCTTCTTTCAACTGGAAGAATGGGCTCTCTCCTGTTGGCGAATATCCTTGCAATTGTTGTTTCAAATATATATATATATATATATATATATATATATATATATATATATCCATTCCTTCCTGTCCTGCGGCACATGCGGTATCAGCTCATGTTCTTTCTGTAGCAGTTGTGGATGCGTTTTACTTCTTAGTATCCCAGTGCAGCTGTCTTGTTTAAGCTATGGATCTTATATAGAGAAGGAGTGTGAAAGATAGCTCTTGAAAGCAGTACGACTTAGGCCCGAAATCAATAAATTAAATTTGTTATCACGCAATGCAAGAGGCAAAAAATTAAATAGAAGAATTCTATGCCCACTTCGCCCTCTCTTTCAATTGAGGTGATCGCCGTATATGGTTCGAGGAAGTATATAAATTCTCTATTTAGCTAGAGAAAGTCTTCTGGCCATCGTCTTACCTCTTGTGAGATAGCTTCCAATCCATCTTCGCTTCAAGCCCAACAGTGCCAAGACAGATTCAATCTAGAGCACCGCCGGGTTCATTAAGAAAAGAAAGAGAGTAAGTAGTATGGATTTCACGAACAGCAGTGACAAAGGAGGACGAAAGCAAAAAAGGGAAGACTGCGTAACGCCGTTCCGTCCGGCTAGGGGTAGATCGTTATGGAAGGTAAAGGAAACCCCCCCGATTATTGGGGAATCCTAGAATTCAGAGACCACAAAAACTCAACACATTTTTCAATTGTTAAGTAGCATATAAAAGAGTGAGTTCTGTGCGTCTTGTTATGGGATCCGCTTCAACCGTAATACTTGACTGACCTAAACAAGTGGTTTACGAAAATATCCGTTAGTAGCAATCAGATACTTTTTCTATTTTCATTAGTCCCATAGGGATTTTAGTCCTTCGAAGTAACATACGTTTTTTTCTGAGTCACATACGTTTTTTCTTTGTCCCAGAATCTAAATGTCCGTAGGTGACGATCCACTTCCATTTCATCCAGGTGTGTTTCTAGGATAAATCGGACATCATTTTGTTGTTCCGCCAGGGTGCCTATCAACCCCACCTGGAGCTCAATTCCCTTTTGGAATGCTTTAGCAGCCAAGGCTTCAGTTTCTAAGGAAATCTGGTTTATACATTTTTCCATGCTCCGGAGGTCCCTTTAGTAGGGCTCACCTGACCAACAATCCTTAGGGCCAGCTGCATCAGATGGTTGGGCCTTGCCTACCACAAGTAATCCTAGGAATATTATACGTCATAAACGGGGAAAAAGGAATTTGCTGCTTGCTTCAGCAAAATATTCAAAAGTAAGTCTTTCCCTTTTGAATAAATTTGTTATTCAGTTGGCAGTGGTGCATATTGTGGTTGTTTTGCTACTTCTGTCAGCCTTGCACCTCTATTGAGTAATGCCTGAGTCGCAGCATCAATGTTTGAGACAAATTGAGAAAGGGCGGCCACTTCGCGATATTGTGCCAATTCCAGTTTTGAATTACCGCAGTCTTCTTTCATAGTTTTCGATTGAGCAACAGACCCGACGCGACTGACAGATAAGCCGACATTAATCGCAGGTCTAATTCAGCGAAAAAAGAGCTCTGTTTCCAAGCAAATTTGTCCATCTTTAATGGGGATCACATTGGTGGCAATATAGGCCGATACGTCTCCAGCTTGTGTTTCAATCACAGGTAAGGCGATCAAGCTGCCTGCGCCTGTCTGGTCCGATCGTTTAGCTGATCTTTCTAAGAGATGGGAATGTAAATAGAAAACATCCACTGGGAAAGCCTCACGATCTGGTGGTCGGCGTAACAATAATGACATTTGTCGATATGCTACCGCCTGTTTACAAAGATCATCATAGATTATTAATGCGTGCATTCCATTCTCGCGGAAATATTCCCCCATGGCACACCAAGAATATGGGGTAAAAAATTGTAGATGAGCAGGATACGAAGAGATGGCTGCTACAAGAATAGAATATTCCAAAGCATTCACTTCTGAAAGAATTTGAACTAATTGTGCCATAGTTGAGCGTTTCTATCCAATCGTTATATAGACACAATACAATGTCTCACTCTCAGAGGTGGCCCTTGAGTTTAGTTGCTTTTGGTTTAATATGGTATGGATAGCAATAGCAGTTTTTCCAGTTTGTCGGTCCCCGATTATAAGTTCTCGTTGATCACGACCTATAGGAACCAGGCTATCTACCGCTTTTTACCCTGTTTGCATAGGCTCGTGCACAAAATTACGTTCAATAATACCAGGGGCTTTCACTTCGACGCGTCTTCGCTCGTGATCGCTTAGAGCCCCCCTTCCATCAATAGGTACTCCCAAGCCATCGACCACACGCCCTAGCATAGCCTCTCCTATAGGAACATCCACAATAGATCCAGTGCGCTTGACAAGATCTCCTTCTTTAATAGCAATATTACTACCCAAGACAACAATCCCAACATTCTCATTCTCAAGATTCAAGGCTATTCCTTTCACACCGCTGGAAAATTCAACCATTTCCCCAGCTTGAATCCTGTTCAATCCATAAACACGTGCAATTCCATGTCCAACTGAGACCACTCGACCTATATCATCCACTTGAAAATTGGTGTAAAAGTTGGTAATTCGATTTTCTAATCGACTTGTTAGTTCCGCAGCTCGGGGAAAAAGTTCCATAATTCAATTAAAGATAGATAGAAGGGAGAATGTCGCTTTAGAAAAAAAGAAAAATCATAAGGAAACATTATGAAAAGCAAAATCTATCTAAAGAGAGAAGTCTATTATATAATTAATAAAGAAAAGAGAGCCAAAGAAGGAAGAGAGATTCCAAAGCTGGAATTCAAATTAAAACAGAACAAAAATTGAAATGATGATGATAAAAAGTGAAAAGAGGAGTGGATCGCTAGCGCAAGGAAATGGCAAAGGGATATCCTTTTCCCCGAGGAAAAAGAGAAACCTCCTGATTAAATACTAAATAAAGTACAAATACTTTAAAAAATAAATAAATAAATATATAAAATAATCACATTATATATGATATTCCGCACTTTATGGGTCTTGACACAAGTAGGCCTAGGTCAAGACAAGACACCTTCCTTCACTCTGCAATAGCCCGACGACTCTTATCTTCACAAGTAGGCTTGGCGCAATGCTTAGTCGATTTTCAAAGATGGAAAAGATGCAAGAAGACTGATGAGGTGCTGGACTGAAGTTATTCCCGGGTGGGAATGGCGAACAGAGTTGGACTGCTATGCGCATTCTATCAGCTTGAAATAGGTATAAGAGAAATGAGCTATCAATCAAGTCAAATCATAAGTTCTAGCATTTTCTCTCTGGCATCATTTTATGCTTATGCAATGCAGCCGTTTTTGCAAGTATTCAATAGCAAATCTTTTAGAGTTAGCAGCCTGCATCCTCTTGTTAGCGTCTTTCTTTGCGCAGGATCCCCTTTCTTCTCAGAAGAGTTAGGGAAGGCAAAGGAAGATAGCTGGGCAGGTGCTTTAAGAAGGCGCCAGTTGACTCCCCGTAGGTAGAAGATTCCTATCCAGTTGGGGTCCCTTAGGGCGAGTTCCATTCTTCAGCCCTGAATGTCTTTCCTTCTGCCTCCGCAGTTTAACAATAGGATTCTATCTTCTAGTTAAGCAAGATCTTAGTCATTTCGCCTTTTTGTGATAACTCTATCTTTCTGGAAGCTACCTCCCATCTCTATTTATGAACTTTCCTAGAAGTCTTAGGTGTCCGTGGGTAAGCAACCGCTGCTTATCGATTAATAGAGCCAGCTCCACGTCCGAGCCTTAGAATAGAACATGACATTTGAATTCTAGCGCACTAGCCTTAGCTAGACTCCTGCTTCAAGTGCTTATTTGGATTTCTTAGTTGAAGGAGTGTGAATAGGCCTAAGGGAATAATCAATCCTAGGGTTCCTTTTGTCTCACCATTGGCTTCATTGGGATCATTTTCTAAGTATAGGAAGCAAAGAGGTTGCTAGTAGGTTTTTCTAAGTCCATCCGTAGTCTAATCCTTGAGTTCTTTCTTTAGAAGTAGTGAATGTGGTAAGAGGTGTATAACCATTAGCCTTTCATTTAGTCATGAAAGGGATATTTCCCCTACCTTTCTTTCTAGGCGCAGAATTTCATTCCCCTAGTGCTTTCTGTCCTTCTGAGGGGTGAAAGCGAGATTGAATGCTCTAAGCTGAGTGTAAGGGTATGGTCAAGATAGTCTTGACAATTGATCTACCTTGTTTGTGAGGTATTATAATAATACTTCACATTATTATATTAGGTAATAATCGCTTTATTTCTGTGTTGTAGTACAGTCGCTCTAAGGAGAGGAATGGAAGTAGTCGTCTTGCTTCTTTTCTTTGGATCTGCTTATGTCTCTACTTCGCTTGATTCTCATGTCAGTGGACTTCATGCTCTGTTTTGGGCCTTATTAGCTTAATTTCATAAGTGATCATGATGTTGGAATTGAATAGATAGTGAGAAAAAGCGCCTTTCGTGATTCAAGTAGTAAGCTCGGATTCATGATTGAGAAAAAATCTTCAAGCACAGCTTTAGCTGAATCTATTATAGGGTAGGCTCTTTGAATTGATTGACTTAAGGCGATGAAGGCCCACATATTTCAAATCTCGGCTCCCCTCAAGGAAAAAGTGGGATACTTAGCTGAAAGGGTGAACAAGGCCGAGCGCCTTCAAAGGTTGCTCAAGTCGCCTGAAGCCTTGTGGATTGATTGTGGGGGATTTAGGAGTGTCACGCCAACCATCTTCTAGTTCCTGGATAATCATTCCCGGATAATGCTTTCCCCAGGGGCTAACCCTATCTTCGCGCATACTTCCTCGGTTGTTTGGGAGTTGAATCAGAAGCATCGAATGAAAGGTTCTTTCCAAGACCATCTGCTATTGAATCAACTGTTGTTGCCGGGCGAGATTACTTTTCCTTGTAGTCCACAGGATTTGGCTCTAGGGAAGCTCATTCCTTGGATGGATCATAACATATACAAAGGATATTCTCTGTAAGAAGGACCAAAGCGCACTGAAAGAACCTACCGATTCTTGCCAGTCATAACAACCAAAATGGCTTAGCCTTCGTTTGGCCCATTGGCGAAGTCATAAGTTGTGGTTAATCTGTGTCGCTACTATAAAGTGTTTTCCATAGTTCAATAGAGAAAAGAGAGAAGAGCAGGCTGATTTTCTTTACTTTATTATTAAACTTAAACAAAGAATTGTTTGACTTTGAATGCCGAAACCTTGAAAGCAAGGAAGGGCCTCTTTCCATCCATAGAATCTCTTCCTTATGCTAGCACTTTCAGCTATCTTTCTTAACCCGCTTCTATCAAAACAGCTTGTAAACTCTGACAATCGTCTTAGTGAAGTAGCCCATGGGTGTGGGATACAAACGATTAAGAGTTCTTCTATAAAAAAAGGTACGTACTAACTGAGAGTGGAATCAATCCTGACTTTCAAGTAGCGCTTGATTGAGGGATGAACCGCAAATCCGTACTTTCCGATACCATGCCTACTCCCCTTTCGTGTTGAACTCTTTCTAAGGCAAAAGGCCAAGTGTGTGCCATGAGTGCTCTATCTTCGAAAAGGCAGAATGTTGTTATAGAATCTGCTATTTGGGGAATAGAATAAGCTTTGTGTCCTAACCAGATGTCGTGGGGCGATAAGGGGTGCTTTATCTAAACTAGCTAGGAGAACTTGGCTAACTTTCCTACTCTGATAGCATCTCTGAACGGCAGGTACCCACAACCACCGTAACGAAGGAATGAATCTATTAAGTGGGAAAGAGCCCTCGTAAGGCCTCTCTCATCCCTTGCTTATGCTGAATCGAGATTTTATTGGTCTTCTTTGACCCGCGAGTGTGAATCGGTAGCTATGAAACTAGCTCTGGCTTGATGAGTGCTTTACTTTTAGGTTTTTCCTGGGGCATATAAGGATTTGATCCTGGTCGAGGTAACTGTATTTTGGAATTCATACCCAGTTCAAGGGAAAAGGCAAGGAATATTTAACAAGCATGGTACGAGAGGAAAGAGACCTGCCGTAGGCCTCTTCAGCTAATAGATGCATCAAAGACCGTTGCCAGCTACTGCTAGTCATGAACAAGCCCTTCCCCTCTGGGCTAGGAGTGAAATGCCCTCGATCTACTCTGGGCTAAAAGCCCTAATGAAGAAAAAGAATTTTCCTAAGATTGCCTATTTAATCCGGTACTTTCTTTTTCCCCAAAAACAAGAAGGTTTTGTCCAGATTTCTTACTATCATTTGTACTACTTTTATTTTGAGGATAATGAATCTCAAGTTTCATCCTCAAGTTTGGTAGGGGGCATAGGAACGGATAGCGCTCTTAGTTAGCTTAGGAGCGGAGGTATGAGACAAAAAGGGGAGTTTCCCACGACTAAGCAGTTTCCACTAGACCTTTGGCTAATAGTTTAGTTGTTCCAAGAGGAATTCAATCTGGGCAACTAGAAAAGGAGATGGGCGATGTGTACAAGGCCCTGGAAGGAATTCACCGCCCTATGGCTGACCGGCGATTACGAGCGATTCAGGCTTCATGCAGGCGAGTTGTAGCCTGAAATCCGAACTGTTGACGGGTTATTTGGAGTTAGCTCACCCAAGCAGCAGAATTGAATCAGAAAGCAAGATAGAATAGTATATTACTTCTCTAGAAAGAACTTCCTTGAATCTACTGCTATTGATATTATCTCAGGGACTTCGGTGCCTTAAGCGGAAGAGGGGATTTCTTTCACTTTCTAGCTGCTATGCTCCTTTCTTATTCTTTTTTCTCTCTCTAAAGTGAGTGAAGTCAAGCTAGCCTCAGCAAATCCGACATAAGCAATAGACCTAAATCCCCGTCCTTTTAGAAAGAAGATAGCGATTCTCTTCCAGTGCTTTAATGTTGAGTTCAAAGAGTAACCTATAAGAAAAAATGGTAGGAATACCTAGAACCTAGCTCTATCGGATCTTATCTCAACGACTTTCACTTCCTATCGGCTTCGGACCAAAAGCGTGTAAGATGGAATCCATAAGAGATAAGGCATTAGGAAATCTTTCTAAGAAATTTCAGTCATCGATTGACTCCTATTACCACTTCTTAGGAGTGAAAGGCTAGTCTTGAAGAGTCTAGGTTCACTCATGACTTAGTGTGCAAGACCGGCTCTCCTCTTTCAACAATGTTCTATGAGTGGGATTTTTGCTTTTCTGGATTTCCCACCAATTCCTTAGATCCCTAGTCTTAGAGCTAAAGGAAGTCCTCTAACTAATCTAAGCCACCGAAGGAGAAGGCGGAGTTTTCTTTCCTCTGCTATAAATAATAAGGAATACCAGGCTGCACTCTCCTTTTTGAAATGGCTATGCCGAAAGCGATATCGTCTAGTTCTACCGGCTGGGCATAGGACCTTTTAACAACTCCTATGTATTTTCTTCCTACTATTATGTAGTAATGGCATTAACTTCCCCTACTGGAACTAGTCTTTATCCAATCCCTTTCTTGCCTCTTGAATCTTCGTATTTCCTGATACTTTCTCAGTAGCAGTTGGGTCCCAGATAGAATAGAAAGTTTGAGTTCATTTCTTTCTTTCTTTGAAGGACTTTGAAAGCCCCAAGACATATAGTTAGAATGGAACTGCCGTCTATTATACATGGCTACTATATTCATGCGAACTCGCCTACTAATGCCTTGCTACATCGGATTGACTATTACCCCGAGGACTCTGTTTCGATATCATCTAAAGAGTCAATGGTTATGGGCATATCCTTTTTTCGAGTTCCCCAATCTTCTTTCTTCCCCTTACCTATGACAGAAGGAGAAAGCAGCTCGTCAGGGAGTGGATGAACAAGCGCAACAGAGTCAGTGTCGGTATAGTCAGATTTATTATTACGGATAATGGGGTCCATATGCATCCTAGCGTAGGCAGCATCCGCTGCCGCCATCTGGACCGCAGCCTTCCTCTGGGGGTGCCATTTTACTATAGTCGGGCTAGTGTATCTACGGTAGGTAGCGAGGTTGGTGTTTTCTTTAAGCTCTACACCGTGCTGAAACTCCTCGTGAGAGAGAATCAATTCTTTACACCTTCCTTAAGAAATGCATTTCATAATTCTTGTTAGGGTCGCATACCTCACTAGTATAGGCCTCATACGCCTTAATCACGTTTTGGATCCTTCCAGACCAATCTTTCATCAATTTCCGGTTAACCGTGCCAGGTATACCCTCATGTAAGCACTCTGCTAGGTCAGTACTAGAAAAGACTCGGTCAAGGTCAGAAGCACCTGCGCGGATACTGGTCGGTCTAGATAAGGATTTACCCTCTCTAAAACCGTCGACAAGGCCTCTGCCAGAATAGATTTCCAAAGAGGAGCAATCATCCACTTTGGGGGAACGAATCTGCCTCATAGGATGACGTCTATCTTCCATCCTGGACTATGTGCGGATATCGCGAGAATTTGATCCTTTGCCTAATTAACCTGCCAAATGGAACTCATAGAAATAGTAAGTGTGTGCCATACCTACTCCCTCAGTAAAGAAGAAGAAATCTACTTCTATTTCGATTTTTCTAAGGACATGAAAATTGATTTGTCCCCGATATCTCATAGGGCATTGACTACCTGTCGATCGACTCTTGCCTTGTGTATGTTAGCGAGTAAATACAACATTTCAACATCTTTTCTACAAAGCTTAGCTGGTGCATGGTATCGTCTTCTCTCCCCTTTGATGTCTACTCAATCTAAACATTGAGAAAGACTGAAAGCGGCTGCTTCTAAACCCTATGGTTCACATCGATTACACGTAGAATTCAGGAAGGGTAGGGGAAAGCCTCTCAATCTCAATTTGAAGGCGAAGATGATCGATTCTCTTTTTCGAAGGGAATTAAAGCCTAAGGAGATAGGGCTCTTTCCAAGCGAGCTGGTGTTTGATGGTGAACGAGAGACAGAGGAGGGCACTCTTTTAGGCCAATGGGTAGATCAGTGGTTGCAATGGCTCTCTTGGTATCACACCTCGACATGGTCGGGCATAGGGCCACGGACATAAGTCGCGCCCCTGACGGCTATGTTTGATTGTATAGGTCGGAAAATTGGGGTCTTTTGAGCGGCTTGTGTCCTCTCTGATGATCATTTCTAAAAGAAGTAATGAAAGGGAAGCCTGAGTCAAAGCGCGTTCGTTGTTTCCTGTATAGCTTTCTAGAGCAGAGATCTAGCAATGCATTCTAGGCACAGATCATTGGTATTGGATGTATAGTTAGGTTGTGCCGAGTCAAATTTGCTCCATTTTTTCCGTTGTAGAAAATAGATCCCTTCCCCTCGCTTACAAAAATATGAATATGATATCCGGGAGGCTGCAGGTACTATGGATCCTCTGACACCCAATCAGGTTGCCTTCCCAGGTCTCGCCGGTGTTGCTTGTAGGTTGTGATGTACCTTGAGATGGCCGTCTCCTATCCCCCTTCTAGTGGGGAACCCGCTACCTGGTCGTCGTTGTGCTGCGTCTGGCCCGTCCTCTAGGCACCATTGGAAGGCAGGGAGTGTGACAACGTACGCGCTTCCCTTTACTCCATAAGGCCTTCTCATCGGTTGTAGGGTTTGGTAGCCGGAAATTGACTTGGCTTTGCCAAAAGGCCTCATCTCTAAAAGACCGGTACGCGAGGCGTCCCTCTTGCAGTAGGGTTCCAACCCTCGCCTCGCTCTTGTGACATCCTATGTTTCCCCTCTCTATTCCAAAGTTAAGGGTGAGTCCCATGCGTTAGTTTGTGGATCGCGGTCTCATACACTAATCCCTACAGGTGCCCGTAGTAGGCTGGCTGCCCTACCTAAACCAATCATCATATTGGTCCCTAGGCCCCATTGCTGGAATGGCTCGACTTCAAAACCGTACGTGGAGCTTCCGCCTCATACGACTCCTCTAGGGATGGAGGTTGGCTCAGCCCAGGCTTGTGCGGTTAAGGTTGTTGTACATGACCTCATAAGAGAAGAATGAAAAAAACTATGATTCCAGCTTCTGGTCTTTGACATAAAGAAAAAAGTAATAACGAAGGGGACATTTTCAAATTATCTCCTAGCTAGTGGAACAAGAAAGACATGGATGGTTTACTCATGCAAACCAATAAAAAATGAGAAAAGAAATATAAAAAGAAAAAATCAAAGTCGAGTCTTATGTCGGGTTTTCTCAAAATCTTTGAGAAACTTATTAAATTTCTGAAAGAGTTTTCATAATGCTATACTTAAATTAAAGATCGAGTCAAAGGAGGATTCCGCTTTACAAAACAAAAAATCTTTCTTAAGAACCTAGGCGACTTGTTTTAAAGCGGCGCCTTCCTTTTTTTAATATAAAAAGAGACCAGCCAGCTTTTAGATGAAAGAAAGGAGGCCTTTCCTTGTAGGAATAGCTTTCTAAACTATTTTAAATAATATGAGAACACCATGGCCTCCCAAAAGATTTTGACAGAAGATGATTCCAACAAACAAACCTTTGTATAAGTCGGTTATGATCTACATAACCACAAACTTGCTTTCTTCAATGAGAGTGAAGTGAAGTCCTTCCTCGAAAGGAAAGAGGGACAAGCGGAACGGCTTCGGTATCGGCAAGCATCCCCTCGCCGGGCTCACTTTAGGCTTTCCAGTCTCGTTCCCTTTAATTGCACGAGATAAGGAAAATGAGATATCAAGCGAGAAGGAAATGACGGTGAGGGAAAGGCAAGTAGTAAGAAGCAGGAAGCATAGGAAAGAGTAGTAAAAGCAAGAACAGTCCGCAAAGCAGCTGGTTGAAGCATGGCAAGGGGAGAATACTTTGAATGAATGTTGAATGGGAACTGGGATAGGAACTGCTACTGGCAGATCTTTGCCTAGAACCGAAGCTAAACTTTAGCTTTCCGACCTTGCGCCAAAAGTCTATACTGGCATTTCAATAGGTCAAGCAAGTCCGCTGGCAAGCCTGTAGGCTATTGGCTTCTTCCTATATCTCTGTTCGGGAAAGCTATTGATTCCATTACCTAACAAAAAAAGATTATTCCCTTAGTTCTACCTACCACCCTTTCACACTGTTTAAGAGGCAGCATCTATTGAGAGTGGATTTCCGGTGTTTAGATATTTCAACCATAAGTAGTAGTTGAACTAGCATAATGAAAGAGCTAGCAAAAGGGCAGGCCCGGAGTCGGATTCGGCCAAATAAATAGAATGGCAAGCTTCATTACCATTCAAAAAACCCCATCGGTTCGAAACTAAATCCTAAACTTTGTAGTGGCAAGTAGCTGAAAGAGAAAGTCCAACTTAGGCCTCAGGATTGAGAATGGTCATCGTTCCCGGCTGTCCCATGTTTGTTGTATTTCTGCAGGGGGAGCCCAACCCCACTAATGTCGTGTTATAGGGTTACAACGAGCTGGCCTCTGAGAGACCATGTTGAGAATAACTCTCTCTATCTTTCGAGCCATAGGCATATCTACTTACTTATCTAGGATAAAGGGATCTTTACTAATATAATATCATATGGGACACTTCCTTGAAGAAAGCCATACTCCCTTTAGCTTTCAAGTAGATAAAGAAGAGGCTAGTGACATCAACTATCAGCTATTGTCCTTTGTGAAAATTCCTGCTCAATATGTTTGATCCCTTTCCAAGCCATCCTCTTCGTCAATGATTATGGGTCACTCCTGTCCTTTAGTTCTATACACTACTCTAAGGCCAGTTGCCTATACAGAATCTTTACTTTATAGTAGAGTCCACTTTGGTTATCGCTACACCCTCTCTAGACAAATGATTTGATTCAAACCACTCCACCACTGGTACAATAGTCCCCTGCCTTAATAATCGCATAGGCACCCGGGCTTGACAAGTTCAAGCAAAACCGTAGAGAGAGTGGGCTACACCTAGCTTAGCCTATCCAATATCCGATTCAAAAAGAGCTTTTTTGTTGATTTTCCTCTCTCGATATAAAGTTAGTCCCAGTGTTGGGAAGAGCCCATTGTCAAAGGATCATTTCGCTAGAATGCTTGCTTGAATATAGCTACTCCCATTAAAAGGAAGTGTTCACTCTATACGGTATGGCTACAAACCGAATAAAGAAGTCGGAAGCAATCCATCGCCCGTGGAAGCTTGCTGATAGTGAGGAAGTCATAATCTATCTATCGCATTGCCGATTTGACTATTTGTCTGGTGAAGAGAGATGAGAAGAGACTCTCAATAGGGCAAGCACAAAATACTTCGTTCGAGTCCGAGGACGAAGGTTAGACTAACCTTATTATGATAAGCGAAGTCCTTTCCAACTTCGTCGAATGGTTTCACTCCTCTTTTCCCCTTCTGTCAGTCCCTTGTCAGTCAGTCGACTCCCCTCCCTCAAAATATTGTCGAACTTCACGGTTATTCATCCATATATGGGTAATCTCCAGCGGTAAGAGAAGAAAGGATCTCCGTGAAAGCAGGAGGTCTTAAACATTGTTTTGTCTTCAAATGCGGGAAGGGTAGACATTCAGTTCGAGGATGGCAGGTTCCTACACACTAATTTTAATTAATTGATTAGGAAAGCTGCTTCCGTAGCATTAGAATCTTAAGTATCTGAAAAGAAGGAGGAATGGGGATGTGGAAAAGAAGAGATGGTCTTAGACCTTATCTTAGCTATTTAAATAAAGTCGTGGCTAGGTCTCTGTCCCTGGATTCACCGATTCAAGGGTTTTAGATGGGATGGACAGAAGAGTTTGAAAGAGCGAGTGACTTTATTGTTCAATAGGTTTTAAGGGCTAAAAGCCGGAGTATTTGATCTAGTAGTTCTAAATGTAGATAGAAGAATCCCGAATGAACAAGAATCCACATGCCGATTCATTCAAGCAAGAGAATGTAACAATCTTTTTCTTTGACACTAGTCCTGTAACGAGTGAAAAATACCTTGTACAATTTCCCATTTCCCTTTCAGCCAGTCCAAGAGTTCAGCTCACTCGAAAGGGGGTAGCCATTAAGGAAAGCGGCTGATAGATATTTGGTTTTAACCAGTTGCCCCACCCCTTATAGTAAGTACTGGTGAGAGGGAAAGAGCGCTCCTGTCCTTTATCCAAACAGTACAAGAATGGAAATCCACCTATTGGTGTGCTGCTGACCTCAACAGACCTGATCGTCCCAATCCGGTTTTCCTCACTAAGAACAGATCCATAATCTCTTGTCTAATGAATATGAAATTGTTATATAATATTGCTTTCCCTAGCTGCCCATTGCTAGAACTTCAAACGCTAAGGTGGTTGGTGTGGTAAGGCAAGCAACTCCTCTTTCTGAAGAAGAGTGCCTGCCCGAGGTATCTTAAAGTAAAGCTCTCTAGGTTAGCTATAGGTAAAGTTCTCCTAGAGCCGGAGACACAGGCCGCTACTCCTTTAGAAACCGGGAATCTGCATGGAAGGATATGACAGATAATAAAGACCTAAAGTTGTTCGTCGGATGAAACTGTGAACCGAAAGATGTCTATCAAAGATCGAGAGGGACTGACTAGAGGGATGTCAACCAGCTCTGAAGGTTGCAAAGCCTTTAGAGTGCCCCTGAACGGAAGGAAGGAAATATATTTAGAAATCTTTCATAGCTACCGGGGAAAGGGAGAGGAGAA
This sequence comes from Nicotiana noctiflora, assembly GCA_032618575.1. Classification (NCBI taxonomy): domain Eukaryota; kingdom Viridiplantae; phylum Streptophyta; class Magnoliopsida; order Solanales; family Solanaceae; genus Nicotiana; species Nicotiana noctiflora. The sequence continues at coordinate 393,633 of JASVEL010005384.1, read as the reverse complement.
CATAAGTAACCATCAAACTATAGAACCTCACCTCAAACAAAGGCCCTCGAAAGAGGCTAAAGTAGAGAAACCTACAAATAAATAAAAGAATATTTGTCAAAAGCTTCACCTCGGTAAACCTTTGGAATAAAGATCGTCGAGCCACCGACAACTCCCAGGGTTCACTAAAACAGGGGATACTCTGCGAAAGACTATTGAGTGACCTGTCGAGCTGATCCTACACCAAGTGGGCCGTACCTCTGAGGACTCAATATGAAATAGAAAGGTGTTCCTTTAAGCCCTAAAGTCATCCGCTTTATCACCGGTCACAGAAAGTCTTTTAAGAAAAAGGCTACCCTAATTTTTTGTGGCATCCGGATCGGGATACCCCGACATGACGAAGACTGGCCCCTTTGTTTCGGGGTACCGCCGTTGTCACGGAGCATGGGAAGTACGGGCGGTGATTACCCCAAAAACTTTCGCTTGCTTGGAGGCATCTGGAGGCTCACGCAGCACAACCACCGAGCAGAGCCAAGCCCAACCATTCAGACAGGAGACGCGTGGGCATGACATCTTGGAAGTAGACGTGTAAAGCATATCGCTTTTTGCACATCACTTATCCTGGTCACCCCTTCCATCCAGAGAAGGTAAGTTCAAAGCCTAATTATTCCCTTTTTCTACTTATTCAGATCCTCACTTGAATAAGACAAAAGACTTCGAACTTACAACCACTACCCCAAACATCTTTCTGTGACACCCTGCCCGACATCGTCACGAGTAAGCCCACTTTCTTTTTTTATGTTTTTCAATCGCTTTTGTTTATTGTTAATCCGTTCGACATACATGCCTTCACTTGGGCCTCAAAAAGCAGAGAAATGTTCTATTGACATCCAAGCCTGTGGTCGCAATGCCGACTCCACGCAAGCCCTAGGTCACCGATCCGACCTCATCCGCTCGGAAGGACACAACCTTGGCTAGCCCTCCGAGTTCTACCCGCTACCACAAATATCACAGCCCATACACCACACGAGGGTACCTCCACTCCCCAACTGAGTAAAATGGAGCAAATTCAGTTGAGGCCTGGGAGATGAGGGAAAGGAGAGAGAAGAAAAGGGAAGGTTCTTCTAAGACTCAAGTCACCCTGCCGAAGTTCCCCGAACCTGAAGTGGAAGTCGAGGGGCTGCTCAGTGAGAACAAGCGTCAAATGATTTGGACAGTTGTCGCGCTAGCAGAGCAGGGAGCCTACAAGGAAGGTTGGGGCAATGAGGAGCTAGACGAGTATCTGCAGAACCTCTACCCCATCGAGTACATCTATCACAGAACCAACTGAACATCCACTTGAAATGACATAATCGTCAGAACTAAGTACAGCTTCATTGACTGAATGAACTGGTGCCTATCCCTTTCTAGGCTCCTAGTGCTGGCTGTAGCTGTGGGAGGTGGGGGCTCTACTATAAAGCATGCAACAACACAATCAACAGGTGAGCCCTTACCCGCACTCCGAGCAGGTGGGTATCGACAGACACAACGACTTAATCAACCGGATCCATCGAAACTATTTTCTCTAGATAGAATCAGGCTCCCGTTGAGAGATCTATTAGTGATTGGGCCACCCTTCCTGACAAAGAAAGAAAGGCAGGTTCAGGTGATTGATCAAAAAAATATTTCCTTCCCTTTCTTTATGACAGAGCAATTGAATGAAGCGGTGCAAGGCATATAAGATTATGAATAAGTTATTTATTCTCCGTCCTTTTGAGTAAAAAAACCTTCGGAATGATGGTAGTAGAGTAGTCGATACAATCTCGCACGCGGGCGGATAGAAATGCCTATAGATCAGGTAGGCGAGGGTTGCTTGCCGGTAGAAGGCGTGTATGGTAGTCTTTTGTTTGATGATAACGGGAAGGGAAATTGACTGCAACCTTTTTCGGCCTATTGGCTATTGCGTGGGGGAAACTGGAGGAAGATAGCACGGGGCAAAGCAAAGTGCAGAGTTTCAAGTGACTTATTAGGGCTGTCGAAGAGCAAAGCAAAAGGTCACTCGAAGCTCCTCTCCTTAGAGTCAAGTGGCTTTCAGCTCCTCTAGCGAGCCTTAGCCGAGTGGTCCTCGCCTGCACAAGCAAGCAGGTTATCTACCTCATTCTCTTATTGTGCCGGCAGACCTGGTCAAACGAGGTAGGAATAGATTGGATGAAAGAGGACTGCAAACGTCCATCCCATGAAGCGCCAGGGAACCATGCATTCCACCCGGGCTGGGCACTCGCGTGTCCAGGATCTGATCAGATCGACCAGCGACCAGTTTACGGAATAAGGAGTTAAGCAAGGGCTAAGAGATTGATAAAAGAACCTGGCCGAAGTCAGTCTTGTGTTCAATTCCGCGTTTGGAAGGATTTCTTTCTGCCATCTGTCTTTCCCTTCTCTCTCTTCCCTTAGCAAAGGTAGGTTCCAGTCAAACATTTTTTGGCTTTCGAGCTCGGGGACTGCAGTCAGCTGCTTCCCTTGTAGACGTAAGCTCGTTCTTGATAGATCCGATCAGGTGTTCATAATCTGGAGTAAAAGGATTTGAAACTTTTTATGCTGGTACCAAAAACCGAATGCCTTACCAGTTGGCTATACTCCATAGGCCTATTTTGGATGGTAGGAACGGGGAGAGGGGGAAGGGAGAATCGGGGCTCGGAGAACCAGCCGTGCAAGGACGTGGGGATATAGCAAGTAAGCAGCAAGGTTCTCCCCTTAGGACCGACTACAACAAGCTTGCGACTCTAATAGAAAGAAAGGGTAAGCTCTCTGCTCTATTTTTTTGCAATGCTATGCCTATCAAAGTTGGCGAAGCCTTAGTAACCTTAGACTTGTTACGCTCTTCGAATGAACTCATTGGCTCCGCGTCCATCGAAAGTCAGTAACCTTCATCACCGTCAGCATTTGGTACTCTCTCAATAGCTTCAATAGTTTACTGAAAGCCTTTAGTGTAATAAACCGCAAGCCCTTCAGAAAGAAAGACATAATATAATAATGAATTAATTAATATTAGTTAATAATAAAATAGGGTTGGTTAAGAACTATTGACTGTAAACCATAGATGTTAGAGTCACTCAATGGAGATGTGCGCCTTTTTTTGGAATGAAGATGGATGAACATGCACTTGAGCCTGGAACAGATGAAATTCGGGGAAAACATGGAAGCGGTCACTATACTGGGGGGCAAGACATGACCGCTACTTATGAAAAAAGTACCCATGAAAAGACTAAAGGAACGGGGGAATGACCATCTGTAATAAAGCACACGCTAATACGAGCCGACCAGTAGAAGCAAGGCTTAGATTACCAGATCATGGACACAATCTTCCTAGAGATGGAGAGCCCCTTGCCTCACCTTTTTGCACCTATCCTTCTTGCTTCCTTACCTATAGCTCTCTTGTCTTAGTGACTCTTCCTCTTTTCTAGGTTATTTTTCTGAGTGTTAAAACGATAGATTTTTATTTTGACAATGAATTGGATCCGCACTAATTCGATCAATAATGGGATTCTTGGCTTGAGAAAGGTTTTATGACATGGACGCCCAGCCCAACTCGTTCGGTCGGTTGGCCCACCTAATAAATGATGAGATTCTCTATCGATTTGATTGAATTTCATAAAGTCTTTCTCACTATTCAGAACAGTGGAGCTTTCGATCAAGATCTTCTTGCCTCACCCGTTTGGGCTCTCGCTCGAATGGAGAACCTTTATGCGTTGGTAGGCTTTCGAATCAATCTAATAGCCTACCTATCGGGCGCCAATAAAAGAGAAAGTTTTCGCATGGGCTCATTATCTGATTCATAACCGATGCGAGAGGGAGAAGCAAGGATTGATAGCTTTCAAGAACCAGTGGAAAGGAAATACTTCTTCCCTGCATTCCTTCCTTTCCAAAAAAAAGAAATTTTATTTGGGATGGCATATGCATAAAAGATTTGATAATGAATGCCACCTTGGTAGTTGTCAAACAAATCCAATGTTGGGCCAAGCCTTGCCAGTCGGTAATAGCCGAAGGCAAAAAAGGGGGAGATAGGGAAAAGGAGATTAAGGATAGTCACTCCACTCTGGAGATAGTACACACAGATTCATCTTTCATGTTCCATTCTATTTGGGTTGGAAACACGGGCTGATAGTGGCGCTGTGCCCACTCTTCTTCTACTTTACAACCAGAATAAGGAACCTTAAAATTCACCCTACCTGTTGATGAAAAAATAGGATTTGAGAAGAGCTGAAAGCCACTTGACTCTAAGGAGAGGACCACCAGCTAGCGGATCAGAAAGATTTGTATGGAATGTCCTACTCCTATCTGAGCTTTCCGATCAACCAATCCCCTGTATCAGGTACATCTGTGTTAGGTAAGCCCAGGGATCATTGATTAGTCGAATGAGCACATCTCTTTAACCTATCATTTGTTGATCGATCCAGCTGGCGGTTCCTGCATCTCGTGCCTCTCTATGGGGGCCCCTTTTTTTAGACTAGCTTGCTCCTAGGAGTCTGTAGAGTCGAATTAATAATAAATAGAAGCCCCAATAGAAGTTTATTGACATGGCTCTTCAATCGACAATCTACTGCCCCATCTTAATAGTAGATGCCCATGCTTTGATTCGAAAGCCATAACTAGTGATGAATCTCCAGGTATTCATTGTCTGGTTCGATAGGACAAGGAAGAGAGGACTTTTTTCTTCCTCCCTTCACTGCAGTTTGAACCCGTCCCAACAACGAACACCTTCGTACTGCAAGGTGAGGCTCTGCCCTTCTCTTAGAATCCACTCCGGGTCGGAGAAGCAACTAATCAAACTTCTTGAGCTGCCGAGATATTGAACAACAAACACTTGACACAATTCCTTTCCACACCCTGAGATGAGAGGGAAGGTCGATTTGACTCGAATCCTGGACTTGATCTTGAATCCTAAACCAGATAATGATGTGATGGGGGAAGTTTTTCATTTTTCATCAATGCTAGCCCAGTCGAGGCTCGTCCAAGCCCAATCTCGAGGGGCCTTCGATTTTCCCCTACCCTAGCTCTATTATCCACTCGTCTTCCCCAGTCCCTAAAAGCCCTTTGGGGGCCCAACCCCCTTTCTCCACTCGAGTCTGAAGTTCAGCATCTTTCATCGTTGACGAACAACTGAGCTAATAATACAAAGAAATGGAGAGTCTATGCCTTGAATGAATCAGTAACAACAGATTTGTGGAATGAGGGATCAAGAGACGGATAGGGAGGGAATGGCCTATCAATCATTGGTTGACCTTCCTTTGAACCAGTCACGGAGCTCTCAACTGAGTTTTTTAGGTTCTGGAATTCCATCTCTAGTTGGGGGTTTCGATTCGAAAAAATATGGTGCGGGTTCATCCGTCTCGACTAGTTCAGGTTCAAGAGAGGGTGATCGAGGGGACCCAGACTTTCAATCTCTTCTCCATGGCGGGAGCTTTCATATCAAGAGTGTGTTGGGGAGGCATGGGAAGATTGATTGGATCGAGAGGCAATGCTTATGCCTCTTCTTTATCGATAGGATTCCCATCATTTTCAGTCTACGGCGAAGGAGACAAGGGCGAGGCACCGAACATGTTCTACCCTCAACCTCTAACCGTCATTAGTAATCTCAATTCACTTTTCCTATTCACTAGTACAACGTGCGCTACAACTAGTAGCCCCTTTACTAGGTTGGGAAAAGGCTAGCACGCTAGCGCGCAACGGCTGATAAAAAGCGAGCAACTTCTTAGGAGTAAGTTTTGGCTTGCCCCTTTCCTCTTATTAGTCAGATATGTTTTCCACCCTATAGAAGGGGCTGCTTGCTCCTCACCCCTATCTCTAAAGTGGCTTATGCACGGAACTTGTTACCACTAAATGATGAAGCCAAGAGCGGAGGGAGGGACTTGAACCCTTAACCTCAGCCTTGGCAAGGCTATGCTCTACCATTAAGCTATTTCCGCCACCTAGGGTAGTGGCGAAGCACTACTAAGAAATTCAGGTATCACTTGATACGGACGACTTCTGTTTTTCCGCCGGACCACAGTCTTGACCTCTGATCGAGCTACGAACATGAGTAGATAGGCTGTTAGGGGGAGAGGGCCGGCTGGGTCTGCCTTTACAATAAATCTCCGGCCGCTCATGTCACGACCCAGATATTCCCCCATCATTTGTATCGTGATGGCACCTACTCGTGGTAGCTAGGCATGCAAATTCATTCAACATTATGCTATTCAAATCATTATTTTTATACTCATACTTAATAGCAAGAGAAATAATTATTCAATTTAATAAATGCGGAAGACTTTCTAAATAGAGATAAATAATACTAAGGTAATACACTGATGAAATCCTCTACCCAAGACGTGGAGTCTCCAACTCACGAACTACTAAAGAATACTACACATAATGGTCTAAAAGAAAATAATAAATATCTGTCTGTCACGGAACAATGAGACTACAGCAAATAACATAAGTAAATAGAAGAGACGCCGGGCCTGCGGACGCCTGCAAGCTACCTCATACTCGAAATGCTCAACTACCACGAATACTCTACTACTGTTGTTGTTCCTACTCAAAACCTGGACCTGTGCAAAAACGCACAGAAGTGCAGTATCAGCACAATCCGACCCTATGTGCTAGTAAGTGCCTGGCCTATCCCGGCGAATTAGTGACAAGCCTAGGACCAGACACTCACATAAACCTGTGCAGTTCTACATATGTACACCACAAGATAACAAGAAATACCAAGTAACAAATTTAACAAGAAGTAACATAGTAGGGGAGAACACAACAATCAGTAGCATCTATTAAATCAGTAATGAAAATCAAAGTATAATGAAAACAGTCAATATCAAAACAAGGAATATCAACTAGTTGTACGACATCACCCTTCATGCTTTTACTCTCATCCTCACATCCATGGAACAGCATGATCCTTCGTGCATGGTTCAAATAACAACGGCACAGAATGTTCCTTCGTGCAAAATCAATATCACAAGGCACGGCATGATCCTTTGTGCATAATCAATAACAAGGCACGGCATTACCCTTCGTGCATAATCAGTAATATAAGGCACAACATTACCGTTCGTGCATAATTAATAAAACAAGGCACGACATTACCCTTCGTGCATAATCAATAAAATAAGGCACGACATGATCCTTCGTGCATAATCAATAATACAAGGAACGGCATTAACCTTCGTGCATAATCAATAAACAAGGCACGACATGGTCCTTCGTGCATAATCAATAAAACAAGGCACGGCATAACCCTTCGTGCATTATCACTCTTCCTCACCCAAATAACAATCACAGTTAAGGGCAAAAGCGTGAAAACAATAATCATGAACTATCCCTGCAAGGGATACAATAATCATTACAGTAAAGTCCCGGCAAGGGAAACAATAATCAACTTCACAATAAAGTCCCGGCAAGGGAAAACAATGATCAACTTCACAATAAAGTCCCCGCAAGGGAAAACAATGGTCAACTTCACAATAAAGTCCCGGCAAGGGAAAACAGTGATCAACTTCACAACCCGACAAGGGTTCAAGATTTTATCTTAAAAACATCCCACAATATATGTCAACAAACGACTCACGGTCATGCTAGACGCTAGTGTATGGATGCTCATCACCACAGCCCATACACCGCACTCGATCACATAGCAATTAGAACATTAATCTTATTCCCTCGAGCTAGGATAGATCAAACACTTACCTCGACGCCACGAACAAAATTCACCTTTCAATTGTAGCTTTACATCTCCATTCCACCACAAATTCGCGCGTATCTCAATATAGCCAGAAAATTGATTGTTTCATGGTTTCAAACTCATAAATGCAACGAACCATGGACAGAACTCGAATTAGCACCTCAATTGCACGAATTTAGATTGGCCTCGAACTCAATCTGCTTATCGCTTTTTATCTCGCTTCACATAAATTGTCAACATCTTGCCAGCATTCGGTACTTCATCATTTAAGAGATCGCCGGTTACTAGATGGCTAGCTTGAGCCAAAGAGACCAACTGCATTGGAGTAATAAACTCTCTAAAACCAAGAAAGTCTTGCCATTTGGAAATTGCAATCGCCCACATCTGTTTGAGACGCTAGCATCGAAATTGGACAAGGAAAAGAACTTAAAGCCATGGAGCAATGATTTATCTCCAACATGGACTTGGATGACCGAAGGACTTCAAATACGATTATCTCCTAATTCGTATAAAATACAAGGAGTCTAATATAATGAGGAACCTTAAAGTAAAGGAATGTCTCCATTTCTCTATTTGATAAGGACAGAAAGAACTTTGACTTCAGTAACAACACTAAAGAGATTTTCTATTTTAATAATGGAAAATGAAAGCTTACGTGTGGCCAAACTTAATAATAAGTGCTTAAATAATATAGTATAAGATTTGTATCGGGCGTCGGAACCAAAATACAAGCCAGATACCATGGTTTTTGTTTTTAAAAAATTTTCATTTTCATTTTTTTTTAATAATTTCAGAAAAATAATTTTACAGAAAGATTCTTTTACTCCGGTTCTAGAACTCGGATTTCGACTCCGTACACATGCCTGAGTCCCATATTTTCCTGCGGACCTTCCCAGACCGGCCGATCTCGGGTCCGGGTCCGTTTATCAAAAATGTTGACCGAAGTCAACTATATCAATATTAATATCAAAATTCTTCAAATATTCCATAGAATTCATATATTCTAATACAAAAAATTTTCGGCTACGTGCCCGGATTGAGCACGTGAATTGAGGCAATATAAAATAAGGTTTTCAAGGCCTCGAAAGCACGGGACAGATGAGGAAAACAGGTGATGACCCTTCGGGTCGTCATATCCTCCACCCCTAAAACAATTGTTCGTCTTCGAATGGACAAGAGAAGGAAGTACCTGATTCGGGGAAGAAATGTGGGTAACGGCTCCGCATATCAAACTCGGACTCCCAGGTGGATGCCTTAGGGGGCTGACCTCTCCACTAGACACGCCACGGAAGCGAAACTCTTCGACCTCAACTGTCGAACCTACCGGTCTAGAATAGCCACTGGCTCCAGCTCGTAAGATAGATCCTTGTCCAATTGGACAGTACTAAAGTCTAACACATGTGTAGGATCACCGTGGTACCTCCGAAACATAGATACATGAAAAACATGATGTATGGCTAATAAGCTAGGTGGCAGTGCTAGCCTGTAAGCCATCTCTCCCACTCGGTCCAAAATCTCAAATGGACCAATATACCTAGGACCTGAGCTTGCCCTTCTTTCCGAACCTCATCACGCCCTTCATAGGCGATACCCGGAGCAATACCCGCTCACCAACCATGAAATTCACATCACTGACCTTACGATCCGCATAAGTCTTCTGTCTGGACTGAGTTGAACGCAATCTCTCCTGGATAGTCTTGACCTTGTCTAAGGCCTCCTAAACTAAGTCTGTACCCAGCAACCGAGCCTCTCCCAGCTCAAACCATCTAACAAGAGACCGATTTCGCCTACCATACAACGCCTCATACGGGGCCATCTGAATGCTAGACTGGTAGCTGTTGTTGTAGGCGAACTCTGCTAATGGCAGAAACTGGTCCCACAAGCCTCCAAAATCAATGACACGGGCTCGGAGCATGTCCTCTAGGATCTGAATAGTCCTCTCGGACTGACCGTCCGTCTGAGGATGGAAAGCAGTACTCAACTGAACCTGGGTACCTAACTCCTACTGGACAGCTCTCTAGAAACGCGAGGTGAACTGCGTACACCGCTCTGAGATAATAGACAACGTACCCCATGAAGGCGAACAATCTTTCTGATGTATATCTCTGCTAGCTTCTCCGATGAGTTAGAGACAGATACTGGAATGAAGTGTGCTGACTTGGTCAGCCTATCAACAATGCCCCAAATAGCATCAAATCTCCTCCGAGTCAAAGGAAGTCGAGTAATGAAGTCCATTGTAATCCATTCCCATTTCCACTCAGGAATTTCAATTCTTTGGAATACACCACCAGACCTCTAGTGCTCATATTTCACCTGCTGATAGTTTAGACACCGAGCGACATATGTAACGATGTCCTTCTTCATCCTATACAACCAATACTGCTGTCGTAAGTCCTGATACATCTTCGCGGCGCCCGGGTGAAAAGAATACTGCGAACTGTCGGAATTTGCAGACATATCCAAAATCACTTAAAAATTTGCAGACATATCCATTTGGGATTCTGAGTCTGGGAATAGATCCGTATGGTGATTTTGGAGTTAGGAACACAATCAGAAGTGAATTCGGATGTCCGGAGGTCATTTTGAGGTCATTTGGCTAAATATAGGAATTTGAAGGTTTATGAGAAAATTCGACCGGAAGTGAAATTTTTTGATATCGGGGTCGGAATGCGATTCCGAAAGTTTGTGCGAGTCCGTAATTTTTAAGTATTACAAGAACTTCTAGTCTCCAACACATATATAGCACATGAATCGCTATGCCTGATTCCATACTTCCCCGTACGAATACATAACACATCGCAAACTCTTTCTTTCAATTCATTGCATAAGTTTAACTGCCAGGACTGAGTCCTTTTACCCACGTCAAGCTATGCAACTGCCTGCACTCAAGTGCTTTGTTGCACCATAACTGTAAGACTCATTAACACATACCAGGAGATCACACCATTCCGGTTTATTAACAAGTTTCTCCGTTTACCCAATTTCCTTTCTGATTCATCTTAAATTTAATATTTTCCTTACTGTAGCACTACAATATCTCAACTCATGTTACCACACGAGACTCATACACAAGACTACATGGTCTAAGACTCACAGGCCGCTGAATACTCTCTCTATATTTCCCAGAAGTACCACATTATACAATACTTTGTTTTCAAGAACTTCCTGCGATTTTGAATTCATTATCAATACTCCCCAACACAGATACATAGAATCCCCTCATTCACATAACATACACAAGTCTTGATTCCTTCTAACGCAACCACCATCTTTAGCCATATACACAATCTTAAGACACCTTAACGTGACAAGCAAAGTCTTGAACACCGCAAGGCTATTCTCGTGCGTCATTCACGCTTATTCAATTATAATTCAACTGGCTTATTGGACAGGACCACTCGTGCCCTGTTAGAACTCTGGCACTGTAGAACATGATTACGTACAAATATATTTAGCAATCTTTCCTTCCTATACACCGAACATTCTTACCAGTAGCAGTTCAAACCATCCTATTATTTCTCCATACCTACGAAGCACCATAACCTTTATCAGAATTTCCCAACAGACTTAGAATGAGGTATGAAGACCTCGTGATTCGTGGCAAGGACACGTGATGTTATGACATTTGAGGATGGTTTAAGTACTCTAATTCTATGATGTGAGACGAGATCTCAGTTATGTGTTGTGATGGAATTGAGGATTTTGAATTACAGCTCTTTTGTGTGTGTCAGTTGTCATGATTCGAGTGTGTTCAGATCATTTCTTATTGGAGCCTGTGTTTTGCTTGTCGTGGCTTAGGCCGATGAGGAGGTGTCACATTACCACTGTGGTGTGTTATTATCAAAATGATCGTTGGAGTCATTAATGAGTGCGAACATACGTGACTTCAGCTACATAGAAAGGTAATATCGAGGTTTGGCTCCAAAATCCGTTGTAATATCAGTCAAAAGAGAAATGGCTTCATAAATGGTTGATTTGAGGAATTGTTATAGTTTAGCCCGTGTTTTATTTATCGTTGGCAGTATATGAAAGTGTTGGAGTAAGACTTCAACTAATAAGAGGTTTCCATCGGTATTTGGGTATTGTAGGCAACTGCAGTAAATAAAGAATGTTATTGTGGTCATATGAGTAAAGTTATGCATTAATGTTTAGGTACAACGTGTGGAGATTGATATGATGGTCGAATGATGGAAACAGACTTGGCAGGGAATTCAAGGTGTTGGAATTTGGCCTAATGTCGTATTCGCTTGAATAAAGAATTATATCTACATAATTATATAGCTAATGTGCTCAATTAAGTAGTGGTAGCACAGGAAGGTGCATGATGTGTTAAACAAGTTATTTGAGACTATATCATTGTAGTTCTCAGCACGTTCGAGGACGAACGTATGTTTAAATAAGGGAGATTGTAACGACACGACCGGTCATTTTAAGCTCCGATGTGTCATTCAGTAGGTTGAAGCCATGAATAGCTTCATCTCAGGTATATTGACTTGTGTGTAAGGTCATAATTAAAATTCAGGTTGGAGTCAAATCTAAATGGAAATTCTCATTTTGAAAGCTTAAAGTTGAAGAAATGAACTAGGATTGCAATTTTGAGTAAATGACCTCGGAATTGGGATCTAAAAGTTCCAGCATGCTCGTATGATGATTTTGAACTTGGGCGTATGTCCGGATTTGGTTTTTGGTAACCCGTGAGCATTTCGGCGTATATGATGGATGTTAGAATTTTAGAAGAATTTTATAAATTTGGGTTGGAAGGCATTTTAGAGTTATAGATGTCCATTTGGGATTCCGAGTATGGGAATAGATCTGTATGGTGATTTTAGAGTTCGGAATGCGATCAGAAGTGAATTCGGATATCCGGAGGTCATTTTGAAGTCATTTGGCTAAGTATAGGAATTTGAAGGTTTATGAGAAAATTCGACCGGAAGTGAAATTTTTTGATATTGGGGTCAGAATGCGATTCCAAAAGTTGGTGCAAGTCCTTAATGTTGAATGTGACTTGTGTGCAAACTTTGAGTCAATTCGGATCGATTTTGGTAGGAAATGGGACAATTAATCTCTTCAAGGAAAGCTTAAGTTGGAAAAGTCAACCAAACATTGACTTATGAGTTAGAGGGCTTGAAACTGAATTCCGATGATTTGGTTAGTTTCGGGGGATAATTTAAGACTTAGAAGCGCAATCGAAATTATTTTTGGAGGTCCGGTGAAGAAGTTAGCCTATTTTGGCGAAGTTGGAATTTTGGCGTAATCCGATTGATAGGTGATATTTTGATCCGGGAGTCGGAATTGAATTCCGACAGTTGCAGTAGCTTCTTTTGGATAGGTCTGCAAATTTTCAGGTCATTCGGACATCGTTTGGTCAGGTTTTTGATCGAATGTGAATTTTGAAAGTTTAAGTTTAAGTTTGAATCGAATTCTAGGATTTTGGTGATTTTTGATGTTTAAGATAGCTTTTTTATGATCCGATCAAGTTTGAATTAAGTATTAGGTTGAGTTTATATTTTTTGTTGTGGTCCCGAGGGTCTCGAGTGTGTTTCGGATGCCAAACGGGTCATTTTTTGAAGATTTTTGCCATTTTGAGCATAAATGTAATGATCCAAAGGTCTATTTTTAGTTCTAGAGATCCAAATTTGATTTCGAGAATTCGAGAATTTAAATAATGAATTATAGGATTGATTCGGAAATTTTGGTTTAATTTCATCAAGTCGCTATTGGGTTTTTGATGCGAAATATGATTAAATTGTTTAACGAGTGAAATTGATGTTGCACTGAGGAAATAAGATCCAAATTCAGTTTTATTTGAATTACTGGATCCGTATCGAAATTGTAGAGCCATAGGAAAAAGAATCGCCAAATGCGAGTTCGTATGACGGAGTTAAAGCCATTTTAGTGAAGATAAAAGAGTGCTGGCGCATCAGGTCTGTGTGGCACTTTTAGCAACAAGATTTGGGTCTTTAGCGACCAGATTTGCTAATAAAAAGCTACTGCGTTTCTACTCGTTATTTTTACTTATTTTCTTGTGAAATAACACGGTTTGGGGTGATTTTGAGCAAGAAATCATCGGAAATCTTGAGGTAAGTCACTTGTGATTATTACTACTCCATAATATTGAATTATTATCGAATAATCCGACTAGATTACATGTTTTTGAGGTGTAAAATGGGGATTTTGGACCTAGGGATTTGAAAATAAGATTTGAAGATTTGATGGGCTATTTGAACTTCGATTTTGGTAAACTTTATATGCACGGACTCGTGGCGAGACGAGGATCGATTGGATACTAATTTCAGAATTTTTGGAGCTGTGGGCCCGGGGTCGGGTTTTACCAACTTGGTGTATTATCGCGTATTTCGAATAAATTGAATTGGGTTATGTTTCTTTAACCTGTGTTTGATATTATTGTTGTGGTTTGACTAGATTTTACCCACGAGGCGGCAAATTTAAAAGGAAAAGGCATCGCGGACGAGTCTTCGACCGGCTAGAGGTGAGTTGTTAGTGTATACGGTAGACTGAGGGTTCGAAACCCCGCCTTAGCATATTGTGACGCTAGTAGGGCGTGGCTCGCACCCCGTGGCAGGTGCGGGACTGATGTGACTGGGGATTGAGACTTAGTCCATCCCAAATGAGTATGATATGATAATTGTGGTTGAAAAACATTGTGTTTGATGAATTGTGGGCTGTAAGCCGTGTTTGGAGCCTTGTGCCGACCTGTAGGGTCCCTAGGGGATAGTTATATATATGATAGTTACACTTGCTTAATCACTGATCTCAGTCCTGGTTTGAAATGCTAAGTCACCTCTTTTGGGAAAATTAAATAAAAGTTAAAGTATTTTCATAATTTATGAAATGGAACCTGGTAATAAATAATTGGTGTTATTATGTGACTTATATGCTTGTTGTGGACTAAGGATGGATTGGGCTGTAAGTGCCCCTCCGGAGTCTATACACACCCCCAGTGAGCGCCGTCGACGTTAAATGGATCGGGCTACACGCCGTAGTGGTTATGTGCATTGCATTGCATCTTTGTCTGTGAATTATCTGTGATAATTGTATTGTACTATTGTTGCTAGTTCGTAGGAGGATCGGACTGTAGTTTAGCTTCATTTTGTGGTATTATGTGGATTTCTTACTTTCAGCTACTTGTATATATTTATTACTCACTGAGTACTTAGTACTCACCCCTACTCCCTGCACCTTTGTGTGCAGATTCAGGTACACATGAGGGATAGACGAGCACTCCAGCTTTTATCAGTATTTATCCGAGTTGCTGAGGTAGCTGCTGGCGTTCGCAGGACCTGGCTTCTCTTCTTATTCCGGTTTTCCTTTGTATATACATTATTCAGACTTGAGTATTTGGTTTAGATATTGTTATCCGATCATGTTTAGAGGCTCTAGACTCGTGACCGTAGATCTTTGGGTGGTTATTCAGTTTATCTTTATTGTTGATAATAATATACCGGTAATTGATTTGAGCTTCATGCTCGGGATGAGAGTGTAAATAGTCGGGCTTGACTAACAGTTGTGTTGGGCGCCTTCACGATCGGGATTGGGGTCGTGACAGCTCATTGCCGCTATTGGTACGAGTTGTAAATAGTCTTGGTCTCAAGTCAAGCTGGGGCGTTATTTCATTCTCGTAACGGGAATGAGTGCACCGCAAGACCAAACAAGTTGCTCCCTCACCTCGCAGCGGCGACATCTATCTTTTAAGTCATTTACTAATACGGCTCCTCTTATTCTACGATAATCCAAGTTGCAGCGGCACCTCACGAACTTCATACTGGGGCAGTACTATAATAGGCATTTTCGAGTGTTTGGATGCACATGTTTTGTTCATATTCCTACGTTGTTAAGAGCAAAATTGTCCCCAAGGCGACCACATATGTCTTTCTTGGATATGCTCATTCCGGGTATATATATGCTATGACATGAAATCCAAGAGAGTCGATGTATCCTTAATGCTCTCTTTAATAGGGTCGCCTCATATTTTCCTTAACCTAATTAATCATCCCCGGGGAAGAATGATGATGGAGATGTATTGCGGCCTTCTCCTGTTCATCAACTCGAACCTCATTCTTCTGCAGTTGATGTTACAGATTAGCCTCACTCTTCATGCCAGCAGCTTTGCTCAGCATTTTCTACCGATTGTCAGCATGTTCAGCTGACCTCAGAGGATTCCTGTCACCCGGCACAACATGTTTATTCTCGGTGGCGATTACAGTCTCTTTCATAAGGTCTGGCAACTCCAAAAGATCAGCAATCTAGCCAGTTGCTTCCCTTCAAGTCGCTTCCTATAATTCTGGATCCCGCTCATAGCTTCGTCGATCCTCTCAAGTTTCTTATCCTATTGAAGGCTTATGAATCATTTTCCCCAAAAGATCGAGCTTACCTCATCTCAGTTCAATCTTCTCATGAACCTGAATCATTTGCTGAAGCCTCCAATCATTCTTGCTGGTGAGATGCTATACAGGAAGAAATCAATGCCCAGGAAAGAAATAATAAGACTTAATTTCATTGCCTGCACGGAAAGAATCCATTGGCTGTAAGTGGATTTATAAGATGAAGCATAGATGGCTCGGTAGATAGATCCAAGGCTAGATTAATAGCTAAAGGATTCCTTCAAGAATATTGAGTCGATCCCCTTTAGAGATAGGGAAAACATTTTCTTCAGGTTGCTAAACACCATTCGTGGCTTTTTTGCCTTGGGTGCAATCAAAAGGTGGCCTTATTTCAATTTGACGTGGAGACTAGAATGCCTTTCAACAACATAAGGGAAGGGGGCAAGAATAAGTTTCTATTCAGCCTCCTCCAACTCCAGGCTTCTCTTCTCCTACGAATCCTAACTTGGTATGCAAGCTCAAGAAAGCGATTTATGTTACGGTCTCCTGCAAGCTAAAGCAGACACCAAGAGCTTGGTTTGAAAGGTGACAACAGCATGTATAAGAGCCGAAATAGTAGTAGGGGAAGGAGCCGATTTTCAAATAAGTAAATTGGATCATTCAATGTTTATAAGGAGGTCAACATCAGGTATTGTCCTTCTTCGTCTTTATGTGGATGACATTGCTTTCTCTAGTAATGACTTAGCTTTGATAAATGAGCTTAAGAGAAGATTAAGAACTCCGTTTTATATGAAAGATTTATGAGACTCAAAGTCTCTTCTGGAGATTAATGTGATGAGGTCGCAAAGTGTTTTGGAACCCAGTGCAAGTATTCATTGTATTTATTGTCAAAAGCTGGTCTTTCTACATGCAAACCGGAGTAAGATCTAAAATTAGCCTCATATGTAGGAGAGCTATTAGATGACCCATCTACTTGCAAGGAGACTTGTTGGGACTCTTTTCTACCTGTCTAATTATCGCCCAGACATTGCTTACACTTACAACATAGGAGGGAGTGATCAGTCAATTTTTATATGGACAAGCTGAGATCATCTCACTTTGAAGCTGCTTTTCAGATTCTATGATACATCAAAACCTCACCGGGAGGAGGTTGATTCTTGTCTACGTCATCCTCTCTTAATTTGTCTTGTTACTATTATACTGATTTCATTAAGTCAGTTGATTATTCTGATTGGATTCCGAACATCGTCCCCATGCCCAAGAGGGATGGACGTGTTCACGTATGCATCTATTTTTAAAATCTCAATATAGCATGTTCCCAAAGATGATGTTCCGCTGCCGAACATTGATTTGCTTGTGGACAAGACTATTGTGAAAATATGCCTAGTACTCTTTTATGATGATTTGAAATTCTCGTCGTCGGCTTCCTCGAGGTAGAGTTTGTTTTGTAATAAGAGCCCTGTTGGGATTTTACGGAGCTTGGTCTGCTTTCGCATTAACTCACCATTTGGTGATTTGGTTCGTAGTAGCCCAAGTATATGCAGGAGTTACTTTTACATGCTACGCTATCCCTCGGCGATGATATCGTCATCAGAGATGAGCGGGTGGATGAGCATTATCGCGAGCTAATTTCGCCACGGAATGTTCCATTTTCGTTAGAGAAATCATTAGTATCCTCAGTTGGTGCTTTGGAGTTTGCTAAGCGGTTCTTCGTATGTGGAGTGACTAAGGACTTTTTTTTCTGTCTCCTGTTACATGTTAAGATCCTTAGTTAGTTCCATATCCCTTGTTCCTGTAATGAGGGATATTATGTCTAAGGATCTTCAATTGTCGTATCATTTACGGGAAGCTGGGTACCGCGTGTATACTCGACGCACGGCGCCTCCTAGGAGACACTGGAATCGACATTTCCTTGTCTTTCACTCACCGAACGGTGTGTGTCCTCTCCCCTTTTGGATCTGGTTAAGCACAATGACTAGTAAACACTTAACCTCTTATTAACAAGGTATGATGAGGGGACCTGATTAGGCTCTTGACCCCTTGATTCCTGAGAAACTCGGTGATCTTGAAGTTTTTCGAAGCCTGGTCAGAGTACGACTGGTTAGAGGGGCATTGATTTTGTCCGAATGATGAAGTCCATTCTCTCTTACTGGTCTTGGTATTACACTATCGCGGATGAAACAAATACTCCCATTTAGGTGCTACTTAGCTCGTAGGTTGTGCCACTAGTGACTAAGCACACAAAGAAATTATATAATTTTTATAATAACAAATAACAACGCAGTCTTGTGGTGTTACGACCTGGTGCTCTCTTATGAAGAGCCAAAAGCTCTTGATGTATGGAGGTTCGGTCCAGTTTGTTCACCTCAATTTGCGCCTTATTTGAGACTAAAGCAGGCGGGGTGGCAACCTTGTCTTAAGATAAGATATAGGCAATAAGACTTTAAGCGCACCTGAACGCCTTTGCCCATAAAGAATACTGGGGAGGAAAGACTCTGGGGGGGGTGGGGTTCTATGGAGCAAGTCTCCCATTGCTTTCGCAAACCACTGGGGACAACCCCCCCAAAAAAGGAGTTTGCCACGCGGCGATCTTTATTTGAAATATAAGCCACTAAAGTTTTCCTTTTTGAATGTATTTACCCCTATGAACCTGATGCATACAAGTCTTTCTATTTGTTGGAAGGCTTATACATAATACATAACCAAAGGAATGCTTATAGTGTATCCATTACTTTATAAAATGATCTTTTCCGGTAAAAAAAATGATCTTTCCCTTGTGTTATGCTATAGCGGAATCCCCCAAATCTAGAGTTTATGGTCTGAAGTTCCAACCCAGTTCCAACAATGCACTTATCGCCATATCATCGGTAGTGGAAAGCGGAACTGCTTGACGTTGTATACTAAATACAACAAGCCCGATTCACATAATTATGTTCAATAAAAGGAATGAGGGAAGCTAAAATAAAAAATATTGGAAGGAAGGGAAAATTGGAAGATTATTCTTTTCCCTAGAGCTGCAACAACTTGTTCTCCCTGACCCGATTCAACGCCAAAAAATTTCTTGTCCCTACCATAACGTATTCATATTTCCTGAAGAAAGCATCTGTTCCTTGATCTCTAAGATATTTCATTAAACTCTATATGGATCCTCAATCACCATTCCTTGCATGAATATGTGTTGTGCTTGAGAGTCTATGAATCGATTGGACCTTCCAATCGAATGAATCGTAACACTCGTAATGATCGACTTTACGAAGATTCCATTTGATTGCGGAAGCTCGTAGCATTGGTCCGGCATAATTCCCAAACTTAAGAAGCTGGGGGTGTGCCCGCCGGCCCCTAACCTTCCTTAGATTACTGAAAGTGAATTCGTTTTGAATTATCCTATGCCGGCCTATCATTCATTGGTTAGGGTTAGGGGGAAATGCTAGCTGGAAGTAATCTCTTTTTCTTAGTGAAAGCTAAAGGTCCTGGTATAGTAGGAGTGTGGTGCGTGCTCTCTTTATTCTGTAAATGTGCTCATGAAAAGGGAAGCCAGAATTTTAGATGTAGACCAATCAATCCTGCCCTGTTCAAGTGATCGTCCCAAGCCGAGCGAGATTGGAGACCGCCTTAATGATTGTTCGTAATGGGCCTACCATTTAACATACGTATGTCATTTACTTTTTGTTTTTGTACCTTTGACGTCCCTCAGCCCCCTCTCCCACTTTTTCTATCTATCATTAGATGTAGGGTGGGTGGCGTACCTCACTGAGCTATCGATCGCGAAGCTATCGCCCGGTTCAACCAACCGTCCGTCCTGGTGCCTTTGCTACTGATTTGACCGCTTCTCATCATTAACTCGGGTTCACCTTGGCCCTCGCACCAGAGTTCTTATGAAGACTCTGGTGGTGCATGTGTATGATAGGGCCCCCCATAAGCGCCAAAGATCGATGATGTTGTCATGATATGTGTGGGAAGTCTATAGTGTACTCGATGATTGAAGGACCTATCGACTTGCATTAACTTCTCGTGGCTAGTAGGGGGAACTTTAATGTAATTGCGGATCCATTAGAAAAAACATGGGGGTCGGCTTCCTGACTTCAATGCCTTAATTGAAATGATGAGATTTAAAGATATGATTTTCTCGTTTGGATTATTTGATTAGGTTTTCAATGACAGCAAATTGACTTGGAGCAATAATCAATCCGGTCAACATTGTATATGGGCCAGACTAGATAGAATCCTTTTGAATGGGGACTGCCCGCTTCTATATAAAAGTCGTTTTGCTTCCACCAGAGTTGACCAATTTCCTAGAGTATCCTCTGATCACTCTCCTCTAGTAATCTTCTTAGAAGATTATAATACTTGCAGGCCTGGGGTCTTTCATTTTCAAAGAATGTGGATTCGGCATTCTGATTTTCAAATTGATCTCAACCATGCTCGGGAAGTCCTGTTCAAGTCTTCTCCAGGAAGATTCACTCGACAAATACAACACAGAATTGGCGAACTATTTTAGAATATAGAAATGCCGAAAACGAAGAAGGCCAATTTTCTCTTGAATAGAGTTGGTCTGCTGATAAGAAAATTCCACTAGATTCGGGCAAGAGTAACCTTGAAAAACTTCTGCTTTCCGAAGAAAAATAGAGAATAAGCACCTTGAACCAAATTCAGAACTTGTCTCTATATGGTAGGAAGTTCTCAATTTATTGCATACATTACATTCTTCTCAAGGTTCGTTGCTTGAATATGAGATCCTTGAGACCATCCCCTCTCTAGTCATAGAGGAAGATAATAATATGCTTACGAGCCCTCCTAGTATGGAAGAAGTTCAAAAGGTAATTTTGAGCATGTCGGTGCGCACTAACCCAAAAAGAGGTCTTCCCTATCCTTTTAAGCCTGATGGCTTTCCGCATTCTTTTTATATAGAAAATATTGGTGGGATTTCAAAAACTTCCAGCTGGTCACCTTATTTCTTCGATGAAGGTGGGATCCCCCGTTCCATCAATGCTACTTTCCTTGCTTTGATTCCTAATATTTTTATCTAGGACTACCTCTATTTAAATCAAAAAAAACAATTCTCATCTTCTAGATAGAATATAAAATAAAGTGGTAGGAGATGAAAGCATTTTTATCCAGTGGAGGGCGGCTTATATTGCAAACATGTTCTTTTCTCGATGCCTATACACCTTCTTGCAGGGATACCAGTTTCAATGGGAGTTCTTGACCAGTTCGAAAAAATGTTAGCTAACTTTTGGTGAGGCGGTGATGAAGACTAAAGAAAGCTTCTCTGGATATTTTTTGATACTATATGCCTACCTATTCAGGAAGGGGATTTGGGTCCTCCTACTGCAAGACATTTTCAAGAGCTTTCAAAAGCTTTTCGTATGAAGTTTACTTGGTCAATAAGAGGGGGTACTTTCAATGTGAAGAATATCAGAGGGCCAGGGGTGGAACCAGAAATCAGTGGTAGCTCCATTTCCAATCCACCATTTTGAGCCCTTAAGAATTGGCAGGGGTTGCCTGAAAATAGAACTGATATCACTCTAAGTCCTGACAACCAGGTTTGGAAGCAGCAAACCATAAGGGCTTTCAGATAGTTTCTTTTGAAAAAACTAATCCAAAGTATGACTCCCTCTTATTGACTAGGCTAACTCTTTTACTAGTTATTTCTCCAAAATCATAGATGTGCTTGATGCACATGGAAACTGCTTTTTCAATGATATTAAGCAGTTTTGCCTCACATACTGGTTTATGATATCAGGAATAGTGGTATATTCACATCCCATCAGGAGGACTGTGGGATATGGAAAAAGAATCATACTGAGTCATTTATTCTCAAAGTTGGTTGGGAATCGATAAGAAATCGAATGGGCATTCAAGCTTGGACTCAATTTATCTAGGCTAATGCCATTCCTACAATAATTAGCATTTTTGCGCGGAAGCTCTTATTTGACTTTGTATGTGGGGATTTCAGAATCAGTTAAGGGAATAAATTCAGACGAAAGGTATAAGATTAGCAAGCAAATGCTTGTGCTGATCGGAGCATGATAAATAAAGTATTGATCACCTCTTCATTAAGAGTGAGCTTGCTATGGAGGTTTGGAACCATTTTGATCGCCTTTTCAATATAAGATCCTTCCAATCAGATTCCATTCAGTCCCGACGATTTAACAGATCATGTAGGAAATCCCAAGTTGGCTACGTCACGTCTATGCTTAGTATTTTTTCAGTTTGGGAACTCTGGAAAGAAGTAAATAGCAGTAAATTAGAAAACCCAATATCTCAACCAGCTGCTGTTATTCAACAAATTAAGGACTGGCTGAAAGACTGTTCTCAGCTTCTTGACATCAGATCATCTTGGACGTTTACTGATTCTATTCTTCTGGATGCGCTCTACATTCATCAAGTTCGTAAACTCGCAATTGACTCCAAAATCATTATTGATTGCTTGAATGAAAATAAAGAAGCCCCTAAAATTACCCATACCAAGACATATGGTGGAGCTTCATTTCACCCAAATTCCCGGTAGGCCATTTCAAAATCATCTATACATTTAGAGAAAACAACAAAGTGGCAGACTCTTTAGCAAACTTCGGCTGCGATTCTCAGTTTGACTATAGGTTTTCCTCTACAACTGATCTTTCTCAACAAATTCAGGTTTTTTCTGTCAAAAAGGTGGGCTTATTGAATATCATAGTGGTTGGGCTTTGTTCACTTTCATTTTATTAGTAGTAATGCTTTTGGCTGTCTTGTAGCTCTTTGTGAGCAAGTCTATGTACTTTTATTATGGGTATGGTTTTGACATCCTCCCTCCCCCCCCGGTGTGGAAGATGGAGTATTGACGATGATGCTTGGGACAGAACACATCCCCCTTTACTTAGTAGGGCTTAGGAATGATGTTCGCAAATGATTGTTGAATATAGTTACTCACCTCACAGTCCAATTTCCACTTTGGGGTGTATACCGGCCGGGTTGCTGCCCGTAGGACCAAACCTGACTACTGGGACAAGCTTGGTATATTGTCTTCCCTTTATCAGCAGGCGGTATAGTCGCATTGCAATTATTCCAGCAGTACGGGTCACTTTATCCGGATGTAATAGTGTAGTAGCAACTGCAGATGGGGTCGACATGAGACGTCGGTTCTTGATTAACATCCTTTTGCCTTTATCTTTCTTTCCGAAAAATGCAGCCCCTACCATTAGTCGTCTATGGAGATCTGGGATTCGGTATTGAATCAATCCAACATTTCGTTCGGTCACTTCAGCACTCATAATAATACCTAATTCTATTGAGTTGATTCCATCTACTTGACTTTGTTTACATTCAGTTACAGGTTGCTGGTGTCCTTTCAGTCCAGGAACTTCTGCAATAGGCAGCTAGCCTATTGGGAAAAGTCTACACTCTTACCTGTCCTAAGGTAGCTATTTTTTTTCGTGCTTCTTGAGTCGATGTTGACCTGTATATAAGTCAGATGTTGGAAAGGGAAGCCCCATAATATAAGCACGCTTTCAGTCAAGTAATGCCTTTAGAGCCTATAGTATAGCTGAGTAGCTAAGAGCTTCTGGTAATTTAAAAACGTACGAATTGACTTGTTTTGTGTTAATGGGGCTTTGAGGGACGTCTTCTCTTTCCCTTATCAAGCAAGTCACACCAAATCGCCCTTAATGCCATCTTGATAACTGGACTGAATGTGTCATCATAGTCTATACCCTATTGCTGGTTGTAGCCTCTGGCTACCACGCGAGCCTTGTAGCGATCAATAGTCCCATCAAACTTTGACTATCTCTTGTGTAACCACTTGCGAGCCGATACACAAATTTCTAAATCAAAATTTAGCAGGAAAATGGGATGAAGCCCGCCAGAAAGCTTTTGACAAAATAAAGGACTCCATTCTAGTGCCTACAACGCCAGGAAGCCTTTATTACTATACCTATCAGTCACTGAAACCACTATGTGGTCTATGGAGGCTTAATACGATGAAGACAGACGGAAGTAAAGGGCTATATACTACCAACGTAAGAAAATGACTGACTACTAGACCAGGTATACATATTTGGAGAAAACCTGCTTGGCTTTTGTTCGGGTAAGGCGGAAATTGAGGCACTACATTCTGTCTTACCCAGTACATTTAATAGCTTCCATGGATCTACAAAAAAAATATTTGTTCGAGAAACCCGCCTTAACGTAACGGGAAGGACCGCAAGATGGTTATTGCTTATGTCTGAATTCGACATCACGTATGTAACCAAGAAGGAAAGGTGATAGCATAACACCTTGCACCCTATCAAGGAGGAACATGAGTTTAAGGATTGCTTTTCAGACGAGGAAATAGCTGTCACAGAAGAGGAGGGCATGGAATTTCGACTTTGATGGCACGATTAATCAAAATGGGTACGGAGTTGTGGCATTGCTGATTGCACATGATGAATCGCACACCCCCATTGCCATTAAGCGAAACTTTTAAGGAACTAAGAATACCACGGAAGATGAAGCATGTATCCATGGATTAAAGACTGCCTTGACCCTGGGAATATAAGAAATCGAAGTATTTAGGGATTCGACGCTTATCATCTGCCAAACTCAAAAGAAATTAAAAACAAAATATGAAAAACTTTTGACATACCATGCTTATCTTGAAAATCACACTGAGCAATTCAAGAAAATCAGTTTCTCTCTGCTACCCAGAGAAAAAATAAGTTCGCAGATGCATTGGCAACACCAGCCTCCATGATAAAAATTCCTGAAGGAAAGTCCACACAATCATGATAGAACAAAGAAGCAACCCGGTGTATTGCAACCTACTAGAAATTTTTGAGTTGACTCTCGGTATGTTCTATAGTGATATTTTAGCCATTGAAAGGGCACCCAATGGTAAACCATGGTTTACTAACATCAGGGAATATATTGAACATCAAATGTATCCCAAACATGCAATGGAGAATGATAAGAAGACAATCAAGAGGTTTGCAATGCAATTCGTTGCGCGGGGATGCGATTCGCCAAGCTGGGGCAAATCTTTACCCTATCTCTAAAGGGGTTTGACTCAATACTCTTGTGTGTATCCTTTGGCCACCAATCTAGCCTTCAACCCCTCAACAGCCATCAACTTTTTGTTGACTTTATAGACCCACTTGTAGCCCATTATTAATTTCCCTAGAGGAAGAGAGACTCAATCCCAAGTACCAAACCATTCTAGTGCTACGATCTGTTTCTGCATAGAGCTGGCAGCAGGGTTGATATATGGCCTCTGCAAAGGTATCAGGTTAAAACAGATGGATGAAATTGCAAAAATGACTCGTGGGAAGTAGACAGAGACTTAGTTGATACAAACCTATGAATAGGAAAACGAAGAGAGGTAGATCTACGTACCCCGAGAATTGAAGCTAGAGAACCTAAGTCGGAAGAAGAGTCTTGGTTCGAAGTATAGGGAGAGAGGGAGACCACTGAATTAGTTGGCTCAGCTCTGAAAATTGAGTGGCGAGAATCCGTCTTCACAAACCTGCAAAACTTACCCTTAAGCTGATCAAGCTGCTGATCACTCTGGTCACCCGGATCTTGCTGACTCTATTAAATCGGAGAATTCTGATGCTGTCTCACATAAACTCCTCAATAGTTCCACCCTTCCCCTCTAAGGGGAGACAATGGAACATAATGGCCCACCATCACAGGGAATCTCAAAGCCCCGAGCTCCTTAGTAAGGCACTTTTTCGAAAAAGGTGACATGTCGAGAAAGGTGGAATCGTCGTGTAGAAGGATCATTAACACTTATAGCCCTTTTGAGAGAGGGGTACCCCAACCTCACTCAAGAAAACTCATAGAGTGAGATGTAGGGCTCAGTTTGTCTTGTGCAGGAGATTGAATTTTCAGAAAGCATGTACATCTACATACTCTGAGGTTTGAATAGTCATCTCTTTGAAAGAGAGTAAAACACCCAAAGATAACGTGTAGAGGAGATCACTCACCAATAATGGGAGCCATCATCTTCTTACTCAGATAAGCGACCATCATTAAATTGGCTTTAGTAGGAATCCTATAATAGGGAACTTTCATTCCCCATAGAAGTCCTCGAGCAACTTGCCTAATACTAATAAATAAGGGGAAGGCCCAATATTTTATATTAGTATAAGGAAGGCGCTAGCTAGCGCCCAACCTATACAAGGGCTTTCCACCTCCATTTGGTCGTGCTGCTATGATCTAACGTGTAGTCGTCCCATGGTAGCTGGATGTATGGTATAGGTCCCCCTATTTTATCTCCCTTAAAGTCCTTTATGGATTTCGAGTCGGGAATAGAGCAATGGCTTATTCGGTGCTATATCACAATTCATTCTCGGGCATAGCTGTTCACGAAAGGTGGCATGGGACATCTTTCAGTGGTGGGAGTCTTACATCCGAGCGAGAGGTCAGACAAATCCTATTCATCCTGCTCTAATCCGAACAGATCTTGTTGAATGAATTGATCCATTGTTGTATGCCCTACTTCTTATTAAATTTAATCCTACTCGGACACACTGTACTTTCTTTGACTACTCCTTAGATATAGTGGAAACATTTTCTTATGGTGGAGAGTGGGGAGTGAAAAGACCAATGCAGTAGAGAACGACCGCATGAATCAGAATCCACTTATTAAGAGAAAGAAAGGCTTCGTGTTTGAACATTGGTTGATCTTAGCTTAGCGTGCTAGCCGCTGCTTCATTTTGTATAGTGATAACGCTTTCTCTTTCTTAGCGCTCCGCCCCCTTTGTATAGTAAGGGCTACTTTGCTTGCGTGGCTTTCTCTTATAGGGTGACTTGACTCAGCTTGACATACTTGACTCAGCGGTTAGAGTATCACTTTCATACGGCGAGAGTCATTTGTTCAAATCCAATAGTAGGTGAAACCGACCGAAACCCCTGCTTTTGCCAGCATGACAGCAAGCACGGACTGGCAGGAAGGAGTCAATTGAATGATCAAAGCATCGGTTGCTTCCACCTGTGGCCTTCTTCGACCTCTTTGATGCCTTAATATCAAGGAACCCCCCCTATTCCATAAGTAGGTGGAGACCTAGAGGGTCAGGAACCTTAATGTGAAACCTTTCACTGCGCCACACGATTCTTTCGCGATGCGCTCTTTCCACTCCTGCCCCCGCAAGCAAAGAGGTTTCAAGATACAAGGCGACCAAGTGAAAAAAATAAGCTCCGAGCAAATCTTCTAGAGAGCGTACCCTTAGTTTCGACTCTTTCTCTATTTTAAAAATAAAAAAAAGAAAAAGAATCCAATTTTTTTTCTATGGACCCCTTCCACTAGATTACGTTACTGACTGTAATTCATTCAAAAAGAGTAAAGGAACTGGTTTAACAAAAGGGCTCTCAAAAGTGATCTGATACCTTCTTCCCTTAGTCTGGGAGGTAGGTTATATAGGTGACAAATATTTATTGGTTGCTCGATCAGGCCAAATAACCAATTTTTAGTATGTCGGAGATTGTCATAAGACCTTCTCCCTCTTGGAAACAGGCTAATCAAAAGGGGGCACTTTTTCCATTTGACTTTTTTGAAATTTTCCGCTTTCTTGCCTAATTATATTATGGGAGTACAATGTTTATGGATAGTATGTTGCATTGGTTAAAACATTAACCTCACATCAGTGCCTAAGGCCTACTAAAGCGATGCACATCCTACAAGAGTATCATGAATTAAGGCCTAAGTGATGCTCATGAGTGTCGGGACAGAACCAAAAAACGAATAGATAGGTGGTTCAGTAGTTTTAAGTACATATCAAAAAAAGAGTTTGTTAATTAAATACCATATTTTGATGGTTGAGTGATGAAGGAGCAGAGAGATATCATTTCAACTGGCTAACGATGAGGAGAAAAGAATCCCAATGTATGGTCCTAATTTAAACACGCCACCTACACAACTCACTACATTCGTTTAAGGAATGGAGGATAATATGGTTCCTCATCCATCGATATAAAAAAGTTTAGAAGGCAAGAATGATAAGCGTTCGGGCCTCTAAAGAAATATTAAAGTGTCATATTGGATAAGAAAACCTAAAACACCAGTCAAGGGAAGAAGGCCGGTAACAAAAGGGAATCTTTCGTTTTCAGTTAAGTCTGCGCATGAATGATCCACTTGCTACCACAGGCGTGAACATCTCCAAAAGATGTGCCTCAATCTATAGCAGATCAACTGTAGGGGGGAAATGTTGGGAGACGACCTCCCGCCGCGGTAGTATGAGCCTTCCGTTTCCTTGATGTTACCCAGAATGCGCATGGGGGGTAGTACGAGGTGACTGATAGCATTACATTATAAGAATCGAAAGAGATGTTAAAAAGAACGACCATGGAGACTTGGGGATCTAGAGCAGGTCTTTCTTGCATATCCCTCGTGTTGAGAGAAACTTCCTCGAATAGCAATGCAGGTATCCGCGAGGAGAGGACTTCCAGGATTTGATCTACTGCTGCGTACCGTGGTTTGGCAGAACAGACACTTCCAAGGATAGTCTACACACACAAACCCAATCTCGTTTTAATAGGGTTATGGTGGAACTATGTTTAAATTTACTTCCCCTCCCCTTCGACCTGCCCCAACTACCTATATATATTATCAAATAGAAGAGTCAGATATATGAAATGCAGTAATCCTACCCATTGTGAGAGGCATCTTCCACTTTTTGATTGAAGGGTTCCAAACCTCGCTTCGTTGATCAGTCCATTGCTTCTTTCCTCCTCTTTTTCCTTTCCAGCTCTTTATAACAATGTGATTTAATTCCTGGTGCATATTTCAATTACGTCTTCCATGATTCTTAGATCCAGAGGTAGCACCGGTCCATCAATAGAAGCATCCCTTCGTCTCGCACCTGGTCTAGTATCTCTTAGGTCGATATCTAGTAGCTCTAGTAGCAGCAGAGGGAGAAGATTCGTAGTATAAGGTAATGAACTAGAGACTCAGAAAGAGATCAGAAGCAAAACTTGGCAAGAAAAAGAGAAGGCGGAACCCATGTGCTACACTAAACTAGGAATTACCTAGGGCCGCATGACTCTGGCAGGCTCTCTACCCGTGCGCATGCCTATTTCGCTTGAGGAGGTATCAGAGCAGAGTTTTGGGTAAAAACCTTTCGATTTCTTCTAATTCTCTTCTTGTTGTACCATGAACATGACGATAGCAGTGGAGTGCTGTCAGCGGCGGCTATTGTTAAGGAAACACTCAAAGATCGAGTGACCGTGAAGATCTGATCTTGCTGGGGTGGCCCTGAGGCTCATCTCCTGATCTGATAGTCGACGGGTCAGCCTTATCAATCAATGCCGTAGTCAGTCGCATTCCTGAAAGAATGTTATATGTTCTCCCATTCGGGAAAATTCTTTCTTTCCGCGGTTCGATATCATTCCGACTCGAATAGCTAATACGGTATCCTGAGTAATTGCAATAATCGTGTTCATTGATATTCCTAGTATAGTAGATGCTACCATCTTACTCAATTCAATGGAATTGTTTGATTGAGATCTTCTATAATTTCGCACGTGAGGGGTTATTTCTTGGTTTCGTCCAGTCATTAAGAACCTAATTTTTTTTATATAATATTAGATAGAAACAACGTTTGTAAGGAGTCCTATAAAAACCAAGAAATATACGCTTGCTTGCCATCTACACGACAATAAATATACTTTTCCAAATAAACCTGCTAGTGGAGGAAGACCCCCTAGGGATAAGAGACAGGGCTAGAGAGAGAGACAAAAAAAGAATCTTTTGTGTATAATCCTGCATAATCTCGAATGTTTTCAGTTCCGGTACGTAGACCAAATAATAGAATGCAAGCAAAAGCTCCTAGATTCATGTAGATATAGAGCAACATATAAGTTATCATACTTGCATATCCATCACTTGAGTCTCCAACAATTATTCCAATAATGACATATTTGATTTGACCTATGGACGAATATGCATGCATACGTTTCATGCTTGTTTGAGTAATAGCAATGAGATTTCCCAATATCATGCTAAGAATAGCTAGGATTTCCAGAATAAGATTCCATTCATTTGATGAGAAATAAAAAGGAATATTGAAAATTCGAGTGGCTGAAGCTGAAGCAGCTACTTTCGAAGTAATAGAAAGATTTAGAAATAGAACCATCTGATTTAATTTGTTCTCAATAGCCACGAGATGATCATTTTAGGGTGATCCTTTTGTCGACGGATGCTCTTATTACACTCGTAGTCTCTAAAGGATCAGAACCAACAATGTAGTGCCTACATAGAGAATTCGACTATTGTATACGTCATTAGTCCAATCCTTTGTAGGAACTACACGTAATAATGAACTTGCAATATGGATCTGTTTATCATAAAGAGATTCGGCATTCCTGACCCTACTTCACCTTAATTGTTATTTGAACAAGTAAAAGTTCTGTCTTGGTCCGAGTGGGGATAGCATTTCTCTTCTGCATGTCTACGGAGTTTTGAAAAATCCAAACATCTAAGAGATAGATATGAATTTCTCGAACGAACCGCACTACTTCGTATACGTCAGGAGTCCATTTTTGAGAAGGGGCTGGGGAAAGAATGAACCAAATTCATACGGTGATGAATATGAGCGCAATTGAAATTCCTGGGGAGTTATACATTTGTGTATTGATAAGACCATTCACTATTTCTTGTAGCTCAATCTCTCCCCCGGATAAACTATGATAAACCATATAGCCGAGACAAACCATGAACCATAATAGAAGAGCTTGCCCCACCCATGAATAAATATTTAATAGTTGCCTCATTAGATCATACATCTTTCTTGGTATATCCATATAATAGGTAGGAGCATAAACTGAAACATTCTGGAGCTACAAAGATAGTTATGAATTCTTTAGCACCGATTCCTCCTAGAGTAGCTATGAATACGAATAAGAGAAACTCTATTTATGTTACTCTACGGGTAGAGTTTAACATAGTAAAATAAGAAATTAAAAGATTTTGTTGAAATTGTTCGTTTGAAAATTTCCCGAAAACCTAATCATAGGTTCTTCTCTCCATCAGAATAATATAGCCGTTATACTAATTACTAAACTTGTTGAAGAGATGAAATAGTTAGCTGTACTCAATGGAAGCTTTGGTTGGTGAAGTCAACAATAGGGTAAACTAGTCCCTCTGCCATACTTATCACGTGTGCGCTTTAAAAAGATTTTTGAAGTTCCCGTGCTATAGATGCACAACCCTTTTGTCCCCATTGTCTCATAGTTATGAAGCGGGCAACTTATGAACTTCAAAAATCTTTGATTCGAAGAGTTGGAACAGCCTAAATTTCTTCCTATCGGCCGGGAGGAATCGAATAAGATATTTTATCTAAAGCCCATCAACCATCGAAAGGCTTTCTTTTCCCAGTGTTCATGGGCCACTGTGTATGCTAGACCAGACATAGGATTTAGATTTCCTCTCCCTACTTCCATTCCTCCTTTTAACTGAAGCGTTTTTGCGGATGGAATTCAGCAGCTTTTCATAGTGAAGCTTTAGCTTGCTTCTTTTCTCCATTAATAGAAGGACGGATAATTTGTTTTGAACTTTGCTCGCATAAAGTCTTATTTCTATTTCAATCCAACAATCATGATAGATAGAAAGACATACCATCTGTCCTTTGATTCTCTGGCCGAGTTGGAATTGCGAGGAGACCTATAGCTCCAGACGAAGATTAACGACTTGGCATTATCGGTTAAGAAGAATGTCTTGAAGCTCGACTGATTAGAGAGTAGGTCTTGGTAAGGACAGTAAGAATTAGAGACCCTAGTCCTGGGGAACAAGAGTTAGAGTTCAACCTACTTGAAAGAGTGTTTAGCCAATGAAATCGGGACAAGCCTGCCGATATAATTTCTTATAGTAAGGTAATAGGATGGTATGGTTTCCGCGACAGTAAGAGTTGGGGTTGGCTCACAAGGTAGCTCAGTCCCGCGAGTGGATCTATCAACAATAAAGTCATTCAAGAGAGAAGATGGTGCTATTTCCTTAGCTAGCTTGGACTAGGAAGAATGAATTGTCTCTAGAACCCTTGGTTGGTCTAGGCAAAGCGATAAAAGAACATGTCTTTTCGGATAAGCTGTTTCCCCTCTTCTGTTATAGCTCTTTAGCCCCATCCCTACCGAAGAGGATCTACCCTTAAAAGATGCGTAGCGCTCTTGAGAGATGGGATTCATACCCGGAAGAGGGGATAACAAGGTTTAGAATCTCGGTGTCAGGTGGAGCCCAGAGGGACCTGCCTGATAATCTAGTCCCGGCCAAGCAGGAAATAAGTGATTTGTCGGTTGAAGGTGCTTTCTTGCAGCTTCTTTAATGTGAAGCCCTGAGCTACTGCTCCCTTTGACGAGGAATATCACTAGTGAAGCCTTACCTTCAGTTAAATATTATTAAACCCTTCGCCCTATTCCCTGGAGCTTGATCGGGGTACTCATCTATCGCGCTTAGAATAGAAGATAGGATACATCCCTTTGGCGTCTGGGTTTCGGCGGTACGAGGAATCCCCATAACTGCAATAGCCCTCTCTGTCCAGAAAATAGAGATAGCTTATTCCCTTCTTCCCTTACCTAATAAAAGAGTCCACCGCCTGCCTTAGTAGTCTCAAATAAGGCGTGCAGGACTGCCCCTTTAGTAGGTGATCACTACCGAAGCGAAAAAAATGCTGGATCAATCAAAGGGGGTACTACGAGCCCTCTGCCCCACACATCTAACCACCTCGCGAGGTTCACCGGTTCCACCGACTATACCAAAAGAGTGATTCAGTGTACAAGTCATTTTCTCATTACTTTGGGTCTCTCATTTTCTATTTTTATTGGCTTTACTATAATGGGATTTCAAAAAAATGGGCTTCATTTTTTATGCTTCTTATTACCTGCAAAAGTCCACTGCCATTAGCACCTTTTTTAGTACTCCTTTTTCTTATGGTTCCAAGTAATTCAACCAGTGCCAAGAAAAGTATTCGGTTGTAGAGCGAGGCAGCAGAGGGGAGTTGGCTTAATATGTAATCCCTAGGGTATCGGTGTCGGAAAAGGGGATCACTCAATGCTGCTACAGGTACTTATTTGTTCGGACTGGGTAGCATGAAGGAGATAATAGAATGACCCGCTGAAAGTAGTTCCATCTTTTCAGGTCTTCCGGAGTCAAAATTTCCTCATCCAATAGCATTCTTAGTTAGTACCATTCAACTAAGCCTGTTTTTGACGAGTGAAGCGGCTAGTCTACATGCTTAGCCTAGTATTCCCGGATTGGTATTGGATAAGAAAGATTTTGCTTTCTTCCCACTCATGAAGAACAATAAAGTGAGGGGAGGGCTTCCGTGGAAAAAGGGTAAGTTTGGGATGAGAGGGTGAACACTAAAATAGTAGTCACCAAATTTGATAATTTTTTTTATAAAGGCGAATTGATAAGAAAATGTACTTCCATGTGTATAAAAGTACAATGGAAGGCGTCGCCTAGTCCAAGTATAATAGCTTAGAGGGTGCAAGGGTGAAGATACTAGAGTAGTTTGGCACTCCTGGTCAACTTTCTTTCATTCGGGCTTTCTTTCTTCTGCCTTTACGCGAGCCAATTATGCGTGGCGCTGAAGAGAAAGGCGTCATTTATTGTACTACTATCGGCCATACAATGATGGCATTGTGGATCTTATTCGTATTCTAGTTTTTTTGGACAAAGTTAGAGTAGTCATTTATGGAATAAATCTTTTTTAATTATTCTATTGGCTAGCATTAAGTGGTAAACATTTTACACTTTTGGTTTTACCATACTATACATGCAAACATAACAAATAAAACCAAACAAAGCTAGTAAGCATAGATAGGAGTCTATCTCCAGTAGGCACCGGAGTAGATCTACACTAAAAAAAAGAACACCAGACATGAAAACAAATGTCTCAAGACACTTATTGAAACCTTCTAAAACTAAAAATAGTCGATAGACTCTTCTAGTTTTCTCGGTCACCAAGGAAGATTGCCTCCATGATCAGTGCCTGCTGCTCCTGGCATAGTCCCTGGAGTCTATCTTCTAGTTCTCGAATTCTTTGATAGCTTGCTTCCATTCGGGCTTCAATAGCAGCCGGGTTCACGGAGCGAAGATACCTCAAGAAACCATTTAACATTATTCGAGTCTTTCAAAGAAAATTTTATACATTTTGTATTTCAACGTTAATTTCAGCATGTCGCTGGGGAATGTCGAGAATTTAAGCAGGGACGGCCATGGCTTCTCGATATACACTGGTAGAAAATTTCATATTTTTGTTTTTTTTTGTGGAGCACGAAGGATTATCGAGCCTCTGTTTTATAGATTGTATAGAAATTGTACCAATGCAGTACAAATTGCATAGCTGGCACAATATGATTACTATTACCACGCTGCCTGTATGAAAAAAAACTTTGCAGAACCCTTTCACCTAATCGATCGTGGTGAAGTCAGCAATGGATTTGGCGGATCAAACACCTTACGCTAGGATTTGGGAAGGACATTTACGAGACTGAGGTGAGTTTTAAGAGAAAGACAGGGTTGGATTTTTTTTTCTCTAACTGGTTGTGAGCATGGGAATTGCGTTACTGAGCAGAGGGCGGAGAGGAATTTGGTGTTGCAGGTTTGATGACTGTGAGAGGGGTTGAAAATTTATTGGTTTTTGTTTTGCAGGTATATTCGTATGAATGAACATATTCTAGATTATAGAATGTAGAATAGCCATACGGCACGAGCAGTTGAGTACAGTACTATCATGCCTTTGTTTTGTCGTGTGAAGAAAGTAAAAAACTTGTGAAGCACGCACCTCAATCACCCTGCCTGTGTGAATTGAACGAACTTAAAAGTACAACCAGCTTAAGTTGGTTTTTCCCCTATTTTTTAGTGTTTGGCCATTTCTAGCAAAGTCTAAAGGACATATTCGTTGCCGATTTAAGGTTTTGATTGAAGATATTGCTGAGGTTATACACCAAGTAAACACGTGAATCTGCTCTGCCAGAAGTGCACGTGCAATTCAGCTATGGAAAAACTCCCTGAGGTTTAGAGAGAGATGAAGTTTATAGTCAACCTCTTAGCTTTCTTTTCCAACACTTCTATGTGGAGATGGATGTAATATTAATATGATTGATAGTTTAAGTTTACTATTTACAGTTTTCCACTGTCTCAAATTTAGTGCTTGGTTCCGGCCTTGTTTCGTAGTGATTTTATGGATTTGAATACTTCTAACACTGAATTCAATTTTGTAAATTCAACATGACTTGTACATGGAACAGAGAAAAAGGGTATCCAATTGAAATCCAGTTTTTTTTCTATTTTTCGCTTAGATGTGCTCGCTAGATGCTAAAGCCAGAGTGTGATGGCAAGAATTGATCGAGCGAAGAATCACAATTCTCAGCTATCACATTCAGAAAGACTACTGGCCTAATTTCACTCAATTAAATAAACTATACCCTTACAAAACTTATTAGTACTCCTCGAAGTTGATCAAATTTAATGTCATTCTGAACTCTATCCCTGACCGGGTCTTTGATTTCAGGTCCTTTCGAGGAGGGTATCTTTTTGGTTAATATCAGCCCGTCTCGCATGGACTTCCGGTCTTTCTTAGTTGACAACCTTATTGCAATTATCAGTTCTCTAGTTACTCATGCACAAACAACAGCAGTTATGGATTTGATTGAGGAGCGGTGGGAAGAATGGATCGGGGAGATGCCCTTGAAGATCACTTACCCAGCTCTGAAAGGACATGAGTGGAGAATTGTCACCAAATTTAATCCAAAAAACACAGGGTGGAGTTACCTTGATGAGTCTTGGCCGGGTTAGTGTTTAAGGAAGAAAACATTATTGTATGTTCTTTTTTATTTGAATAGTGCCAAATTCAAAAAAAAGGAAAAAGATGCTTGTACACACATTAGATTTGCTAACTCAATTGATCCTACTGTGTCTAGATCAGGGTTCCTGCTTGTTAGCTTTGTATTGGCTCCTATCTTACTTAACGGGGCCCTTATTTGAATACCGATCAACATTGTTTGAAATTTTAAAACTTTTCCAATATAGAATCATTAGTTATGTTAAATACCACAAAAAGCCGAAACCTCTTATTCCGGTCCTTAGAAAAACTACGATTAGTCAGGAATTGCGTAAGAGAAGAGACGTCGTAAGTAGCAATAGCGCAAAAGCAGGCGGCTGAGATCCGCAAAGGTAACCGGATGCCTGGGGCTTAAGAAAAGGAGTGTCCGGAGTCTCTTAAGAAAGGACAAAGACTAATTAATAACATGTTTACACCCATCATATTTAAAAAAAGTCCTTCGCCCCTTATATTCTTGTCTATCTTCTTTATCTTCTAATCAGATCGCCTGGCTTCTTTCAAGCCTACTTGAATTGCTTTCTTCAAAAAAGCTTTCTTTATTAAGAGTCCTTTAAGAAGCTAAGCTCCTTCAGATAGTATGATTTGCTTAACATCATACCTCTAAGCGCTCGTGACTATCCGATGATAGTCACTTCGCTTTCCTTTTGGACTGAAAAAGGAAAACATAAAGATTTAGCATAAAAAATTATAGAGAATGAGCTATTACGTGCAAACAATGGAAATTCAATAAAAAGAGTCTCGTCTTCTCGCTTAAGAAAATGCGATTCCTCTGGAGTGATGTTGTTGGGGGGAATAGAAGATGAGGAAGCTAGTTTAATTGAGGAAGCCACTTTCTTTAATGTATACTAGCTGGTCTACAAAAGTATGACGCATGACGCTTCTCCTTTTCTTAGTCCACTCTCCCTTAGAAAATGGAGTTGCTTGAAAGCAGATTTCTAAATTACATAGGTAAATGTAGAGATCATCCGTGTCCTACTCGAGATGAAGTACTTGTCGTCCCAAAACCAAAAGGGATGAGGAAAAAAGGCTCGAGAAAGCGTCCTTGGAAGGGGGAATATCGGAAAACGTTTTAGCGGTGAGCCCATCCCTCTCATTCTTACCGAAGACATAAGGGGGAATACATGACAGACGGAAAGCAGGGAAACATCCTTTTTCTGTCTTCTCTCCACAGAGGAAGGAAAGCACCGCCAAGCCAACAAGTAAGCAGAAACTGCATAAGGTAAGACTAAGGGCCTTGTGCGCCCTGCAAGAGATTCCCGGGGATCTCGGTACTAGGGGGCGAGGGAACATAAAACTCCAGTAAATAAAAGAAAGACAATAGGAGTTCTCTCAATAGCCAAGGGCCCACTTCCCTATATGTGCTTATGGAAGGGGAAAAGCTTGATTCTCATAGATTAGACAATACACATGTGCAAATAGAAAATTCAAACTATCATCTTATTGATACTATATATTTATCCTTTCCCCCATAGATCCACCTTTCTTATAAATAAAGATATAGCAACTAAAATAAAGCTAAATCGAATCGGAATTGGATAAAGAACGCACGAAGAATCAGAGAGAAAGAGGATTCTAAAAGCGAAAAGCCTAGAAGACTAGATTGTCAACCTCGGAGGTAGAAGTAAGATCTCTATCTCCAGAGAAGGCATGAGGGTTTTCTAAAAGTCTCCTCTCATTACTTATGGATAAAACTCTTAAGCTTAAGCATTTACGAACTGAAAGATCTTCCCATTCTAAATAAGAATGAGAATCTTTCAACTAGATGTGCTCATTTGGCTGGGTTTGAGGGAGAGAGCGTGATATAGTTGGTCTAATAACTAGTCCAACTTCCTTGTATCTGAAATGGGTGACAGGATGTTAGGTCTAGTAAGGAGACTTTTTGGATAATTTACTTCCACGAATAGACTGTTAAGCTAAGAAGAATAGGTTGGGATTAATCACACCTTTGAAAGAGTGGTTTTGTTCTGTCAATACATCTTATCGAGTTATCAAGTTGAACTGCCTTCTGGAAGGAGCTTGAATCGTTCGTTTAGTCTAAGTCTTATTACCGACGCGATGGATTGCTATTTGAAAAAACTTTCAATACAAAAAGAGCTCCTTCCGGCTATACTCCAGTTGGACAACCTTAGTTCAGTTTTAGAAATCAAGGAGGCACGAAGAGCTAACAAAGAGTATTTATATTTGACTGTCCGAAATCAAGTGGGAGATTGAATTGAAAAGGCCCCATTACTATAGATAGGGTGTTAGCGTTGTTTTTGAAATAAGGACGTTTAGGTTTGACTAATAAGATAGAAAGGGGCAAGCCAAAACCCACTCTGCTGAGTTCGGCTTTCGGGGCTACCTACTTTAGGGCTTATGTAATATAAAAAGAAGAACCCTCTTAGGCCTTTTTGTTTTAGGGTTGCGCACCTTTTGAAAAGAAGGAAGTGGGAGAGCAGAAGTTATTTCGGTAAACCGATGCATGAGCTGAGGCTCCCATGTCCCGCCGACCCCCCGAAAAAGTAAGGGCTCATAGGGAGTCAGAAACAAGCAGAGTAAAAGGCGGGTAAGACTCACATAAGAAGGGGGGAGACACATTCATGAAAAACGAGAAGCCCTGCCGTGGTGGACTGACCAACTATGAATAGATCTTACTTATACTTACGCGTTAGAACATTTATTAGTCCGTATTGTGGGTCTATTTGTTTCAAAAGGGCGAACATCCCCTTTCCAAAACATTAACATAGGTCCTCAGGCAAACATCGAAAGGGGGCGAAAAGAGACTATTTAGCTTTACAATATTTCGAAATGTATCATGGCTATATCTATTCATTAAAAAACGAATTCTCCATCTCATGTGAACAAATAGGCGTGGGGAAGAGTGAGAGGGGGATCTACGAGCCCTCTCTCGTAGTTGTTCCCGGACCACCCATCTCTTCCTTCCCCTTCGCCCGGCTCGGTGAGATACGATTTCTAGAACGAAGTGAAGTGATAGGAAGAGAAGACTGCTGGCGGGATATCCCTATTCATGAAAGCCCCTTGTAAAGGGGAAAACGAAACTGTACTCCTGTGCACCAGCTGAAGAAAGGCACTTTGGAAGCTTACCTTATTATTATATTAAAAGGGGAAATGGTGGAAAACCTATCTGACTAATAAGAAGAACCTACTCCTAACAAGTTGCTAGATCGAAGTAGTACATTATACATCTGCTCGCCAGCAGCGGAGGGGGTTCGATTCCCGTTATACACTATGTGGCGAAAAAGAATGATACAATGAGATATGCCTTGCCTGCATTAAGATTTAAAACTTGTCGTCTACTTTCTGGAAATGTTTGGAATAGAGAACTTACAATAATACAATGTTGTATTCTCCGAAGATTGAGGAACAAGAAGAGATCTATTAGGAGAAAGATTTATTCTAGAGAAACTCTTAATAGTTACTTCCAATCACAAACTACACGAAAGTTGTCCCTTTTTATGGAGATTTACCCATCATAGATATGCACATAGGAAGAGAACGAACTTTATATATCCTTTTTCTACTCAATCCAGAAACAAGATCGGACGTTATTCCGATTTGTCTCAATTTTATTGAAACTATTCATCAAGCAAGGCAGCCGATAAGTCATCGAAGGATTTGTGTGAATAATGGAATGTTTAACATTACTCATTTTAAACTCTCCCACGGTGATATAATATCTTTTGAAGAAAATGATGCGAGAACCCGCGGTGAAGAAATAAAAAGATCCTTCTATATCGAAATCTCAGTTGAAAAAATAATAGGAAAATTCCTGGATCACTCGTGGAGAAGAACCAAAACAGAATGGTTTAGGCTACTCAAAACTTAGAGGGGATGCCGCCTACTACTAAAATCCCAATTTTTGCAACAGTTGTGTTCTTCTATGCAAGAAGAAGACTTAGAAAGAACAAAGAAGATTGGATCCGAAAAAGTATGCTTAGGCAGTTCTTTCGCTGAGCACAACAGAATGAAGAGGAATTTATATCATTTCAAATCCCTATTCTCATCGAAGAGAAGGAAAGAGAAAAACAAAAATATTCCTACTCGAACAAGAAGTCCTATAGTTTACAACTCTTCTTTATATAGTAATTCGACCTATTGCTCTGCATCCCCCCATCAATTTAATAAAAAGATCAAAATAAAAAGGATCGAACTACCTACTCATTATTCGGAGGTGAATCACAGAACACCAAAAGCTGTGGTATATTATGGACCTAACATAGGTCACATACCTCACGACATAAGATTGAAAGATCCAAACCTTCTTCTTCGGAGCTGAAAGGGTCGTGGCCAAAACATATAAAGATCGGCGTAGTCGCTCACAGGGACATATCGATCCGGATAGAGGATAGTCTAGGCCGATTCATAGATAGATCTCTCTCCATATAGATAGGTATCTCCGTAGATAGAGATAAAGATAGGTATCCATCTCGATCTTGATTCACTATTTCCATATTTTTTCTTGATAATAATTGATTGCCTTTTTTACGACAAGTTTTAAATCTAAAGGCAGGCAAGGAAACATCATTTTTCAATTATTACTTGCTTGGTTGGACAGTAGACGAGCGAGAAGAGCCAAGGAGAGAGGAAAGACCGTCATAGATCAGTCGACTAGAAGTAGAAGACTGCTGGCCTGAGAGAAGGTGGCCTCTCTCGTGAAAGATGGCCCAATTTCTCTTCTTCCTTTTTGATTTCAGCTTTTTTTTTAGGGGTCCAAAAGGCTAAAAGGTGGGGGAGAAGGAAGCTGAACCTCTCATCGACCTGGACACATAAATAACTCTCGGCATCGAGATAGATTTCATATATTGTAAGTAAGTCAGTGAGTGCTTTCTAAGAAGGGCTTGGAAGAAGAAAATGAAATAGGAACAACCACGCTGGTCGTAATAGATCGACTTTCATGCTAGTTCTTGCTCCAGCATGAAAGTTCCATTTCATGGAAGGACGACGTACTATGATACTTTCTATTTTGTCGAGCCCTGGTTTAGTCTCTGGTTTGATGGTTGTACGTGCTAAAAATCTAGTACATTCCGTTTTATTTCTCATCCCAGTCTTTCGCAACACTTCAGGTTTATTTCTTTTGTTAGGTCTCGACTTCTTCGCTATGATCTTCCCTGTAGTTTATATAGGATCTATCACCGTTTTATTCCTATTCGTTTTTATGATGTTCCATATTCAAATAGCGGAGATTCACGAAGAAGTATTGTGATATTTACCAGTTAGTGGTATTATTGGACTGATCTTTTGGTGGGAGATGTTCTTTATTTTAGATAATGAAAGCATTCCATTGCTACGAACCCAAAGAAATACAACCTCTCTGAGATATACGGTTCATGCCGGAAAGGTACGAAGTTGGACTAATTTGGAAACGTTGGGCAATTTACTTTATGCCTACTATTTTGTCTGGTTTTTCGTTTCTAGTCTTATTTTATTAGTGGCCATGATTAGGGCTTTAGTACTGACTATGCATAGGACTACTAAGGTGAAACTACATGATGTATTTCAACAAAATGTTCTGGATTCTAAGAGGACTATAATGAGGAGGAGGACATACCCACTCACGACAATAAGGAGAAGCAGTGGTTCGAAAAAACATCGTGAGACCAGGACATCAATAAATGCTATTAACATTGATGATACGACTTATAGGAATTCTTCTCTTGCTGCCAGACTGATTCCTTTCCTTTTGATATGGACAAATGGGCATCCCTAGAATCAGCTGCTCTCGTTCCTGTTGGAGGAAGACAATGCAAAAAAATGCATATGTTAGTAAGGCAAGGTGATTGTTCATTGACAACATTGGGGCGTAAAGGATTGACTATTGGGATCTCTTTAGGTTTAGTATGACTAAAACTATAGGCACTGGAGTCAGCTTGTCTGAGTATGTAAACTATGTGGTGGATACGCTAACAAATAAGCCTTCTACATCAACCAATTCTTCTTCCATGAGGGACTTCAATGAAGAAAGATTTTTTGATTTCCCTTTCATCGTATCGACCGACCCAGACCCCGTACCTGTCGCCGATGAAAGTGAGGATGAAACCTGCATTCTTTCAAAACCAACTCACTCTCAGGAAAGGAGAGCTTTGCGAAAGTTTAAAAAGGGATTGAGTGAGCTCTCGCATAAGAGAAGCGTTTAATAAAGCGGAGAGGGATTTTCAGACAACAAAAAAGCTTTTATCTCCAACCCAGGTGATAGACCACCTTATAGACGATGTGATTACCAGCCAAAGGGCAAAAAGACGGGGTTGAATGCGACTCTACCAATACCAATCTCCTCTGGACCAAAGAAAAGCAACTCTGCCTGGTATCGGTAACGATTAACATATTCTTTTTTTTGAGAGAGGGGAACCCTTACTTAAGAACAGAGAGTGGCCGAGCAAAAAAGCAAGGCAAGGGATAAAGGAGAAGTACCTGGCCCGGCAAAGAAGGGTCTCCCATTAACATGTTTTTCCTTAGTAATCTAGCTTTGGTTGCTAAGCCAGCCGGGTTCTCTTTCACTCCTAGAATGAGCCTTTTGGCGACTCTCTCTCAACACAAATAAAGAAGAGATGAAAGGATCTTCAAGTAGCCCTGACTAAGGTTTGAAAAGATTCCTGGGGGTACTACAGCTTACGTGGAACGCTAGGGTGGTTTTTAGAAAGCACGAAGACAAACGACATCGTAGGGAACAATTTTCTATCGTTTTCCCCCTCTATTGGTCATTCATTCTTTTGATGACTCGTAGTCGAAAGAGTTGGTTGGCAGTTCAAACCTTAGAGGGAGTTGAAGAGAGGCCTTTAATTTCATTGAAAGGCACTAGGGACGAGCCACTACAGACGGTCTGATGCTTTTGGAGTTTGCTCATATCGAATTGTCCAAATGCTCATCAACCTGTACAAGGGATGATGAAGGCGATGCCACAATTGAGGGAACCGCCCTCTTACTCTTTTTTAGATAAGAATGCAAAAGACCCTGACCCTGTCAACCAAGCCCACTCAGATAGACTAAGTAGACTAAAAAAAGTGCACAAGAATGACTAAGGAAACAAAACCTTTTCTCTATAACGCTGGGCCAAGTACCGACACTTCACCTAGATTCGATCATCATGTCAGCTTGCTTTATTCAACAAAGGGATCAAGCTTCTTAGCCACCAGGGACCGGCCTCGTGAACGCATTCTCTAAAGCCACTATTGGCCGGCTTTCTCAATATTCAATCTAACTTCAGGTATTGAATAAGCCCACTTGACGAGATTAGATCTAATTCACTTTCTAACATTTTTGATTGACATGAAGCTTTCTTGCTGTGTCATTTTTCCCCTCACTCTGCCAGCAGCCTATGTGTCGATCTATACCCAGTTGATCTACCACTATTTTACTTTGCACGTTCTGGATAGGCGCGCATCCTCATAAAGCGAGGGGTAGGAAAGATCAATGAAAGACTAAAGCGTGAGCTAGCTGATCTACCGACAAGTCCTTGATTTCTTATCTGCGAATGTAGACTTGGAATCATTGAAGAAAGCACTTGAGGTGAAGACCAATGAGCGATTGTGACAACTACGGACCGCTTAACAAGGTTTTTTACTAATACTAACTAATAGGCTTTCAGAAGCTTTTCCACACAAAGAGGGGAGGAAGTG
This sequence comes from Nicotiana noctiflora, assembly GCA_032618575.1. NCBI lineage: Eukaryota > Viridiplantae > Streptophyta > Magnoliopsida > Solanales > Solanaceae > Nicotiana > Nicotiana noctiflora. Next base: position 350,207 of record JASVEL010005384.1, on the reverse strand, counting down.
CTTGCTGACAACTTGCCAAACGAGCGGACATCTGAGCTCACCAACACATTTACTATTTGGAGATGGATGGCGCAAGGCAGGGTAAAGAGAAGGGTTTTTTTCCATTAGCCGAGGAAAGAAGTAGCAAAGCAATATCGCTATCGTGGGAAAAAAAAAGAAAAATGTAGGATAGGAAGCTCTATTTGATCTAAGGGATGGCAAAAAGGCCGAATCCGGCTAAAAAGAAAAAGAAGAGATCAAGGAAAGGGAACTAGACGAGCTCTTGCTAGAGAGCGACCGGCAGATCTAAAACTACTATAGTAAAGTATAACGAAAGTACCTCCCAAAATGTTCTACCTTTTCTTGTGCGTTCGAGAATAAATAGAAAGTTTCTAAATGTATAGAAGACTCTCGATTGATTGGTTATAATGTTCACGAGGTAGTGTATTATCCAATGTTCAGTGATATGACTTTCCTACTGACTGAATTGCTTGAATTAGTTGAAGGTGCGGAGTCTTCTTCTTTTGATTTGAGACGAATACATTTTTCTACTAAAAGTGCTTTTGATAGGGAATAGGGAAAAGCCTTGGCTTATACAAGAGTACCAGGAAGGAGAAGAATAAGAATTACCTTTGTTGAAGGAAGAAGCCCCTCCCTTTGCTTATTTATTCTTCCTGGTCTTCGGGTCTCATATGAAGGGCTCGCTGCCTATTTAGTTAGATTTTTTGTTTTGATTCCAGAACAGAACTAAAGATCCTGGCCACCTCCCTTGAAAGCTCATGCTGATGCGACTATCACCGATAAGTTGCATCAGGATTAAAATAAACTGCAAAAGCAACTATGTCAATGCCTATTTGCTGTGGATCTACTAGCCCGGACGCTTGAATCTATTCCACCGCAAACTACCGAATATACTACTGGAGGATCTTCTATTACTTTTGATGTTATTGCTCTCACCTGTGACTATGCCACCTCAGCAGTTGGGACTCCCTAACCTTTTCTATCTATCTTTATAAGTAGAGCGAGTGAGTCCGTTCCTTTTCCGTGAAGGTTTTGGGATATGTGACCAGTTGCTTCCTCCATATCTAACGTCTCTATCAACGAAATTCTCTTTTTTTTTCACCGGATCAATAATAACTTAGCTACTCCTGCTCGTACCGGATCCAAGAGGGCCGATGCCCTATTCCCAAACCCATTACTTGTTCCTTCCCGACTCGATAGGGATTGCAGTCTCGAGAGAGGGAGCAACAATTGACCTCCTACAATAGGTAGATGGGGTGGGCTACGATGGATACAGTAAAATCAATCCTTATTCCGCACTCCCTCTCACCAGCCTGAAACATATATAAATCATGAATTCTTCATAGCGGGCCGGCAGGCCAGGCGTACGGGGACTGTCGAAGAAGTGCCTCAACGCGCCGCAACCACTATGTTGACTCATTTTATGCAATTATGAACTCCACAAATCTTTATCAATTCCAACACAACTTATCCTTTTGGAACTGACATAACAAACTACGCGAGCCTCCCAATGAAGCCAACATAAATCCGGTCCGAATAAAAAAGATAAAAGGAAGTTTTGTTATTGTAGTATACTAGCCACCTGTTCTAGAACTTCCAGTTCCAATCGAAGCATGTAGATCAGTAAATAGATTTGTATGTATAGCCACTTCAATTGTGCTCGTCCTTTCTTGAAAGTATTTGTTTTCTGGGAACATGGTCAACTAGAAATTATTATGTTCACGATTCTTCATCCACCGATGGAAAAAATGCTCCAGTTTTCCATTCTCATATGAGGCCGGAAAGTGGATTGGCAACAGGTTGGCACGAAGTGATTCATCATGCTCAAACACGAGCCGATCGCTCGTTTGGGACGATTTATAGATCATCAAATTCCCACAAATGGAATAAAATGTGGGTCCATGTAAATGATCAAGACCTCGCAAACAACAACGCTCCATCCCTATATGGAGTTCAGAGCCCAAAGGCAATCGTTGAGTTAACTATATCTTGTTTGTGTTAGTTGACCTAAGCCGCACCCTTACTACTAGGGTGGGGCTAGGCCTCCAAACCATATGTAGGATGAGTTTTTGCCCCATACAGCTCGCGCTGAAGATCGGGGGAAGTGTAGAAGAGATGGGGAAACCTAGCAGCTGTCAGTCGGGGCGGGGATAAGCTTGCTTCTTCACAAGCCTATCGCCTAAAAAAAACCGTCCCTATAGTGCAAGCGCTTCGTGTTCTTTCTATTCCATCCCATTCCATTCAGAGATAGGCGGCGTATACTAAAATAATAAGTGAAGTAGTCGTCGTCTAACCAATCGCCTCGGACACCAGACCGCCCGTACCCGCCCATTATGTCTCGCCCTAAATGGAATGGCTCTCTTAGTTACGCTACACCCCGAACCGAGTCCCCACCTCCACTTTTCTCTGCCCGCAACCCAATAAGTTAGCAAATCCAACACAATATTAGGGTTGTCCCCTTCATTCTATGCTGACCCCGGCCCGGGCTGGCTTTTTGGGAAGCCCGTTCCCACCATGCTCACGGCCCGGCTGGCCTGCCAGCGGTAGTGGGAATTTTCCCGTTCCCTGGTCAAACACTTGGTTGGATGCGGGATCTACTCCACGAGGAGCGGTACAGACGTAGATGATATCATCATGACCACTCTTTTTGTACCGCTAGGGATGCTTAACGCCACTTCGCCAACTGGTGTTACCTGCGCTTTTGTGTCTCTCAGTATGGTCAACACTAGGTGTTTCCGAGCAGCGAGGCTAACCCATTCGCATTAGTTCATCCAAAGTTCTTTACCCTTATGCACGAATTATTGAATAAGCCATCTTCCTATCAAGGTTAAGGAGTCAACTAAGCATATCAGAGGCAGGATTGAATACCCGGATCGAATCTGAGTTCACGCTGCCCTCCCTGAACAAATAGGAGGCGTGGGTCACAGGTCGCACATAAGCCACCGGGTCGCACGACAGAAGAACACGCAAGATAAAGATGCGCACTCCTCCATGTGAAATATTCATCTTCATAGGAGCTTTTTGATAGTAGTCGTGACCAACAGCCATCAGCTCTCGACTTGTTGGTAAGGTGAGAGCTTCAAGTCCGATTTCATGTAGCGCACCCTCCACACAAGCACCGCCTGACGAAGGGGGTACGGGGAAAGCTACAGGCCCAAAAACTTCGACCCTTCTTTCTAAATGGGAGTGCCCGAGCCACCTCATCTTCTCATTTTGTCGTTGCTCATTCCTGTTAGGCCGAAGTTTTTGGCCTTTCCTTATCCGCACCTGCTCAGGCTTCGCTGACCTATCGCGTGGTAAAATGAAGAAAGTACAAAAGAATAGTAAATGGAGCACACCACACAAAGATTCTAAATATGAGAAGTCCCCATTGGATTCGATAAGAAGGAAATGAAGAACGGGAATGAAAGGAAATAAAGCATTTCTAGCTCTAGTTTCTGATAATTGAATAGGGCGGCTTGCTCTTACCAAGACTCCACTTTTTGCTCCATCCGCGGAGCATATGAATTTCCTGGAATGTAGATAGACCAAAAGAGGGAATGAAGGGATAGGAATAGGAATTATAGTACCATTGGAAAAAAGGACACATGTAGGAACATCTCTACTGGCGAACCATTTCAATAGTACGGGTGCTTCCGTGCCACGAGCCACGACCATGGAAGTAATGAAAAAGAAAAAGTTATGTAGTTGGACCATATGTTCTATCCGTTCGAGTTTTGCTTCTCTAGAGAAGATGAGAGGCTAAAAATCAAAGTGTTTGCAACACATACCGAAAGGGTACTGATTAAGCTGACCATTAATGACTAGTTAAAACACCAGGAGTGGTCTGATCCCCTATTTGATCAGACCGCTCTGAGAAAGATAAATAGCAAACTCTCATAGTTCAGAGCCCAGCTCCAACAACTTCTTCGTAAGTGAGGTGAGGTACTTCTTTTGGTTGGAATAGGGGGTCGCCCTTCTTTTGTTGAAGTAGCCACGACTTTGGTCGTAGTCAGTTTAAACCCATAATCCCAGTCCACTTGCAACCATGTTGATCAATATGACTAAGTTTAATGACTTGACCAGTCACTAGCCCTCGTATTATAACATTCTCTCACCCTGTGGTCAACATTCCATTCCCCTTAGTCGTAGGTGTTCGTTCTATTTTGATTTGAATGGGCCGGGGTTCCCGAGGTACATATGGCAGGCCCTTCGGATGTCTCGGTGATACAAACAAAGAAAAGACGATGGTTTTAAACATACCCTTGAACAAAAAGCCAGTCCTTACCAAAGGAGGAAATAGAATAATCTACCTTATTTTTTCCTTCTAGTTGATTCCCCCCGACAATCAAGTTGCACTTCCTTCTAACAAGTGGCTGAGAGTTAGCAAGCAACCTTGGCCTATTGGCAAGAGGTTCGATGTCCCCCTTTTTTCGGCCCGGCCGCAGTACAACACCTGAACTCGAAGCTACGATCAGATCCGATTGGATCTGGTCCTATCCGACCCAAGCCCGGAACTTAGAACGGCCGACCTATTTGGACGGTAGAACGGGGAGAGGGGGATTCATGCCCATTCTCTATCCGGGCACGAACAGGAACATAAAAAAAATGTAAAACTGAAAACATGTACATAATGTAACGACATATTCAAATATACGTGATCCGATTTGATAGGCTGCCCGCAGAAAGGAAAGAGTTTACCGGCCGCATTATAATTATTTCTTGTGTGTAGCGCCTGGGCCCATGTCTCCCGAACGATCATGGTATGGCCACCTATTTAATATAAAATCAATGAGTAGATCTCACCTCCCCTTCCCCAAAGCATAGCCGGAAAAGATAGGGTATCTACAGAAGAGAGAGTACGGGCCCTTGCCCAACATTTAGTTTAGTCGCGGCTCAAATGCCTTTATGCTATAGGCTGTGTTAAGCATGCTTCTTTGACAAAAAACAAACTCTTTTTCCATGACAACAGTCGCGACTATAAAGGGAGGGGCGGTAAGCTCTCTATCAATAATAGGGGGATATTCATAGTAAAGAACTACTAGACTATATGGATTCCAACTGAACTTCAACTTCTACTTGGTTGATTAATTCAGGGACAGTGCTGGAACATAATGTTGGACGATCTCCATTTGCAAATGGTAATAGAAGTCAAACAGGAGCAAACTATGTGCAATTTAATCCTTATTCCTAGCAATGATTCCAAAAAAGCAAAACCTCACTAGACCGAGGCCCATTGCTATGGGGACTACACTATATAAGAGAATGACTAAGGTAATTGCCAATAGTTTCTATTGAAAGATAGGATGGCTGTTTAAAATGGGCGCCCTCCTAATCACATTTTGATAGGAAAAAATATTGATAATTCTCCCAAGGAGGCTTACTACTCAGCTGATAGATCAGGTGAGCCAGCCATGATCACTAAACTCATCAAACCAGCAGCATATGAAAATTTGAATCATAGGTTTCTATATGCTGCTGGAAAATGGGATTTGCAGAGTAGGATACGAAAGTTTATTTATATACAATGGAAAGCCCCTATAATCCATGGATGACCAGTGGAGTTCATAACAGAAACCAAAGAAAGGTCCGCGACAAAGCTGTCCCCTATCTCAATATCTCTACTTACTGGCTGGGTGCAGATAACACTGTAATCATAACGAAGCCAGATAGAGATACTGTTTGTTCAGAATTGATTCAGATGGCAAGCACCCACGAAAACATCCACCTTATCCATGCTCCGCACAGCAACTTGCCCGGTCAATATTATATGTCTATGCTAAACTTGGTGATCTATTTTTGTTGCCCCTTTTAAGCCTATGTGATATAATCATTCTTATATCAGAAGAGAAGTATGTATTGTCCCCACTTAAGTTATTAAGTATTCCCAAATATGAGGCGATCATAAATGTGTTGAAACTTTATGTCAGCCAGGGGACCCTGATCATAAATGGGTTGTTGTCCTGGTGAAAGGAACGCTCTCGTTTTAATCGCTCTGGCGCATATGTTGAATAGTTGTTTTATGCATTCATCTATCTTTCAGAAGCAGTCGTGTGGTTTTCCCAAAGTTCGTTGTGAGTTCTTTGCTAAATTAGGTGGAGTGGGGAAGATTAGAACTATTTTAATCTTGAATCTAGCACCCTCACAAGGTACTATTCCTCATAAAAGAATTTTACGAAAGTTGGCACCCTTGGTGTGTGATAGCTACGTAATATCCTTAGTTTCATCCTTTTTAAAGATACCAGTTTATGGCCAAAATAGAATTAATTGTTCTATTACGGAAATAGGGATCCCACACGCTCGGTTAATCACTAAGGTCTTATATTATTTTATGTTGGATGATTTCGACCGGGGATTTAAATAGATATACGCTAGCCTTTCTTATTATCATTACTTGGCTGACTGTTATGTATTATTTCCATTGTTTAGTCTCCAAAGCGAGCAGCAGTGTAAAGAAGAAATGAATAGTATCCTCTTAGAGTCAGATCTTGATGGGGATATCACAACTATTCTACCTGGTGGGGGTGCCCATGTGACTCGTGATGGGCGTTTGATTATTCTAAGTCGAGATTGCAGTCTTCACGTTGTCGAATAGTTAGCATTCTTTCTTTAGTTCAATTTGTAGTCAATATGTTTTATACAAAAAGCAACCCATGCAATGATAGGAAATCCTTTTTTTAGAGAGCCAATGCCTTAAGACAAACCCTGATAGAAGTTGTCGCCTACTTCACTGAGTTGTGGTTCTAAAAAGAAGATTTAGCTTGGTATATTCCATCAAGAGAAAGCCATATCTATATTTAGAAAGAAAAATAGAAATTGTATACAGGTGCTTACACTTTCCTGAGGATTCTAAGACCCGATCATCTGTCAAAGAAATATCCTTAGGTCTTAAGTCTACAGCTCGGTAGCTTGTGTCTCCTACATAGGGTAGAAAAGAATGCTTTGCATAAACATCTCAATATCCAAGATAAGAGGAATGATGGGAATAATCAACGAGGCGAGTGTGCTCGAAGAGAAAATCATGATGGAAAAAGCGTGAGGAGAATTCTAAACTCGAGATATGCAAAATAAAAAGACTCCCTGGGAGATGGTATTCTTTGTTTTAGGTCTTGATAGATTTTTCTATCAATTGAAGTTATTACGCTAGCTGATTAAACCTCTTTCTAATGCCTTTAGGGGCTGTGAAGAGAGCCAAGTTCCAGGCCCTCTTTTAGAAAGAAAAAAATTGTACAAAAAGAGGCCTTGAGGGTATATATACTATACAAATTAATGATGGTTTATCATCATCAGAACAAAGATCACTCTAGGTCGAGATGAATGGAAGATGCTTCTGGAACTAGTTTCTGATAGGGTCTACTTAGCTCGAAGGAAAGAACAACCAAAGTTACACCCACAAAGAATATGGATTCAAATCAGTTAGTATTTGACAAAGACCTAATTTAACAAGCAGTAACCGAAATAAAAGTTTTCCAAAATGGTGTCAACTGGTAATAGAATGTGCTAGATAACTGATGTCGTATCATCCAAAATATGTGGGATGGAGTTCATGGTACACTTACTTAACCGTCATGGTCAGATAGTGCTACTGTGAACATCAATCCACTATCTAGCTCAAAATTAACCTTACGAACTACTAACGCTATTATTCGCGTAGCCCTTTTTTTTATGCTATTTCATCATAGGCTGTCGGAACTTGCTTCTTAGCGCTATGTGGGAAGAGAATTTATCTATTAAGCCCCCCCCCTCCGACTTCAATTACAAACTCTTACTTCTCGGACTAACTTGGACTAATCCCTTAGCAGGCAAGAAATTCCTACTAACCAGACAGAAAGTAAGTTTTCACTCACTAGCAAAGCGCTGTCGCACTTCTACTATTTTCGGCATAACGAGGTTTTAGTCTTTACAAGGGCACCCCTAGCCATATTCAATCAAGCCTTTGAAACTAGTGAAAATGGTCGTCACAGTCTGAGTTCCTGCTTTCAACGAGTCTTTCTTAGGTTGTCAAACTTTCTCTCCTTCACCAGGAAAGTTATTCGGTAAGCAAGATCTTTGATCGATGTGCCTGAATAAGGTTGATCAATTGTAGCTACTTGGATCTTTCTCTATACCTTAATTGAACTGCCTCGCTCTTAGCTCGGGCTCTTGCTTAATGAGGCGTCCCCTGATTGCTCTTGGATTGGAATAAGCGGCAATCCTTACTGTGGAAGCAGACCTTGTCATTCTTCTTCTTCAATGCAGTGGATAAGTACACTAGGGCTGGAATGCTCTTTTATCATGTATGTGGATTACTTGGTCGGTTACCTGATTGCACTAGTCTCATAGCCCTCTCTTTAGCGTCCCGCCATTACTTCTTGTTAACACAGGAAATCTCACTCATTCTAAGGTAGAACTCTTAGAGTGCTACTTAATGTGAAATGTAGTTCTTTAGTTAAAGCAAGGAGAGCAGAAACTGAGGGAAAAACCTATGTTCTTAAGCGGGATGGGATTAAAGGCTACTAAGAGCGGAACTCACGACCTAAGTACTAAGTAACCTTAAAATGGGGATGCATATCTTATACAGGAAATACCGCTATCTAAAGTTGTCACGCCTTAAATCCAGGGACATGACCAGCGCTTGACCGGGTAGCCCCAGTCAAGAGGACCTGGGTGCCTTTCATTCCCACGCGTTACCCCTGTGTTGATTGTTTCTCATTAACCAAATATCATACCAATTATAACTAATTTCACAATATACAAACATAACCATGCGATTAATTCATTAGCAAGTTTATAGTTTTTACAACGCCCGATATAATATATACATAAGACTGGAATCCCACCGTTTACATGTCTACGGAGCCTCTAGGATACAAAAGGGAATACAATACTTGCCGGTAACAAGGCTCCGGCTATACCTTACAAAAATAAAAAAGAAGTCTACAACCAAAGTGGCATGAGCCACACCTGGCCACTGAGGAAGAAACCGGCTCACCAAAACAGGCAGTGGAAGATGAAGAATACTACTGCCGACGAGCTGAAGTGCCTGCTACAGATCCACCTACAATCATAACACGAATGTAGCATCCCCTGCAAAAGGGACGTCAATACACTGGAATTGTACTGGTATGTATGGGAAAACTTTATCCCAAGTAAACTCAAGCCATTAAACAAGTAATCACGATGATAAGAAAGCCAATAAATTACATCAAGAATCAATTAAGCCAGCCAACCATGTTTTCCACATTTTTCCTTATTTCAGATAATTCTCAACACAAAGCACGTTTAAGATCAATAAGTAGAACAACAACCAATCAATCACGTAAAACACAAGTAGTCAAACAAAGGGGCAATCAGTGCCTCACATGTTGCAAACTCTCCTGCTGTCTCATTTCAAAATTTTCATATCAATGATTTTATATCAATTTCATTAGCGATTTAGATCGCTTTCCATCCTTATTACCTCGTCCACCCTTTTTACCTCGGCCACCCTTATCACCTAAACCCACACCATATTTCTTGTGTTGCAGCGTGCAACCCGATCCCATCGTACAGTTTCAAACAGAACAATCACAAACAGCAAATAAGGCACTACACAAAATTTCAACAAGTTCCAATAAGCAACGTTCAATTTGGTTCATATTCTCTATTACTTTTTCAAACTGATATCACAACCAAGTTACCATGTTTCCATATTCGAGAGTACCCACACAAGTATGTCCAACAATTTACCACAATTCAAGTGTTTCGTCCCTTTCCACAAGAAATCATATATGCCGCTACAACAATTGTTCTCTGTTCTTTACCAATTCAACTTCCATTGTTATCTTTCAATTCACATTTCATACCACACAACATGTAGTTCAACATCAATTGAATATCCAACAATGAAATCAAAGAATTTCATACAAGCTCTCAAATTAACACATGCCAAACAAATTTCACACACATGGGCGATTTTACAAGAATCAAAATTAGCCATACATACCTGGTGTCGGGTTTTCTTCTTTTAACCTCCTACTTTATGCTTACCCAAGTTATCCTATCTTCGCCGACCTTGTTTTTATAGACTCTTACGTCTATTCACTTCTTTTTTACTAAAAATCAAGTTCAATAATCATGCATAAGTGTTAAATTTTATTTTCAAAAGCTATTATGTGCAAACCTTTCTTTACCCATTATAAAACTGAAAATCAGAGAAAATAGTTAGGGTGTTTACCTCGTAAAGATTGGGGAAGTTGAATCTTTGCCCTATAATCCTTTGGACTAAATGGTTGGAACAATTCATGAAGATAATAGACTTCTCTCTCTAAAACCCCTCTCTTCTCTCTCTAATTTTGGTAAGAAGACATGATAAAATGAAGGAGAAAGGTGTTTTATTAAAGAAGGGGTCGGGTAAAAAATTTACAAAAATATGAGCCGAGTCAATTCTGCGGTCGCATCTGCGATCGCAGAATCAACATGCGGTCTGCATAATGACCGCAAAATTGCCTCAAAATTTTCACAGATTCTGTTACGGAACGCGACCAAAATGAGGTCCGCATTCTTGATTTGCGGTTGCAGAATGTACCAGAGATTTGACACTCAAAAATCTTTGAGAAATTATGCGGTAGATCTGCGGTCCGAAGAATCCATTCTGCGATCGCATATCGACCGCATTTTCAGCACCATTTTCGAAAACATTCTGTTAAGCTATGCGGTAGGAATGCGGTCTGCATAGCAGATCTGCGGTCGCATTCCTGACCGCAGAATCGACACTTTTTGGAAAAATCGATTCTATAAATTTTTGAAACATAAATCACTACCAAGGGTCAGAATAATTATACGCATTCCTAACACATTATTCAGACCATGACACCAGATCTACTAGGTTTTAAGCACAAAAATTTTACGGGGCCTTACATCCTCCCCCCTTAAGATCATTCGTCCTCGAATGAGGATTTTGAAAAAAATGAGTTGGTTTTGAAAGACATGATATGCAAACTGTCAAAATTTAACTAACTCTTATTTTTTAGAAAAAATTCGCCAGAGTTTCCTTTGTATTATGGACATATCAACCTGTCAGAGGGCCCCCGAAACACAATACCAAACAACAATACATAATTACAACACCTTCCAAAGCTTGTATACACTTTCTTACCTCAATGACTGCACATATTCCATCACATTATTACAATTGCACATAAACTAGTCACTTCAATGAGTTCATACCTTATTTAACCATCTCAATACGCCATGTACACATAAACAAACAATTATCGATCTACCCTTACCATTAGTCGTTTATTTAACACATGAATCTTTATAAGGTTTCCATTTATCAAGAAAGGTTTAAGTGACCCAAGGTAACAACACATATAACTCATTACAAAATGAAGGACACTTTACTAACACTAAGAGGGAAACAACTTGGACAAGACGATAGTTACTAGAAGTAGAAGGATCGCCTAATTTCTTCTAAGCTTGATCAAACAAATGAGGGTACTTTTCCTTCATCTCTTTTTCTGCTTCCCACGTGGCCTCCTCAACTTGTTAAATTCACCACAGTACTTTGACAGAGGCAACTTCCTTATTACTCAACTTACGTACTTGCCTATCAAGGATGGCTATCGGAACTTCTTCATATGACAACTCTTCATTAACCTCAATAGCCTCGACCGCCATGATGGTGGATGGATCTCCAATCACTTTCTTGAACATGGACACATGGAACACCAAGTGCACTAATGACATTTCAGGAGGCAACTCCACCCTATAAGCCACTTGACCAATCCTTTGATCGATCTGATATGGCCCAACATACATAGGACTCAATTTCCCTTTCATTTTGAATCGCATGACTCCATTCATAGGAGATACCCTCAAGAACACCTAATCTTCGACTTGAAACTCCAAATCACTTTGGCGAACGTCTGCATTGGATTTTGGCGACTCTGTGCAGTTTTCATCCTCTCCTGAATAAACTTAACTTTTTCCATAGCTTGGTACACCAGATCTGGCCGTAGCAATTGCACTTCACCTACCTCAAACCACCCGATTGGCGACCTACACCTTCTCCCGTATAGTGCCTCAAACGGGGCCATCTGAATGCTAGCATGAAAGCTGTTATTATAAGCAAATTCTATCAGTGGCAAGTGTTTATTCCAATTACCTTTGAAATCTAAGACACAAGCCTGCAACATATCTTCAAACGTCTGAATAGTCCGTTCGGCCTGACCGTCGATCTGCGGATGGAAAGCTATGCTGAGATTTACTTGAGTTCCCAAACCATACTGAAACTTCTTCCAAAAATTTTCCGTGAACTGAACCCCGCGATACGAGATAATAGAAAGTGGAGTGCCATGAAGACTTACTATCTCCTTGATATATAACTTTGCATATTGCTCTGTAGTATTGGTGGACTTGACTGGCAGGAAGTGAGCTGATTTGGTGCATCGATCCACTATCACCCATATTGAGTCGAACTTACGCTGAGTGCGAGGTAACCCCACGACGAAATCCATATTGATCATCTCCTATTCCACCTTGGTATTTCTATAAGCTAAGTTAATCCACCGGGCCGTTGATGATCGGCCTTCACTTCCGGGCAGTTGGGCATTTAGCTACAAAGCTTTCCACATCCCTTTTCATACCGTTCCACCAATAAATCTCCTTGAGATCATGATACATATTTGTGGAACCTGGGTGCACCGAATACCTGGAAATATGAGCCTCTTCCATCACTCTTTCCCGAAGCTCGTCCACGACCGGAACACATAGTCTACATTGACACCGCAATACACCATCCTCGTTGCTAAGTACAAATGCTGAGGTCTTGTCATTCATAACTGCTTTCTTCACCCGAACCAATGCGGGATCCATAAACTAATTTTCCTTGATTTCCGCAACCAATGATGATTCTGCTCCATTATGCACCAAAACATTCCCCTCGTCTGACACAGAGATGCGAACCCCCAAACTGGCCAATTGGTAAACCTCCCGAGCTAGGGGTCTATGATCCACACCCAAATAAGCCAAACTACCCATGGATTTTTGACTAAGAGCATCGGCTACCACATTTGCCTTCCCTGGATGGCACAATATGTTCATATCATAGTCCTTGAGCAATTCTAACCACCGCCATTGTCTCAGATTCAGCTCATTCTGTTTGAACAAATACTGGAAGCACTTGTGGTCCGAAAATACATCTACATGAACCCCAGAAAGATGGTGCCGCCATATTTTCAAGGCAAACACAATAGCTGCAAGCTCCAAGTCATGTGTCGGATAATTCTTCTCGTGGTTCTTGAGTCGCCTGGAAGCGTAAGCTATAACTTTCCTGTGCGGCATCAATACATATCCAAAACAACCCTGGAGGCATCAGAATAAAACACAAATCCATTAGTGCCTTCTGTCAAGGCCAATACTGGTGCCGAGGTCAATCTTGACTTCAATTCTTGGAAACTTTTCTCACATGCATCGGACCACTTGAACTTAACTACCTTCTGCGTCAATTTAGTCAATGGGGAGGCGAGGGTTGAAAATCCCTCCACAAACATTCGATAGTACCCTGCCAAACCCAAGAAGCTACGAATCTCTGTCGGGGTCGTGGGTCTAGGCCAATCCTTCACTGCTGCAATTTTCTGAGGATCCACCTGAATCCCTTCACTGGAAATAATATGTCCCATAAAGGCTACGGACTCCAACCAAAACTCACATTTTGAGAACTTGACGTACAATTAACGTTGAAGAAGGATCTGTAATGCTGCTCTGAGGTGAATGGCATGATCTTCCCTACTCCGAAAGTATATGAGGATGCCGTCAATGAATACAATTACGAAGGAATCTAGGAATGGCTTGAAAACTCGAGTCATAAGGTCCATGAAAGTTGTTGGGGCATTGGTTAGCCCAAAAGACATGACCAAATACTCGAAGTGACTATAACAGGTTCTGAAGGCGGTCTTACGAATATCCTTCTCCCTGATCTTAAACTGGTGGTACCCGGACCGTAGATCAATTTTAGAGAAGAACTTTGCTCCTTGCAATTGGTAAAAAAAATTCATCCACCCGAGGTAAAGGATATTTATTCTTGATGGTGACCTTGTTGAGCTGCCGATAATCAATACACATTCGAAGTGACCCATCCTTATTTCTGACAAAGAGAACTGGAGCACCCCACGGTGACACATTTGGTCGTATGAACACTTTCTCTAACAAATCCCTCAGCTGCTCGTTTAACTCCCTTAACTCTGCTGGCGCCATTCTGCATGGTGGAGAAGATATTGGCTGTGTATCTGGCAATACATCAATTCTGAAATCGATCTCCCTATCTGGCAGGATCCCTAGAAGGTCATCCAGAAACACCTCGAGAAATTCATTTGCAATTGGCACGGACTCGAGGGTAGGCACATCTGAGGTAGTGTCCGTCACATGGCCCAAATGATAGATACACCTCTTCTTAAATATCTTCGAAGCCTTAAGGTATGAAATAAACCTACCCCTTGGCAATACACCATTTCCTCTCCATTCAATAGCTAGCTCGTTAGGGAACTCGAGCCTCATGACTCTCGTCCGACAGTCAAGCTTGGCAAAGCACGAATAGAGCATTACAAAAGTAACCTTGCAGGGGGGGCTGTGTATAGCATTCTAAGATCTCAATACGAGAAAGAAATTAGACCTATAACCTCACTTCAGTGGCTTGTAGACTTGTTTTGCTGCGAAAAGCTCAAGTGAAAACCTGTTAGAACTGCGGGCCTCACCCTTCTACTACTCGACCTTAAGTAACTACAGTTAGGAGGATCCATCCAATAGCTTAATGACTTGCTTGGGTCATCTAAGAGGTATGGCCTCCTCTGATCGACCCTAACTTTCATTATTGAGCTAAAGGAGTTCCCTAGCCCTTCAAGTTTACACGCTCATCCCTCTATGATGGCATTCTTCTTCCTCTCCGACTTTATGATATTATTCTAGCAAAAGTTAGTGATTAGTTGACCGTATTGTATGTCGGCTAAGGGCAGACTCCACTACTTAATATTGTCGAATCTAATCTACCTTCTATGACCTAGCTTCTGGTATTTGAACCAGTTACGTCGATTGCTGAACCTGACCTTACTTTGACACGTTGGCCTTTCCCTATATCTTAATTAATCGAAAGAGTTTGTGGCTATCCTGCACAGGAAGAAGTCAACTCTTTCCAAAGCAAGGGGGCATCGCTCTAATCACTTATTTAATTTTTTTATGTAATAACCCTCCTTTTGAATGCCTAGGTTGTAACCTTTATAGTGATAGCGCGTCAAAAAATATCTTTCTATCAGAAAAAAGGGAAAGAAAGACTGGCCACATAAAGACAAAACAGACAAGAAAAATGGCAGACTCCGTATGGAAAGACAAAAGCTGACAATTTGTAAAGTGAAGATCAGCGGGAACATCCGCCTGAGCGAGCTCAAAATGGGCATTTCCGGCAAGTTTTGAGTTTAGGAGTCGGAGTTTAAGAATCATCAAAGGCATCAGCCTCTCTAGGAACTTAAGTAGAAGAGTAAACCCCTGAAGAGTAAGGTAAGGCCTAAAGCCTATCATTGACCGAATAGCGAACTTAGCTCCAAAGCTTGAAGTGAAGGCTTTACCTTTCCTTTAATCAAATCAATGCCAGAGAATACATCGGAAGCTAATTAGCGCGTAGGCAGCGCTGCACCGTCTGTTGTACCATTTTAAAGAGAACTTTAGTTAAGAGACTAATAAAAAAAAAAGAAAGTGACCGATCTTTCTGTGGAGGCGGCGAAGGGATGGTAAGGCTTTGAAGCCAAGCAAGCAGCTATTAGAAAGCAGTTGAAGCTATAACAGCAGAATGGGAAAAGAAATGACCTAGGAGGTATCCTATTTTTAACACAAATGGTATCATACCTCAATTTCTTCTTCTGAATACTACTTATAGATAGTCTTCAGAAGAAGGGTTGGTTGCATACCTTCTATAAGGGGGGTGCCCCACTGAATCTGTCTCCAACTAATTTCATTTTTGTTTTGTTGCGGGCCAGAGCTCCTTTTGATTCTGTTTTATCTCAGTCAAACTCTATTTGCTAAATAGAAGCACTTTTAACGCTTCAGCGGCGAGCTCCGTGTGTGAGCATCGACTAAGCAACATCCAATCTTTCTTAACACTTTGTACGCTTGAAGGCCCCTCCTATATGGAAGGGTACAGAGACGAGGCCTTTGATCCAACACTTTTTACATAAAGAAATTAAAATCCAAAAACTGGGGAATCCATCGGTCGGATTACAATATTTTCTTGTAGCACCCACGACAAAATGTCCGGAATATACATATTTCTTTGGGGACGGAGGCACGCATGCTAAAAAAACATCAACTTGGAAACGCCATACATAATATAATAAAGAAAAAGAATGAATATGCAAGCGGAGGACCCTGCTCGAAATAAGTTTTTAAGGTTTTCCCTTAAGTGAAGTCTCGGATTGGGACATGTTTCAATAGCCTTTTGGAGCACTAAAACATCGGGCAGAATGGATACTGATTCACGTCCAAACAACGGTCGTAGTCAATATAACCTGGTCAAATAAGTCTAGAATCGATCCCACAGGGAATTAACCTACCAACTGCAAGCTCCCAAACTTTGAGTATATTTTTGTGAAGGTTTTATAACAACTAACTTTTGCAAAAAATTAAAGACTTAAAAGAAAGAATTGAATATTGGGTAAATAATATGGAGAAAGACTAAGGTATTGTTTTCCCCTATTGATGGAATCCCTTCTTTGTATGCTCATAAATAATACTAGTGCACTCTCCCGAGCTACCCTACCTAGCTTTAATTTGAATAGTTAACTTAAGATTGCACCCAAGACTTCGTTATTCCTAATCTCGCCTTTACACCTAAAGTTATAGATTCCTCCAATAACCTAGGTGTGGTGTTGTTCAACAATATACCTAAATATGCACTTTTTTCCAAGTTATGCACACTAAATAGGCACAGCTAATTGGGTGCTCTACAAATTAACTATAATAAGAACTAAGTTGAACAAATAGAAATCTACCTAACAATTTGTAATCACATAAATGAGAAGTTCATCACTCAATAGGTTCCATCAAAACCTTAGATAAGGAATTAGCTACTCATAATCAAAGAAACAAGAATAATAATTGAATTCATAATCAAAGAATTAATATAAAAGAAAGAAATAAGTTGAGAGAGTTCTCTCTTACTAATAATCTTGCAAAAGTGGGTAATAATACAATGCTTGCCTCTATTGGGCGAAATCTAGGTTTATATAGAGGGTTTAGGTCTTAAAAATTGAGTTTTTACAAAATTGTCCTTAAAATCTACGGCAACTTCCGCAGTTCGTTCGAGGTCACAAGTGAACCGCGAACAGTGAATGACTCTAAATCTCCAAAGGTTCCATGAGCTTGTTTTTCCGCGGTTCATTCGCGGTCGCGAATGAACCGCGAATGAGCAGTGTTCCAGAATTTATACTTCAATTTTTCATGCCAACTTCACTTCAACTCTTCACTTGGCCTTTTTACCATCCTATGACTCCAAAATAGCTCTTTTAGTCTCCAATGGCTCATGTGTACCTATAACACACCAATAAACACTGATATAAGAATTTTGTCATCATAAGCAATATCAATTCAACTATAAAGTGTGATTATTTAGGGTATAAATATAGTCAAATTCACTATTATCAGATACCGAGTTCGGGCGGTAGGTTATAGATTTCGAGTGAGACAACTCATCAACGATTGGTGCATGATTGACCACTTAGCTATCCAAGTTACGCAAAAGACACATTTTGAAGTTTTTTCCTGCCTAATGAGGGCACACTTTGAGTCTCAAACTTTTTGTCTGAAGCAAATGTTATAAGTCCAAGATGGTGGTTTGGAACATCCAAGAGGACACCTGATCCACACTCTCTTCTCTTGGTAAAGAGCAATTTCAAATCTAAATCAATCATTTGATCAAACGAAAAAAGTACTTAGGCCTTACAGGCAGCGGCTGGGAAAGGGAAGCGAATATGAAGACCAGGAATGAAGTCACTCGACCAAAAGAAGGTCTTATTTGAGTTCAAAGCGAGGAGCCAGATAGAGACAGATTGCAATTGCAAAAGCCAACTCTAAGAAGCAGCTTTACTTTAAAGATGGGCAAAAGAAAATCAAAGGAGAGAAAAAAAAGGGAGCTTAACATATATAAACCGGTTACACACTAAAGGAATGATATATTCTAGTTATCCTACCCGACTATACAAGATATTCTACAAGTGGTTAACAAAAGAGTCACTGGTTATTGGCCTCAAGACAGAGTCGAGCTGACTAGGATCATAAGGTTAAGATAGGGCTAGGCTTTCTCTCATGGACCTTTTTATATTATATTACGATATAGGACCGTTCACCTTTTCATCACTTTGGCCTGGAGCCAATCTAGTGTGTAGGCTTGCTTCGCATAGGCTCGGGTCGGTGGTAACTAAATATAGAGAGAGGAAAATCCTTAGGTTGACAAAGGATAGGAAATCCACTCTGTCTACTGATGTGGGAAAGGTTATTGAGAAGGGGACATGTGATAAATTTGTTCTCCTTTCTAACCGATCCATTCTGTGTCACGTCGCCCTATCCATAAAGGAAGAAGGGGTATGCGCAAGTCTAAAATCTTTCCTCCCAAACGTATAGTCAAGCTTGAGTGCCTCCCTTTTTTGATGATCTTGTCACTTCTCTTAAACTATAGTTTCAAGCTACTATTCATGCATGAACAAACCACTATAAATAGGTATCTCTATGCGTAAGAATGAATATATGATTAATTCAAATACATTAACCCGGCAAGAGTTGACCATACAGGGGGAGTGACAAATGAGCGGGTTACCTTAGGTTATGCCAGGTTGAAACCTTTCTTTAATAAGTACCCCACAAAAAAGCAAAAGAAGAAAAAAAAGAATTTTCTAGTCCTTTCACCCAATACTTGCTGAATGGGAATTGTTTGACGACTTGATGAAGATGCGCTTGTGGTCGAAATTATTCCACCATGGAAGATGTACTTTGATGGTGCTGCTCATCAAGATGGAGCTGGACTCCTCTTTCTTACTTCTCAAGGAGAAGTGTTGTCG
This sequence comes from Nicotiana noctiflora, assembly GCA_032618575.1. NCBI lineage: Eukaryota > Viridiplantae > Streptophyta > Magnoliopsida > Solanales > Solanaceae > Nicotiana > Nicotiana noctiflora. The sequence goes on along the minus strand of JASVEL010005384.1, from coordinate 331,170 downwards.
CACTCCTTCACCTCGTCGAAACCTTGTTCCAATAATCTCGCAGAGTACCAAACCCTCATACTTGACTTAAGATGGCTTTGCAACTCTTATGGATATTTTAAATTGGTGATCAATTAACTACTTCAATTGGAGCATTCTGGTAAGCTTGATCCTCGGGTTAAGGTAGCTGCCAAGGAATGAATCAAAGACCTAAGGACATTTTCAATGCCACTGCTCCCGCTGAAAGAATTGTAGCTCTTACGAAAGCTATTTCTTTTGCACATGAAGACATTAATAGTATATTTTTTTTATCTTAACGCTTGTCCTTCGCTCTGGATTCCTTGCCCCCGCCCTTGCTTAAGTATTCCCGCCCTTCTTAGCTCTCTTTTTCCATTGACTCTTCTTTCATCTGGAAGAATGGGCCCTCTCCTGTTGGCGAATCTCCTTGCTATTGTTGATATATATATCTCCTTGCTATTGTTGTTTCAAATATATATATATATATCCCATTCCTGCCTGTCCTGCGGCACATGCGGTATCGGCTCCTGTTCTTTCTGCGGCAATTGTGGATGCGCTTTACTTCTTAGTATCCCAGTGCAGTTGTCTTGTTTAAGCGATGGATCTTATATATAGAAGGAGTGTGTAATCTAGCTCTTGAAATCAGTGCGAGTTAGGCCCGAAATCAATAAATTAAATTTGTTATCACGCAGTGCAAGAGGCAATAAATTAAATAGAAGAATTCTATGCCCACTGCACCCGCTCTTTCAACTGAGATGATCGACGTATATGGATCGAGGAGGTATATAAATCCTCTATTTAGCTAGAGAAAGTCTTCTGGCCATCGTCTTACCTCCTGCGAGATAGCTTCTAATACATCTTCGCTTCAAGCCCAATAGTGCTAAGACAGATTCAATCTAGAGCACCTCCGGGTTCATTAAGAAAAGAAAGGGAGCAAATACTCTGGATTTCGCGAACAGTAGTGACAAAGGAGGATGAAAGCAAAAAATGGAAGACTGCGTAACGTCGTTCCGTTCGGCTGGGGGTAGATCATTGTGGAAGGTAAAGGAAACCCTCCCGATCATTGGGGAATCCTCGAATTCAGAGACCACAAAAACTCAACACCTTTTTCATTTATTAAGTAGCTTATAAAAGAGAGAGTTATGTGCGTCTTGGTATTGGATCCGCCTCAACCGTAATACTTGCCTGACCTAGACAAGTGGTTTACAAAAATATCCGTTAGTAGCAATCGGATACATTTTCTTTTTTCATTAGTCCCATAGGGATTTTAGCACTTTGAAGGTCATGACCCAAAAATCACTTTCTGAGTCACCTACATTTTTTTCTTTGTCCTAGAATTTGATTGTCCGTAGGCGGCGATCCACATCCATCTCATCCAGGTGTGTTTCTAGGATTAATCAGCATCCTTTTGTTGTTCTGCCAGGGTGCCTGACAACCCCACCTGGAGCTTATTGCCCTTTTGGACAGCTTTAGCAGCCAAGGCTTCAGTTTCCATGGAAATCTGGTTTATACGTTTTTCCATGCTCCGGATGTCCCTTTCGTAGGGCTCACCTGACCAACAATCCTTAGGGCCAGCTGCTTTGGATGGCTAGGCCTTGCCTACCACAAGCAATTCTAGGTATATTATACTTCCTAAACCTGGGAAAAAGTAATCTGCTGCTTGCTTCAGCAAAATATACAAAAGTGAGTCTTTCCTTTTTGAATAAATTTGTTTTTCAATTGGAAGTGGTGCATATTGTGGTTGTTTCGGTACTTCTGTCAGCCTTGCACCTCTATTGAGTAATGCTTGAGTTGCAGCATTAAGGTCTGAGCCAAATTGAGCAAGGGCGGCCACTTCGCGATATTGTGCCAATTCCAGTTTTGAACTACCGCAGACTTGTTTCATAGTTTTCAACTGAGCGGAAGACCCGACGCGAATGATAGATAAGCCGATGTTTATCGCAAGTCTAATTTTTTGATAAAAGAGCTCTGTTTCCAAACAAATTTGTTCATCAATAATGGTAATAACATTGGTGGGAATATAAGCTGATATGTCTCCAGCTTGTGTTTCAATGATGGGTAAGGCGGTCAAGCTACCTGCGCGTGTCTGGTCCAATCGTTTAGCCGCTCTTTCTAAGAGACGAGAAATTAAATAGAAAACATCCCCTGGGAAAGCCTCACGGCCTGGTGGTCGGTGTAACAATAATGACATTTGTCGATATGCTACCGCCTATTTACTAAGATCATCATAGATTATTAATATGTGCATTCCATTATCGCGGAAATATTCCCCCATGGCACACCCAGAATATCGGGCCAAAAGTTGTAGAGGAGTAGGATCCGAAATGGTGGCTGCTACAATAATAGAATATTCCAAAGCATCCGCATCTGAAAGAAAGTGAATTAATTATGCCACAGTTGAGCGTTTCTGCAATCGCTACATAGACACAATACAATGTCTCACTCTTAGAGGTGGCCCTTGAGTTCAGTTGCTTTTAGTTTAATATGGTATCGATAGCAATAGCAGTTTTTTCAGTGTGTCGGTCCCCGATTATAAGTTCTCATTGACCATGACCTATAGGAACTCGGCTATCTACCGGTTTTAACCCTGTTTGCATAGGCTCATGCACAAATTTACGTTCAATAGTACCCGAGGCTTTCACTTCGAAACGTCTTCGCTCGTGATCGCTTAGAGCCCCCCTTCCATCAATAGGTACTCCCAAGCCATCGACCACATGCCCTAGCACAGCCTTTCCCGCAAGAAAATCCATAATAGATACAATGCGCTTGACAAGATTTCCTTATTTAATAGCAGTATCACTACAAAAGACAACAATCCCTACATTCTCATGCTCAAGATTCAAGGCTATTCCTTTCACACCGCTAGCAAATTCAACCATTTCCCCAGCTTGAATCTCGTTCAATCCATAAACACGTGCAATTCCATATCCAACTGAGACCACTCGACCGATCTCATCCACTTGAAAATTGGTGTAAAATTTGCTTATTCAACTTTCTAATAGACTTTTTAGTTCCACAGCTCGAGGAGAAAGTTCCATAATTCAATTAATTAAAGATAGATAGAATGGAGAATGCCGCTTTAGAAAAAAGAAAAATCATAAGCAAACAGTATGAAAAGCAAAATCTATCTAAATAGAGAAGTATATTAAATAATTAATAAAGAAAAGAGAGCCAAAGAAGGAAGAGAGATTCCAAAGCTGGAATTCGAATTAGAACAGAAAAGAAATTGAAATGATGATGATAAAAAGTGAAAAGAGGAGTGGATAGCTAGCACAAGGAAATGGCAAAGGGATATCCTTTTCCCTGAAGAAAAAGAGAAACCTCATGATTAAATACTAAATAAAGTACATATACTTTAAAAAATAAATAAATAAATATATACAATAATCACATTATATACGATATTCCGCACTTTATGGGTGTTGACACAAGTATGCCAAGGCCAAGACAAGACACCTTCCTTCATTCTCCAGTAGCCCTACGACTCTTCTCTTCACAAGTAGGCTTAATGCAACGCTTAGTCGATTTTCAAAGCTGGAAAAGATGCAAGAAGGCTAACGAGGCGCTGGAGTGAAGTGATTCCCAGGTGGGAATGGCGAACGAAGTTGGACTACTATGCGTATTCTATCAGCTTGGAATATGTATAAAAGAAAAGACCTATCAATCAAGTCAAAGCATAAGTTCTGGCCTTTTCTCTCTGGCATCTTTTTATGCTTATGCAATGCAGCATTTTTTGAAAGTATTCGATAGCAAATCTTTTAGAGTTAGCAGCATGCATCCTCTTGTTAGAAGCTTTCTTTGCGTAGGATCCCCTTTCTTCTAAGAAGAGTTGGGGAAGGCAAAGGAAGAAAGCTGGGCAGGTGCTTTAAGAAGGCGCCATTTGACTCCCCATAGGCAAAAGATTCCTATCTAGTTGGGGTCCTTTAGAGCGAGTTCAATTCTTTCAGCCCTGAATGTCCTTCCTTCTGCCTCCCCAGTTCAACAATAGGATTCTATGTTCTGGTTAAGCAAGAACATAGTCATTTTGCCTTTTTGTGATAACTCTATCTTTTTGCAAGCTACCTCCCCTCTCTCTTAGACTATGGAATTCCAACTTAGAGCTCCTCTCCTTACAGCCAAGTGGATTTCTCTCCTTCTACTCTAAACTACTGTGTGCCTATTTTCCGCTTTCACAGTCAAAGTCAAAGGTTTGTTTGTGGCAAGATGGGCATGCCTTCTAGTTGTAGTTGACTTTAAATGCACCTGAACTACCCATAGTCGTCTATTTATGGGATTGCACTCAATAGTCAATCAATTCGTTTATCCGCTTTCTATCGCACGCTTCAACTATTTATTTATATAGTGTGTGAAGTCTAACTAATGGAAAGTGCCTATGAATTAGTTCCAAGAAAGCGGCCGCTCACGTCAGGAATAGAGGTTCAGTGTACCGCTTGTGACGCCTATGCTTTGCAAGCCTACATAGGGTACAAGATCGAAAAGATGGAAGGACACTTTCAGAGGCGAAAGGCCATGGGGAGATATCATCTGTGATCCGTGGATCTCCGATCGGGAAACCGTATCCAAGCTCCGTGGCTAGTCTGCGCTCTTTGGACTTTTCATAGTTAGCAAACTGAAACATCGTAGTAGCTAAAGGAAGGGAAATCCACCGAGACCCCGTTAGTAGCGGCGAGAGAGAGCAGATTGAGGATTTGAAGAAAAACAAACATTAAGCTTCGTTCCTCAGCAAAGTTTTCACTTCTTTTTCGCCAGGTTTCATTCGATTTGTTGTTGATTGGATGATGGAAAAACCAGCAAGTTACGGCTTCAATGATTGCCTTATTTAGAAAAGGAGAAAGGGCTTTTTTATAGATGTTGAGGTTGAGTAAGGGGGGGAGGAGCTTGAATATCTAAGCGAGCCGCGCTAACCTAGCAACAGTTTTTAGCAGCAAGCTACGGTCTTACAACCCCCTAACCTAGGTTGGGGCGAAAACTCCAAACTCCAAAACGTTGGTTAGGGTTCCAAACATTTCTCTAATAATAAGGTAAGCTTTCAAGCCGCCACCCTTTAAAGGAGCGGGCACAGTGAACTTTAACTGTGAAAAGATTGGAAGATCTGGCCAAAGAAGGTGATAGCCCTGTAGATTCGTTCCCATGGTTCGATCCTTCCCAGTAAAATGTGGCGTGTTCGAATTCTGATCCCTTTTATGCGAGAAAGGGGGACCACCCTATAAACCCAAGTATTCCTCAATGACTGATAGTGTACAAGTACCGTGAGGGAAAGGTGAAAAGAACCTTATTTAGGGAGTGCAATAGAGAACCTGAGATCCGATGCGAACAATCACTCGAAGTAGCAGAGCTTAGAGCCTTTACTTTATGTAAAGCACATTCACTCTAATGGCGTACTTTTTGCATGATGGGTCAGCAATGAAATGGGAATAGCGGCTTAAGCCATTTGGTGTAGGTGCTTTCCAGAGGTGGAATCTTCTAGGTCTTCCTATTTGACCCGAAACCGATCGATCTAGCCATAAGCAGGTTGAAGAGAGCTCTAACAGGCCTTGGAGGACCGAACACACGTATGTGGCAAAATACGGGGATGACTTGTGGCTAGAGGTGAAAGGCCAACCATGATGTTTTCCGCAAAATCTATTTCAGTTGAGCGTATGATGTCTATGGCCCGAGGTAGAGCACTCAATGGGCTAGGGTGGCCTCATGTCGCCTTACCAACCCTGGGGAAACTCCGAATACAGGCCTAGATCATTTGTACAGACAGGGCTGCCATCTGATGGGTACACGAAAGTGACAAAGTTGCTTTGACTACAAAACCATGCCTTTCTGTTGGAGCGAATTGGATGATCAGTCCGAGGGCTTCCCTCTCTTCACCTCACTCTCATTTCCCTAATATGAACCTTGAGTCATCAAGGCCTTTCTGACTCGCCCTGGCCTGGTCGCCCTACGCGACTGGCGCTTCAAAAGGCGAAACTCTCGGTCGTATTTTGGCGACCTATCTTCAGTAAGGGCCTTTTGTCTTTTGATTAGAGTAGGGGTCGCGACAGAGCAGAGCGTACCGCCCTGCCATCGTCACAAGTCTGTTTATAGTCGCGACTATTGTCATAGTCAACACGGCTGAAACTTAAAGGAAAAAACTTTGAATTAGGAGGGCGATCCTCCCAGTGAACTAACCGTACCCCAAACCGACACAGGTGAACAAGTAGAGTATACTAGGGCGCTTAAGAGTACCATGTCAAAGGAACTCGGCAAAATGACCCCGTAACTTTGGGAAAAGGGTTTCTCTCCTATCTTTTGATTAGGAAAGCAGCACATACCAGGGGGTAGTGACTGTTTATTTAAAACACAAGACTCTGCTAAGTGGAAACACGATGTATAGAGTCTGACACCTGCCCGGTGCTGGAAGGCCGGAAGGAGAAGTGTTATAAGCTTTGAATGGAAGCCCTAGTAAACAGAGGCAGTAACTTTAGATGTCCTAAGGTAGAGAAATTCCTTGTCGCATAAGTAGCGACCTGCACGAACGGTGTAATGACTGCCCCACTCTCTTCGCCATGGACTTGGTGAAATTGAATTCTCCATGAAGATGCGGAGTACCAATGACAAGAAGGTAAGACCTCGTGCACATTAACTATAGCTTCGCAGTGACAACCTTAATCGAATGTGTATGATAGGTGGGAGGTGGTGACACACAATGACCAATCCTGAAAGACCACTCTTTCATCTAAGGAAGCCTAATCGCCGCACCGATCATTCTAGGGGAGGCGGGACACTGCGAGGTGGGTAGTTTATCTGGCGCGGATGCCTCCTAAAGAGTAACAGAGGTTTGCGAAGGTCGGCTCCAGCTAAGATTCTTCTCGTGTGCGTAATGGTATAAGCCTGCCTGACTGTGAGACGGACTGGTCGAATAGAGACGAAATTCTTCCATAGTGATCCGTGAGTCCCGTGTGGAAGGGCTCTCACTCAACGAATCAAAGGTACGTCGGGGATAACGGGCTGATGACTCCCAAGAGCTCTTATCGACGGAGTCATTTGGCACCTCAATGTCGACTCATCACATCCTGGGGTTGAAGAAGGTCCCAAGGGTTCAGTTGTTCGCCGATTCAAGTGGTACGTGAGTTGGGTTTAGAACGTCGTGAGACAGTTCTATTCCTATCTACCATTGGTGTTAAAGGGTGAACTGCGAGGAGCCCACCCTAGTACGAGAGGGCTGGGTTGGGCTAACCTGTGGTGTACCGGTTGTTATGCCAATAGCAGCACCGGGCAGCTAAGTTGGTATGGAAGAACTACTGCTTCGCGGGAAATCTTTCTTTATACAAGTTCTCGGACGAGGTTTTTGAATAGAACTTCGATAGAACAGAGGTCTAAGCACCGCGAGGTGTGAAGCGATCTCGTACTAAACTAAAAGACTTTCACTTTCCATAATACAAATGAAAGAAAGTCAACCTATTCCTAAAATTGCGGTCAGTTTCGCTACCTCTTTAGTTGTCGCCCCCTACTTGCTCATTTGCAATTACTACCACAAGAAAGTTGCCCCTATCTGTAAAGGGGCTTATGCACTCTACGACTTTCTTATGTTATGAGGTCTCGAAGACTGAATTTAGCTGCCAACCCTAGTCAGCAAGCCAAAAAACTTTCTCAAGAACGTGGAGACCGAGGACTCTTTAACATGGCAAAATATAGATAAAGAAATGAAAAAAGGGGGCGGGGGGTCGTGGTCTATGCTGAATGTTTTTCCTAAGATAGAATGAATGGAAAAGGGGTGCTTGTGTTGTGGTTTTCGTAGTTGCAAGAATTTTCTTTTTCGAGAAAAGGTCCCCTCCTTCAATATCATGATTGGGTCGACCAGGCCAGATCGTGAGTGAATGGAAAAAAAATGTACATAGCTGTTCCATCTGAAATTCTTGGAATAATTCTACCACTTCTACTAGGAGTAGCCTTTTTAGTCCTAGCTGAACATAAATTAATGGCTTTTGTGCAACGTCGAAAGGGTCGTGATGTGGTGGGATCATTTGGATTGTTACATCCTCTAGCAGATGGTTTGAAATTGATTCTAAAAGAACCTATTTCACCAAATAGTGCTAATTTCTCCCTATTTAGAATGGCTCCAGTGGCTACATTTATGTTAAGTCTGGTCGCTCGGGTCGTTGTACCTTTTGATTATGGTATGGTATTGTCAGATCCGAACAAAGGGCTACTTTATTTGTTTGCCATATCTTCGCTAGGTGTTTATGGAGTTATTATAGCAGGTTGGTCTAGTAATTAGGGGGCGGCCGTTCGGTCGCCTATCATACTAGGACCAATAGGTTCAAAATGGGTTTGTGCCGCAGGTCTTGAACGATCTACTCTACACATGTGTGGGATTATAGGTCTAGGGCTTAAAAACACTTTCTTTCATTTATCAATAGGGCCCTGCCCTGATTAGTCACTTCTCTGGGCCTGGATCGATAAGTGGAAGTCATAAAAAAGAAATCTTCCTCTTCGCACCTCAGATCAAGAGGAAGGGTTGCTTGTCAGGCGGGTCTATATATAATAATAAGAAATTTCTTTATATTTTATATTATTATATAATTATAAGAAAAATAGAAAGATTCACTTTCTTTTAACCGACTCCTTCTTCTTTGTCAACGCTACTAAGGACCTATAGGTTTGCCTACTTTACTTATTAAATATAATGAGAATGGGTTATTCAAACAAAAAGGAAAAGGCCCTACTTAGTTGACTGACAATGACAAAGGCTTGCGAAACTAAGTAGGGCCTGAGGCCCCCTGCGAATACGTAAATCTGAGGATCATGCTGCAACACAAAGATGGTCCCCTATGCATTTCATTTTTTCCTTAAGGGAAAAAAAAGTACCCCTATCATAGTGAACCTCTTCTTGTGATCGGGATGAGGTAGATACCTCCCAACCGGGGGGCAGATCGAATTGGTGTTTCCTTAGGTAGCCACCGACCTACAGTTATCCTTAAACATCCGTTCTTGGTGGAGAAGAAGCAAACAAAAGTATGCTCGTTTGCTGTCTTGTTCTCTCTCGTGAACTGGGATCGCTCGCCATCTATGTCATATTGGAGCACGATTTTATGAGAACATATTCCCCATATTCGAGGACAAGGGGCAGAACGACCTCTCGATCTACTTACTACAGCCCAAGAAGAAAAACGTCGTCTAGGCGTTCCCTGTTGCTCTGATCTCCCATACGCCTAGGTCGTTGTCTAGGCCAAGAGCCATAGTTAGTTGATGTTTCCATTTGGTTGTTTCTTCCTTATTGTTGATACCGGAAAGACCCAGCTAGATGATGTCTGCTGGTTGGTAGTGAGAGGACTCATAGTACCTGCATACCCAAAAGAGGGCTCTGGTTAAAAAACAATCATTTGATTTTCTTTCTTGCTCTCCTTTAGATGGGGGAAATGAGTCTATCTATCTGCCTAGCTTTGGTAGATTTCCCCCAACGCAATCCATAGAAATTCCACGAATCCCTTGGTGGATAAGTCCAATGACTCAGCAGCAGTGCGAAATTGAGTTTCTTGTCTAGTGGATATGATCTATAGTTAGGGGCAATACACACCAAAAGGTTCGAAGAAGGAAGGCGCATAAGAGTATATAACCAACCTACACTTCTATATAACTTATTAACATTAGTGAAGTGGTTGGATGCATAAGGGAAGTTCACATTTGTGATAGCTTAGTCGGGATGCATAGGTGAGTCAACCTACAAGCACGGAAGAGCATGGTACCACTACCCCTCTATAAGTAAAGGTAAGATTCTTAGCCCTGTAGATGACTCCATCTAAAATACAATAGGGACAGCCGTTTCGTCTCTTGAAGAAAGAGTAGGCTTAAGTAATGTAATAGGTGTCAGGTCCATTAAAGCTATGTTATTTCCCTACTAAATGAAGGCCTCCGCCCGATCCCGAATGCACATTTTTTCGGGTTCATCTTCAATTGATGTTTTCCTAACCTTTCGAAGACCTTGCATAAATTTTCAATGTGGTCGGTTCTTTCTTTTGAAAAAACTACCAAATCTTCTACGTAAGGCTCGCATATGGTATGTAAGAGGTCACTGATAATTTGTGTCATCGCTCTTTGATATGTTGCACTTTCTTTTTCTTTTTTTGGGCATATCATAATAAAGAAAGGAAGTGAGGGTACTCATTTGAATCGAATAGCTGAAACTACAATAACTCCTATTTTTCTGCTTTAAGAGAAGCCTTCTAGCTCGTTTTAAAGCGTTCAAGAGAGAGATAGGACATTCTAAAGATAGTTGCTGAGGAAGCATCTGATTTCTAACTACGAGTCTGTTCTCAAGCTAACTGAATACCTATCTGCTGCTAGTTCTATTCCACTCTCTGCTCTTACTGCTCTCGTTGCCGATGTGACAGTCTGAGTAGATGATGCTCTCTTTCTTCTTGTCTTCGGGATTCATAGCCGGTGCTATTGAATCTGCAGTTAAGGGAATATCATCAGTTCTTGGAATAAGAGCTCTGGGACTTCATGGCTTTGAGGGAGGTTTAGCCTAGCCCTAAGCCTTTTCGGAATAGAATGCTTCTTTGACAAAGCTTCAATCAAGAAGGAGGAAGGCCCTCTTTTCGCCAATGGATCACTTAGTCAGAATAATCGGGCTTAGTTTGATGCAGAATAAGCCATTTTCCCCCTAATTTCATGGAAAGGTGTCGAAGGAATAGGCTCATTTAGAGTTGTGGGACTTCAAGGAATAGAATGCCCCGTTAGAAAGGGCAGGGACAGTCGATCATTGTCTTAATTTCCTAGGGGACTCTAGTATCAAAAATTCTCAGTATTTCGTCGTGAAAGTGTCACATTTAGATTGTTCTTATTTAATGAAAGAGCCGAATAGACAAAAGGTTTAAATGACCGCTCGCTTTGGACAAGATGCCATAGTATAAGAAGAAGGCTTTTGTTTGCAAATATGACTTTCCCGCTTTCCTTTGTGAGGGCGGTTTGTGCACATGAATTAATAGTCAAAGTATAAGGAAGATGGCATAGAGCATAGAATGAGATTGATGCTTCGAATGCCCAGCTTTCAGGGGTTGTGATAGAAGAAGTTATGGCACTTTGGGAAGGGGGAATCAGACTAGGCTGTCACTGTTCTAGAAGAGGAAGCGTAGCTAGCACGTTGAACCAGGTCTGTCAACGGTGAAAGATAGCCGTAAAGTGAGGGCCTCGGAGATAGTATTTCTCAAATGTTGATCGACGTGACAATCATGCCTGCTTGACAAAGCCATTTTCATTCAGTCTCCCAATAAATGAACAAGGATTTCTGGTGACACGAAAGATGTGCTCGATGCTCTCTTTCCTATTCCACTGCGCTAAGTGGTCTTTCCCTTTCTTGTTGGATGACTACTATGGAGAAAGATGACGACTACTCCCAATCTCTGGTCAATCCATGCTGATGCTAGAAGTGTTATTCCTGCCGCCCACCCGAAAGAGACGAGGAAGACTAACCGTCATCCTGCTCGAACCTTTGCTACCTGAGTAATATAGATGACTGCGAGAAGGAAGGTTCAAGCTATGGCTGCCCCATGGGATGCTTATTTGAAACCTTTGTCCGGTCAATGCGAGAAAAAGAGAAGTGATGTAAACATAAGAATGGAAGGTTTGCTTGTCAGCTGTCGGGCCAATGAGGCTCTTCTAGCTTTACCTACACGGAAAGGGAAAGATCAAAGGCAAGGTGGGAAATGCCCCGCACGAACTATCTGATCAAGTTTTCTTTTTCCTATCACAGGCAGCTGGCAAAGCCGTGTTTGATTGTCGCGTACATGCTCCATTACAGCTTCATTCGTGCGCCAATCAATTGACAGTGAAGCAGAAAACGAAGAGTTTTGATCACCGTGTGGGTAGTTCCTATTAGGGTTTCCGTTTCAAGTGCACTAAAAAGGATGGAAGACTGGTGCGACTATTGTAATTCCAAGCATACGAGAAAATGACTCTACCTACCCCATACTGACGAATGAAAGAAGCTCATCACGGATGATAGGATAACAGATAGCGGTTCCATTCTTGCTCTACCTATTCCATACCATAAACAAACACATTTGATTCATCGACATTGGCGCTAGGTGCTCTATCCCCACCCACCTGCCCTTTATGGAGTTAGCGGACCAATAGAAAAAATTACCCGATATAATAAAGAAAGTAAGAAGGGTTCCAGACCATTGAAACAGAAAGCACTAAAGATTGTTACGACGTGGCAGAAATGATCACCGTCAAGCACAAGATTCAAAGCTAGAATCTTCCTACTCTTGTTAGTTGGGACAGAGCATCATATCTTGTTGATTCTCCTTTCCCATCGCCTCGAGCTCTCACTTTCAGGGTGGATACGCAAGAAGTTCACTATGACAATTGACATGACACAATCCCTAAAGAGTATGATGTGCCCGGCCTTGCTTCTCTTGATCCCTACCCACCTCCCGTAGAGGCGGGTCAATATCAATATCTATACCAGAGATTGATTTTATCTTTATCTTTTCAGAGACAGGAGAATTCCTTCTGTACTTACAAGAATGCTACTTAGGGAGAAGAATCTCTTGACTCAGGAGCACCTGAATCTATTCTTTCTGCGTCCCACATCCGCCTATGTTAAAGCATCCACCCATTCCTCAGTGAAAGGAAATGCTACTGAGAGATAAAAATAAGCTGGTGCCTCGTCAGAAAGACTTGGTTCGTAGAGTAGAGGCCATTCCCCAAGATATTGGTTTTAATCTCCTCTCCTTACAGTCAAGTGGATTTCAATCCTTGACTAACATTTTCTATTCCCCATCGACCGGTCGTAAAAGGAAAGGAGAATAACTGAAATAGTATGCTATGCAAAGACTGACTTGTTGCTTCCTTTCTTTGAGGAATTTTTGAATGAAGGGCGACGCTAGTCAATTGAGACTCTTTTTACTACTTAATACATAGTAGACTTTCTTCAATAATAACTCTATCCCGTCTTCTCTAGTGGGAATTCTGATCCCGAATAACTAAATAGCATCAATGAGGCTGCCCAGTCCCACTAGCTTCTCTTTCAACTTCTAAACCGCGTGGGGCCTTTGGAGAAGCAAGTAATCCATTTTTATCTCTTTCCTCGCGTATTAAGGTTCCTTGCCTTCTTGTGTCACGAGCTTTTTCCATTCTCTTTCTTTTTTTAAGGAATGGAATGGAATCTTTCGGTAATGGTTTAACTAGCTCCACCCCTTTCATGGCGGAATGTACTTCATATCCTAGCTTTCCTTTCTTTCGAGGCCATTTCCTTCGCTCTTTCTTCTTAGTCTGAGGCATCTCCCTCTCGTCCTATTGTGGTAAGTTAACCATAAAGTCTTGGAAGCTAGGGTTTTGCAATCATTCTAATCCCTCTAGTCTTTGCAGTTTCATTAAGCCATTTTGCTATCATTCTTTTTGTTAGTGAAGTGACTGCCTGATGTTCGATCGTGTAACTGGCACCGCGACCAATGAATGTCCTCAACTCGGAGAAAGGGAATAAGAATGATTATCAGCATGTAAAAAAAACCTTGGGTCATTGGACACCATTACTTTACGATCCATCGTTGGACTCAGGGGTTTATCTCATGTGAAGCTACCATTTACTCGGTGGCACTTGAATTGGAAGTTGGTAACTAAGTGAGAAAATTGCTCTAATGAAACTAACTGTATTTCAGCTCGCGCATACAAAGAATCATTCTATCCTTTCGTCCCTCGTTGCCTTAAGGCACACCTTTACTCCCAAGACCGGATTCATTCACAACAGTTCTCCTTCCCTTGCTTCCCCGTTCTTCTCGAATATCATATATTTTTACTATACTATAAAAGTGTTAAGTAGGGCTCCTATAGCTCTTACCATAAAATAGGCTCTCTCTGCTGTACTGAATAGTCTTTCTATCTCCCCTTTCCATGGGGTTTTAGAAGGAGTTGCTATTGTTGTTTCTTTCCAGCCCGTTCCATTTATTGGGGGCCCAGTTGCTGTCCTAAGGGGGCATCATCAATTCTTGATGCTTGAAAGCAGCTGTTCCAGACAGTTTTCTTTGAAAGCTGGGTTAGAGGCAAAAGCCTGGTTTCCAAGTTAGTCTTCACGCCAAAAAGTCTGCATTTCCTCTTAGTGTGAGAAAGCCAAGTCGAGATCTAGTTCTATTTATCAATCAAAGACTTAGAAAGCTAGCTTTAAGCAGGCCAGTCTAAGTTTGACTTTGTCGCTGGGTTACGGGGACCGGCTTCGTGAGACCATTTCGGCCTATTCATGGCTAAGCTCTATTGGGCGGACAATTACCTTTCTTTAAATAGGTGAAAGAGTAAATCAGACATTTCATTTCTTATTATAAGAAATTTGAGAGAGCGAATGAGATTGATCGAAAATAGAGTCTGAATTGGATGTGTGAAGCATGCCGCCAGCTTTTCATCCTGAGCCTGGATCGAACTCTTCATGCAAGGAATAGAATACGTTATTTACTTTGAAGGACGTTAATCAATAGTTCAGCGAGCCTCGCTACTTTTCTTTTCTTTTTTTTTTTATTTTATTAGACTGTATGAGTATTCTAAAACGAGTGGAACGATATAAAGAATAGCCTGCGGGAGATAGCTATGAATTTTTCTTAATTGACTTTTCCTTTCAAGCTTCAGTATGAAAGTGAGCATAGAATATAAGAGAAATTCAAATGTTATAACTCGAGTACGTCAGGAACCATCACAAAAAGAAAGACTATCCTAGAATAAATTGTATAACTTGGATAAAGTATTCCCCTTGGATCCCATTCTCAATGTGACTCGTATATAGGAAATTAAGATAGGGAATACTTTCCTCTGTAAAAAGGATCGTCTAAGCAACAGGTTCTATGCGAGGCAGCTCAAAGTCCAAACCTGGAGTAGTTTCTTTATAAACCCGTAAAAGCATTTCTACTTTGGTTATGATTCTTTCTTTTAGCGTATCTATAGTAAATTGATTGAGCTTATTCCCCATATTAATGGAATTTAGATTTCTAGCATGTCCAGCTCTAAAAGCCACAAGAAGGGCGATAGACAGGGTTAATCGTAGAGATGTGATGTATTCTGAAATTAGCAAGTCCATTGTTTTGATTCATTTTTTTTTCTTTTTCTACTCCCCCGGGAAAAGACTTGTCGGAAATCGCCGGTGATTGGTCCGGAAAGACATGGGACTTTTTGGGCGTAAAGGTGATTCTCTTACGACATTTTTAGTTGGATGAAAAGAGTAAAGTTACGATGTCATATATGTTGTTCGAAACTATCTTACTTTGAAAGGGGGAGTCGGTGCCAACAATCGAAAAGTTATTGGGTAAGTCGTGTGGCGCATCAAATCTTTCAAGAGAAAGAAAGTGCCCTTCAGAAAGGAAGAAGAAGCGTAGAAATAAAACTCCTCGGGTGCGTCTGTGCTCAGTCTCTGTCTGACGGCCCATTACCTAAATCTCAATCTAGCTTCAAAGGGTAGCTTTCTTTCTAGTCTGATGGCCTCTTCTTCGTGTAATCATTATTCTTGCAGCAAGAAAAGGGCTTTGGAAAGATAGTTCGCCAGGTCTGTCAGTTTGTATACATTGGCAAAAGAAGCCTAGGTACCCATTCGCCGGAGTGAGGTTTGAAGATGCTCGAGCGAAGCGAGAGGAAAGAACAAAGTAACTCGACCGTAAGGGAGAGCATCTTCCTCCCTTGAATATTTTTCTTTGTTTTTTGCTTGATTATACGGCTGTTGATTGTGTCTTTCTGTTGCAAGACGGATATAAAGGGGTTTCCATCTAAGTCTTTGAGTCCTCTCTTGGAAGTGGGAAGTGAGGGGGCAGTTCTAGCTGTCCATCTAGTCCATTTCGTCATGCGTTGGAAAAATATCTACCCTACCCCTAAGTTCGTATGCCCCTATGTCCGTGCAAGTAGTGGCCCCTTGGCTCTAAGCCTAATACTAGTCTTTATGTAAGGAAACAAGCAACCTAAATATGGCACATGTTGCAGGGCCCCACTCAGGTTACTGGTTTTGAGGCAGGCGTCTTCTAGGCTTTCACCCTCTGTCGATCCATTGCATCAAGAGTATTGAGATTGATTGGGCCCTAGGACACTTTTAGGAAAGCGACGGAAGAAAAGTAAGGATTGCTCCAATAAGAAGGATCTTGCTATTCTAGGAGGTGGCGTACCTGGAAGGCTGACTGTTGACTTTGATCATTCATTAGTACTAAGACTTGAATCAGTATCTCAAATAGGGCGATATCAGGCCTTCTGTGCGATATCGATCTTTTGTATATGGTAAGCGGACTGCCTTTCCCCCTTCCTAAATCAAATAGGGAAATGAAAAGGGGTCGGCCTTAATTTCTAGCTTAGATAGCATAGACTGAAGAGTTGTAGCTTTGCTTTCTAAAAGAGTCATTTTCTCGTTATTAGAGACAAGCACAAGCCTTAGAAGGGAGCACTCGTGGCACACTTACTATATCCCTCTCCAGCCTCACCTTACCCTTTCGTTAACTAACTTACCTTGCTTTTCAAGTATAAATAGAAAACCACTCAGGTCAATAGCTCCTTTCATCATGGTTCACTGTCGCTAATCAATTTTGATCACTAAAAAAGATATCTACATGACCTTCACCCGGAAGATAGAATCAAAGGTAGACAACAGTCAGTTGTTTCACTTCAGTAAGAGGTAAGGCAGAAAATGGGAAAAGGGAAAGTCACCTTGACTTTGAAAACTCAAAGGGCAAGCAAGTGAAGTGCAAGCTAACTAATGGCAAGGGACGGAGATAGTGAGTGATGAAGGGGGAAGAGGAGCTTGGTAGCTTGCGTAAGTCCAGTTTCAGAGGTTCAGAAGCCAAAGGCAACTCTCAGACTATTTGAGTTTGCAGACTCTGCCGCTTATGTGACTACGAGATAGAACATGGGTTCACCCGCTCAAAACTACAACTAGACTACTAGAAGAGGAACTGAACGGGCAAGAACACCTACTAAAGAGGAGGAAAAGGCTCTATCCCAATAGGTTCTGGATCTGATCGAGCAATAAGTGACGGAGCTTGCCCAATCCCAATGAGGGAAGTAGTGAAAGAGAAGCGGAAGGGACATCTTGAACTCAGGGGGAAGGGACCCTAATGACAAGAAAAGAAGTGCGTGCATTTCCCGATAAAAGAAGCCCTTGAACTCACCTCCATTCAACAAATAAATTTCACACATGAACTCTCCTCGGGATTAGACTCTTTCTGACAGCCCTTTTGCCAGCGTAGATGAATCTTCTATCCAGATCTGATTTTGACCCGTCTTCCAAGACGCCTTCAACCAATCATAGAGATTAGGGGTGAGATATCAAAGTTGACCTCCTTATCAGGTCAGATAGATGACTGGCATATAGAGATGCTTAAAACATCATTCTTTGAATAACTGAAAATAGAAGTGACGACGCAAAGAGCTTAGCGTACCTTTTTTACTACCTTCTCTGTCATGTCTGAGTTCTAACATTTTAGGGAATCTGTGCTTTGCTTTGTCAGTGTCACTTTCAATATGCTTCACACATCCAAGTTTGATTGAACTGTTCACATTGGCCATCTAGAGAGAGTATATACAGTGTGCCATTGGGGAGGAGAACTCTTGATTAGGAAAAAGGGGGAAAACTGGCTTCTAGTGAGGGTTGGCGCCCTAGCCTAAACCTATTAATCTTGATAGCTTAATGTCGTGGGAGTGAAGTTCTTCCCGAGCAAGGATAACGAATGATGTTGATTGGCATAAGGCCCCTAGTCTAATTCCGAACCATTGCTTCTTCAGTCAAAAGGGAGTGATGTGATTCACATGTGGGGATCACGAACGAGATATAGAACAAAAACTTGACTTAAGAAATTTCTTATAAAAGTCTCTTAGCGCCAACCTCATATTAACTCAGACTGAAATTTCCACTTTCTAATAGATTAATTAGCGATTATCATAGATGGAATGATTGGCGAAAGCTACTTAGGAGCTAACTTGAAGAAAGTGAACATTATTATGCTCTAACAACCTCAAGGTATGACTAAACATGGTGTATTGCACTAACAGAACGACTTATATACTTAATCTTAAGCTTTTCTTAAAATATTTAGTCAATTAGTCTTATTAAGATAAGAATAACATTGAGGTATAAGGTATTATGGCAATCTCTATCATACAAGTAAATTTCAAATTATTATGTATGAGTAGCTACCGCCTTCCTTCTAATCGGTTCGAAGAGAAAAGGAAACAATAAAGGTTCACTTTCATTGGTGCTTCCCCCTACACGTATATTGGAGCGAGAGCGGGAGCTAGCTTCTTAAACAGGATTTTCTCTGAGGTAGAGGCCCAGCCGCGTGAAGCAAGAGGAAATAGGTATAGGCTGGATCAATAAAAGAAAGATAAGGAAAGTGTACAAGATTCCAATCGGGCT
Source organism: Nicotiana noctiflora (assembly GCA_032618575.1). NCBI lineage: Eukaryota > Viridiplantae > Streptophyta > Magnoliopsida > Solanales > Solanaceae > Nicotiana > Nicotiana noctiflora. The sequence continues at coordinate 312,833 of JASVEL010005384.1, read as the reverse complement.
ACCTCTGAAAGAAGGTGGCGGCGAGGAAGGGTATCTCGAATCTCGATCAAATAGCATAGCTCGGGACCGCGCCTAGCATAGCGAGTTAGGTATGGGATGGGCTTTCTTTCACTACCAGAATCACCATTTTGCAGGGCTACTAGGACTTGGGTCTCTCTCTTGGGCGGGGCATCAAGTACATCTATCTTTACCAATTAACCAATTTCTAAACGCTGGAGTAGATCCTAAAGAGATACCAATTCCTCATGAATTTTTCTTGAATAGAGATCTTTTGGCTAAACTTTATCCCAGTTTGCCGAGGGAGCAACCCTATTTTTCACCTTGAATTGGTCAAAATATGCGGAATTTCTTACTTTTCGTGGAGGATTAGATCCTGTAATTGGGGGTCTGTGGCTGACTGATATTGCCCATCGCCATTTAGCTATTGCATTTATTTTTCTCATTGCTGGTCATATGTTTAGAACCAATTTCGGGATTGGGCATAGTACGAATGATCTTTGAAATCCTTGATAGTCTGGAAAGGGAACGCGAATCTAGCCACCACTTTCTTTATTTAAAGAAAAAGAAAGAGGGTGCAGGTCAAATATGCATCTTTGCGCCCTTTACTTACTTGAAGTGATGGTGCGTCCGATACATGATTGGTTAATGACGATTCTCAACAGCATCTGAAAGATATCGAGGCTTACTAGACGGAATTCGATCAAAAATGAAAACTTCGGATATTTTTCTTAGAAGGAGATGAACTACCTATAGATTTGTTTGTAAGTGGATGATAGGAATTAAGAGAAAGCTGGCATCTAATCAAGAAAGAATCACTTCGGACAATTAGACTAAGCTTCCCCTTTCTCTCTCTTCTTTAGCTAATGATGAAGCAAATCCCTAAAGTCAAAGTAGTCCATGAAAGCATCTATTTTTTCCATTCAAGAAATTGCTTATGTAAAGATGGGTTGAGTCTCTTATAAGATCATCATTTCTTCTCTTTTCTTCTATTAGTAAGATTGGATTGAAAAAGCTCTGCCCAATAGCGCTTAGCCATGTGTGTGTCGACCGAAATGGTCTCGCGAAGTCGGTCAACAGTAGCCTAAGAGCAGATCAAAACTACGAGTAGACCGCGAGAAGTTTTGTGAAGGTAAAGAGAGATTTTAAAATCAGACTTCAAGTTGGTGTGCCGCGTGTTAAGAAGGTAGAAACCGCCCCAGGCTTCGCCCTAATTCCCATCTAAGGTTGAATAATATTAGATTAGTGTCGCTAAATCTCTTCTCAAATGATTCATCAATGGAATTAGGCCTAGGTCTATTAAATTTTCTTGCGATTCCCCTTCTTTATTCAACAAAGGCATACACTCATCGATAGGGAACCCAAAGAAGAGCTAGAAAAAGGAAAGCGCCACCTTAACTTAATAGCTCCATTTCTTGTTCCTGAGCGGAAGGTACGCTCAGCCCCTGATACATTGCTATTTCATAATCCTTGCGGTAGGCGATAATGACTCGGTTGCCTGCTAGAGTATAGCCTCTCTCGGGATTAGCGATAAGAGTACATCGGCCCGTATGGTAGCGGGCGAACTAAGGATTCATGCTTGCAAGGAAGTGTGCAAGTGGGTGAACACATCACCAGCCAAGCTAGTCACTTGGAACATAGGGGTATTCAATCCCCGAGCTTCTGGGCCTTGAGAACCGACTACGGATTTGCTCCTTAGATAATAAGTAGAAAAGAAGGGTAGGGTTTAAAGTTTAGGGTTTTCACTTCCACGTCCCAGCTCGTCGAAGCTACCTGTCGTATCGATTGAAATTTCCCTCCTCAGCCAGAGGCGGAACCGGCTCGCCCTGAACCATCATAGGAAGAGTAAGAAAGGAGAAGGGAATGGGAGTTTCTCGCCTCCAAAGAGTATAAAGAAGCAGAGTGTCACCCCAACAAACTAGATGCACGCATCAAGGCATTCTGCCAACGAGCGAAGGCAATCGCTCAAGAAAGGGGATTCAGCCCTAGCAAATACGATGTAGTGAAAGACGCTGCGGACTGTGTGGCCGCTGACGTAAAAGATATGCCGAAAGCTAGCCAACTCCGCTTTCTAACGAGGTTAAGGCGTGACCTAGAAAATGGAAACAGCGAGACCTGGCTTCTCATCAAACGAGAAGTTCGAATATAGAGAACAGGTTCTGCACGAAATCATAAAGATTTGAGGACCCGTTGGTCAAAGGAAAGGGAAGGTCCTGCTTCTAGGACAGAGCCGTATGACGCGAGAGTGTCATGTACGGTTCCTTTGAGAAGGGTGTGATTGTCACACCTCGCCTTTTACTACCTCTTTTTACCAAAATAGCGAAATAAGGTATACCTCATTAATTACTACTACTCCCGGGAAAGGATATACTAATAATAACGAGGAAGGAGTTTTTCCACATTAAGGACAATTGGAACGGGATTTTATTTAGAGTTTTAGAGTCGCCACTTGGGAAGATAATGGTGTCCCAAGTCACCGGTTAATCCCGAATCCGAGGAAATTGAATCTGTTTAAACAGTCTGCACAACTAGATATCCGGATAAGGAATTTTGTTAACCCGGGAGAAGGTATTAGGAACTCCCGGATTCTGTGATTTTAGCACTGTCGCTCAACTGTCGTTTTTGACTTTATTTGATTTTATTATAATCTTTTTACAACATGTTAATGTTTCATTTTTTGATATTTAATGACTTGCGACATCGCAAAAATGTATTTCGAGTCACACCGCAACAAGTACGCCTGTGACTTTAACACGCTTCAGCTTTGTCGGGATTTAAGATTTGAGTTACATTGTATGTGCACTCATATTAAAGAATTTATATTTAAAATCGTGCCTACAACGACTAGCAGCTCATTATTCTTCAGGAAGGACCGTGAACTTTGCTAAACGATCTTCGCGGGTCTATCAATTATTAATGTTCATATGGGGGCCCAGCGTATTTTGATCTTATGCGAGGCTCGTCCTGTTATTTTCGAAGTTCAATCCTAATAATTCTATATTCTCTATCATTGGTTTTCCCCTAATTGATTTACTTGTTTCGTATTTTTTTTCAGAGCTGTGTCTAGGCCTATTATTTCCATTTCCAGGCCTGGATGTTTATGGACTGAATCTAATAGCCTAGTCTACACAACTGGGTTTCAGAAACCCAGTATATGTTAAAGTTATTATTCAAAGACCCAAATATGAGTCCAATTGGATCTGGGCCTGTACTGTCTATCGAGCACAGATCACATGAGAGGAATAGAAAGCAGAATTGGGATATCATAACTAACAAGTAAATGCTCATGAAATGATAAAGTAAATCAACCAAAATATTTTATTTCATAAGGAACTGGAATACAAATGAATTAACATTAACTCTGAATTCTAACTATCAGTTACTAATAGAACCTAATAATAAACTACTTGTTTCAACTATTTCGAACAGTGATATAATACTTAACTGTGCAAATTAGTTACTGATTCTAGCATACACTATTTCAAATTGTTATTAAACCAGTTGAAGTGAAGAAACGGACTATAACGAAGTTGATCATTTTTAAATATCACATTCTAATTCAAGAAAGTTAATGTGATTATTATTCAGATTACGAAACTAATTTAACTAGACGAGTTAAGATTACGAATTAACCTATTTTTCCCCTAAGTTTAAACGTGATTATGTCTACGTGTATTCTATCCTACTCTATCTATTACACTGTAAGTTATATTATCTCAGTCTCATACATTTAGCTATTACAAACATTCCTGTCAAATTACAAAGGATCTAACACGCTATAAACATAAGAATTTATGAAATACAGCAGGAAACTTCTTCTGAACAATTCATGGCATTTTCGTTCCCTCAATTAGCTGACAGTTACATATCTAGACAAAAATGTGTACCTGATTCAGCAAAAGGAAACTTATGAGTGTAGGATGCAAATGAGATGAAGGATAGTTAGCGATCACAGCAGCAGAACAATAGAGAGAAAATTACAGCACAACAGCAATAACACAGTCGAGTATAATCCTCAGATCCAGCAGATAAGCAAACCAAGGAACGAAATTGAAGGAAATCCATTAGAATCCAATAGTATAGAACAGCAGAAGACTCTAGTTGAATTCCAGAACTTGTACTCGACTTAACTTAGAAATTTACTCTCAATTTATGGTATATAACTCTTAGTTTTGTATTTCAGAAATGTTTTCTCTGAATTTCTAGAATCCGGCCCCTTTCCAGGCTTAGATGAAGCCTATTTATAGGTGTTTTGGGTGAAATTTTAAGGGGGAAATTCAAAAATCTTATTATAAGTTCCCTCCACTTAATACTTCTATTAATTACAGTTTGGTTCCCTTATTTCAGACACGAAATGCCTTCCAGCACTTGCTGGAAGGTTCTAGCAAATTCCTTTTGCTTCTTTTAAGGGCATATTACTATGGTGCCCTCACTTGCTAAGGATTATCACAGTTATGCCTTTTTGCTAAGCCTGTTTAACCCTTTATTTTGTATCTAAATACAGAAATACTAAGCCTGAAAGTCTATTTTGTCCCTATAGGCTCTATTAAATTCACATTTTTACCATTTCATATTCCTTTTATACCTTTATTATTACTTGTTATTTACCCGACCCGTTAATGGTTAAGGTATCCTAGGTTTATTTTTATTTAAGTACTAGCCATTATATTCTGAATCATTTGAGACTTGGCCAGATTTGAACCTTAGTTCTTTCAATTTTAACCTCTTTAAGATGTAACACTTTTATTATTACTTAACTAATCAGAATAGATTGCAGGACTAGCCTGTTTTATTAACTAGACTTAGATTTGCAGAATTAACCAATCTAATGTTTCAGAAGTGGCCAGACTAATTACACAATCCTAAGTTATTTCACTTATAGCCAGATTAGGTCACTTTCAATAATAGCCAGATTACTAATCACACTTGTCTATTACAGGTATAACCAAAACCACAAAGCACAATAGGATTTAACACGGTCTAACATATGAATACATTACATATACAACCAAATTATGTCGTTTTGCACACATAGCCCCCAATCAAAAATCATTCATCAATTTACCATAACTCAGAGGGAAATTTGATAATGGTTGAATCCCAATTAACTAACTTGTAATTTCAGACTTAAGCACAGTTAACAAATCAAACATAAAGAAACATAATCGAACTGATTCATGTGTTGACTTATAGAAAACACTAAGAAGCTAAACATATCAGTTATGTTCCAAGAACAGGATAAATGAGATAGGCTAATGATAGAAACCTTCAAAAAACTAAAAAACAAGAATATGCAAAAGACCATATATAGAAATCTTAGAACATGAAACAGTCAAAAGCATGCTAGAACAAAGAAAGCAAATAAACTGTGACGACCCAAAGGGTCATCACTTATTTAATTAATCATTTCGAGCTTCTGAGGCCTTGAAAACCTCATTCTATGTTGCGTCGATTTACGTGCACAATCCGAGCATGTAGCCGGAAAGATTTTGTGATAGAAAATATGAATTCAATGAGAAATTTGGATAAAAATGATATTAATATTGATATGGTTGACTTCGGTCAACATTTTTGGTAAACGGACCCGGACCCGAGATTGGATGGTCCCGAGAGGTCCGTAGGAAAATATGGGACTTGGACATGCATCCGGAGTCGAATTCTGAGGCCTAGAGCCCAAGTTATGAATTTTTATGTGAAATTGTTTTTGAAGTAATTGTTAAAGGAAAATGAATTAATTGACCTTGGTATCGGGCTCGTATTTTGGTTCCGACGCCCGGTACAAGTCTTAAATATTATATATGTGATTTCTGTAAAGTTTGGTGACATTCGGATGTCGTTTGAGATGTTTTGGACCTTGAGTTCCAAGTTAAGAAGTTTTGAAAATCAAAAGTATGAAAATCATGAGTTTGAGGCTTGATTTGATTAAAACGAAGTGATATTGGCGATGTGATCGCACGAACAAGTCCATAATGTGTTTTTGAGGTTATGTACATGTTTGGTTTGGAGCCCGGGGGCTCGGGTAAAGATTTGATAGGCCGTTGGATGAAATTCTTAATTTTTGCACTGGTGGTTTTTCACCCAGCTGTTGGCTTCGTAATTGCGAAGTATTTCTCGCAATTGCGAAGGGGACAGTGTAAGGCAAGGCTCGCAAATGTGAACCTTGATCGCAAATGCGAAGCCCCATTGACCCAGCCTTGTTCGCATTTGCGAAAGTCCCCAAAACCTGCCTATGTTCGCAAATGCGAACAAAAGTTCGCAAATGCGAACATTCCCCATACTTCCTTGGTTCGCAAATGCGAACACTGCCTTATACAACATGTGTTCGCAAATGCGAACATTAGTTCGCAAATGCCAAATGTTCGCAAATGCGAACAAATGTTCGCAAATGCGAACTTCCCAGCCTTAGCTTATTTTTCAAACTCCAGAAATTGGTCGGGGTTCGCAATTGCGAACCCATGTTCGCAAATGCGAACACAGAGACCTGTAAAACACGATTTTCAGTCATTTCTTCACTTTTTACAAAACAAAAACACCCATTTGCGATTCTTCACGGATTTCTTCTTCATCAAAACGATTGTAAGTCACTTTTTACTTAATTCTTTCAATTCCTAACATCATTAAACATTTTTTTCATAAGAAATCAAAGATTTTCATGGTAGAATTCTTGTTTTTGTTAGAAAATAAGGTTTTTCATAAATTGGGGAATTGGACCTCGAATTGAGGTCCGATTTTGAAACAAATCATATACATGAACTCGTGGGGGGATGGGTAACCGGATTTTGGTCCTAACCCCGAGTTCCGATCATGTGGGCCTGGGGTTGAAATTCACTATTTCTGGCAGAATGTTGTAAAAGTTGTATTTGATCTTAAGTTAGTTTGTTGAGTAGTATTGATGATATTAAATCAATTGTGTATAGATACGATTGGATTGGAGCTAAATTTGAAAGAAAAAGACAATTCCACGGATTGAATTGTTCATAAACATTCGAGGTAAGTGTTTGTTCTATCCTAGCCTGAGGGAATAGGATTATGTGCTATGTGTTATGTGATCGAGTGCGGTGTATGGGCTGTGGTGACGAGCATCCATACACTGGCGTCTAGTATGACCGTGAGTCGTTGAAAAATGATTATTTTGAGATATATTACGGATGAATTGTTATTGTTCTCCCTTGTTGGGACTTGTTGTGAAGATAATTATTGATTGCCCTTGATGGCACGGTTTATGAACTACTGTTTTCTTTCTTTGCCCTTAACTGTGATTGTTATTTGGGTGAGGAAGAGTGATAATGCACGAAGGGTGATGTCGTTCCATGTTTATTTATTTATGCACGAAGATTAATGTCGTGCCATGCTTATTTATTGATTATGCACGAAGGATCATGTCGTGCCCTGTTATTAAACCATGTACGAAGGATCATGCCGTACTATGGATGTGAGGATGAGAGTAAAAGCACGAAGGGTGATGCCGTGTACTTTATTTGCTTATTTGGTGAGGATGAGAGTAAAAGCATGAAGGGTGATGCCGTGCAACTGCTTGCTATTTCTTGAATTGATATTACTTGTGTTTACATTATACTTTGTTCTTCCTTGTGAATTTATTAACCGTGGTTAATTGTTGAATTCTTTGAGATATTCCTTATTGTGTTAATACTTGGTTATTTCTTATTATTCTGTGGTATACATATATATATTGAATTGCACAGGTTTATGTGGGTGTCTGGTCCTAGGCTTGTCACTACTTCGCCGGGATAGGCAAGGCACTTACCAGCACATGGGGTCGGTTTTGCTGATACTACACTTCTGTGCGTTTTTGCACAGGTCCAGATTACGATCAGGAGCAACAGCAGCAGTAAATCGATTGCGTGGGAGTTGATCATATTTGAGACCGAGGTAGCTTGCAGACGTCCGCAGGCCCAGCGTCTCTCTCTTTATTATGTTATTAGCTGTAGTCTCTTTGTTCCGAGACAAACAGAATTATGTTATATTTCCTTCAGACTTTTATGTGTAGTATTCTATAGTAGTTCGTGAGTTGGTGACTCCACGTCTTGGGTAGAGGATTTCAAGTATGATTTTCACCTTGTGATTTGTTATTTCCATTTCGATAAAGTATTCCGCATTTATTCAATTAAAATTGTGTTAAAAACGGGATAGTATGAATACAGTGGCTTGCCTAGCTACTACGAGTAGGCGCCATCACGATCCCGATGTTGGGGGAAAATCCGGGTCGTGACATAAACAGAAAACATGTAGAAGATCAAATATAGAAACTTAAAACAGAAAACATCCAAAAGATTAACTACACAAAACAAAGAAGGCAAACAAACAAAGAAAAACATGCAAGAGATTAAAATACAGAAAACAAGAAGCAAAAGCACTTAGCTTTGTAGGATTTGTATCATGTTCTTCTTCCTTTTTCTTTATTTCTTTCTTTCTTTTCTTTTTTCTTCCAGGCTTCAAGATTTAAGAGACTTGAAGTCTGATTTTTTCAATTTTTTCTTAAATGAGTCTATTTTTGGGTTTTTGGGTGTTAGAAGAGTGTTCTGGGTGTTAAGGGGTGTATTTGGGGGGTGGGTTGTGTTTGGGTGTTCGCCGGAGGTAGGGTTCCGGCGAACGTCTTTGGAAAATTCGAGCATTTCCAGAATGCTTTGAAAGAAACCAACTACATGGGGTGAAAGATCCCCTCGTAGTGGTCCTAGGGTGTTAATTTGATAGGCTGGATCATAAGTTGAAGGTCATCGGTAAAGGCTCCGATGACCGGACTTTCAAGAATGTAGCATTTTCTTTTGGTTTCCTAGGTTTCTAGGGTGGTCTTGGTGAGAAATAGAGAAAGAAAGAAGGTTTGGCCAGTCTCCATTAGAGGCGATGAAGGAGATGAAGAAGACGAGAGAGAAGGCGGCTAGGGTTGAATGTGTAACGTTTTGTCTCTGAACTGAGAGACGAGGCTTTTGTACCTCTTGGGGCTTGGACGATCCTGGCCTTTGGATCATTTTTTATCAATGGCCAGGATTAAGTTCCTTTAGACTCCGTCGTTTAGTTTAATGAAGGAATGCCTGGCCTCTGTTGGATCTCCAAATATGGACGGCCAGGATCTATTTAGCATACTGCGTCGTTTAATTATTTAAAGAGACTCAATATCATACGTATGATCAATTATTTGGACGGCCAAGATTTAATCTTTTAAACGGCGACGTTTCTTTCACACTTAAACTGCCTCACTTGGTCCGTTAGATCAATATCTCGACGGTTGAGATTCAATATCCCAATTACCACCGTCGTTTCATTTGGTCTTTGGACTGTAACGACCAATTCGTTGGGCTGTTACACTTTGGGCCTGAATTTGGCCAAAGTTTATTATATTTTTATGTATTTCCTTGTGTATTTAATTATTTTCTTTGTATTTTAGTTTTGTATTTTATTTTGTTTCTTTTTGTATTCATTTTCAATTGTTAATTCTATTTTATTTTCCTATTTTTATCATTTTTATGATATTTTTATGACATTTTTGTTATTTTCTTTAGTTTTCCGATATTTTTGTATTTTTTGTTTATTTTCTTTAATTTACTTATTTTTGTGACATTTTATAATTAACACTTTTTGTAGTTTTTTATTTTAAATTGTTTCAATCACCATCACATAATTTATTTCAATTAAACACTTAATTGCACATCAAAATATTTGTTTATTTTTAATATTGGATTTTATTTACTTTGGGCAAAAATCACGCACTCACAGCAACACCTCTTTGCTCGGGAACACGAAGAGTTTCAGGTGCAAAGACAAGTGAGCAGTAATGAGAGATTTTTGCCCACTGGCATATTCTGTAAGATGCATTTTGAAAACATTTTGACCGCACCCTGCCTCAGAGGTTGCCTACATATCCTGGGCTAAACAGGAATCAGGTCAGTGTTGTTCGGGAAGGTCTGGTAGTTTGAAACTACCAAGACTTTGCTGCTGCTACTACTGTTGCTATAATTACTAACTAACTCCTTGTTACACCAGGGGATAAAATGAAAAAATAAAGAAGCTATTCTAAGCTATGATCCTATGAATTATAATAATTCCTATCTATTCCTTGTCTTCTTGTTCTTCCTTGCTTTTCCACATCTTATGCCACTTCTTTATTTGCATCCTTCTTTTTAGTTGATTTTTGATTATTTTCTTGTTTCTAACTGTAAGGCCCCGAAAAAGTTTTGTGCATGAAACCTAGTAGCTGTGGTGCCATGGTCCGAATAATGTGTTATGGTTTGTTGGTGTGTACATAGTGTATAAAGATGGTTAAATAAGGTAAGAACTCATTGAAGTGACTAGTTTATGTGTAATTGTAACAATGTGATAGAATATGTGCATTCGTTGGAGTAAGAAAGTGTATACAAGTTGTGGAAAGTGTTGTATTTGTGTATTGTTGTTTGGTAATGTGTTTCGGGGGCCCTCTGACAGGTGGATATGTCCATAATACAAAGGAAAGTCTGTCGAACTTTTTCTAAAATATAAGAGTTAGTTAAAATTTTGATAGTTTGCATATCATGTCTTTCAAAACCAACTCATTTTCAAAATCCTCATTCGAGGACGAATGGTCTTAAGAGGGGGGGGGGATGTAAGGCCCCGTAAAAGTTTTGTGCATGAAACCTAGTAGATGTGGTGCCATGGTACGAATAATGTGTTAGGAACGCGTAGAATTCTTGCTCGCCGCGGTTCAGACACTTGGTAGTGATTTAAGTTTCAAAAATGTAAAGAGTCAATTTTTCCAGAAAAGTGTCGATTCTACGGTCAGGAATGCGACCGCAGATCTGCTATGCGGACCACATTCTTGCTGCATAACTTAACAGAAGGTTTGCAAAATTTGGTGTTGAGAATGCGGTCGATATGTGATCGCAGAATAGATCTGCGGACCACAGATCTACCGCATAAATTCTCGATTGTTTTTTAGTGTCAAATCTGCGGTGCACTATGCGACCGCAGATCAAGAATGCGGACTGCATTTTGATCGCATTCCGTAACAGAACTTGTGTAAATTTTAAGGTAATACCGCTATCACTATGCGGACCACATGTTGATTCTGCGATCGCAGATGCGACCGCAGAATTGACCCGGCCCAGGAATTTTATATTATTCAACCCGACCTCTTCTTTAATATAATGCCTTTCTCTTTCATTTTATCATATCATCTTACAAAAATTAGAGAGAGAAGAGAGGGATTTTAAAGAGAGAAGTCTTTCATCCACAAAGATTGCTCCAACTACTTAGTTAAAGGGATTCTAGGGCAAAGATTCAACTTCCCCAAATCAATTGAAGGTAAAAACCCTAGCTATTACCTCTAATTTTCAGTTTTAAGGTGGGTAAGGAGAGGGTTGCATATAATAGCTTTTGAAAATGGAATTTTACACTCATGCATGATTATTAAACTTGATTTTTAGTAAAGAGGAAGTGGATAGGCGTAAGAGTCTACAAAACGAGGTCGGCAAAGATAGGGTAGCTTGGGTAAGCATAAAGTAGAAAGTTAACGGAAGAAAACTCGATACAAGGTATGTATGGCTAATTTTGATTATTGTGAAATCGCCTATATGTGTGGAATTGTTTGGTTCGTGTTAATTTGACAAATTGTGTGAAAATCTTGATGTTATTGTTGGATACTCAAATTGCTGTTGAACTATGAGTGATGTAATATGGGATACAAACCGAAAGATAAATGAGAGTTGAATTGTGAATAATGGCTATGATGGCATATATGGTACTTTGTGGAAATGAAACGAAACACTTGAGGTGTGGTAAGTTATTGAACATAACAGTATGAACATCCTCGATTTTGGAACTATTGTAACTTGGTTGTGATATTGGCTTGAGAAGAAATTGAGAACATGAACCAATGTGTAAGTTGCTTATTTGAACTTGTTGTAATTGTGTGTAGTGCCTTATCTGCTGTTTGTGATTGTTCTGTTTGAAAACTGTAGGGTGTGATCGGGTTGCGTGTCGCAACATGAATAAATAAGGTGTGGGTTGGGGTGATAAGGGTGGTCGAGGTAATAAGGGTGGACGAGGTAATAAGGATGGAAAGCGATTGAAATCGCAAATGAAATTGATACAAAATCATTGATATGAAATTGTGAATAGAGACAGCAGGAGAGTTTGCAACCTGTGGGGCACTGATTGCCCCTTTGTTTGACTACTTGAAATTTATGTGGTTGATTGGTTCTTGTTCTATTTGTTGACCTTAAACGTGCTTGTGTTGAGGCTTATCTGAAATGAGTAAAAGGTGGGAAACATGGTGAATTAGCTTAATTGATTTCTTGATGAAATCTATTGGCTATCTTGTCATCGTGATTCTTGTTTAACGGCTTGAGTATACTTGGGACAAAGTTTGTCCATACATACCAGTACAATTCAAGTGTATTGATGTCCCTTTTGCCGGGGATGCTACATTCGTGTTATGATTCTAGGTGGATCAGTAGCAGGCACTTCAGCTTATCGGCAGTAGTATCCTTCACCTTCCACTGCCCGTTTTGGTGAGCCCCTTTCTTCCTCGGGGCCCTGTATGGTTCATGCCACTTTTGTTTAGACTTTATTTTGGTTTTGCAAGGTATAGCCGGAGCCTTGTTACCGGCAAGTATTGTATTCCCTTTTGTATCCTAGAGGCTCTGTAGACATGTAAACTGTGGGATTCCAGTCTTATGTATATATTATGTTATGTCGGACGTTGTAAAAACTGCAAACTTGTTAATGAATCACTCGTATGGTTTTGTTTGTTTATTGTGAAATCATTTATGACTAGTAAGATATTTGGTTAATGAGAAACAATCAACAAAGGGGTAACGCGTGGGAATGAAAGGCACCTAGGTCCGCTTGATTGGGGCTACCCGGTCAGGCGCCGGTCATATCCCTCGATTTGGGGCGTGACAAACTTGGTATCAGAGCCTAAGGTTTTAAAGTGTCCTAGGATGTCTCGGAGCCGTGTCTAGTAGTGCTTTTCTTATCGGTGTGTTGTCGACCACATCAGATAAGTTGGGGGCTGCACGGACATTTAGGAATTTACCTATTTCTTTGTTAATCTATATCGTGCGGTAAAGTGCAATGTGGAAATATTTGTGTCTAATTTGCGCCTTGTTCCGAAATTTTTAGAATATGGCACCTAAGAAGAAGGCTAGACTTGGTCCTGGAGCCAATGTCGGCCCGAGTGCGGCTGCAAATCATGTACCCGATGCTGTGGGCGAGAATGACCCACTAGTCTTGAATTTGCCTGGCCCATCTGCTCAAAACCCAAGTGTCCCTATTCCAACTGCGGCAGAGGATGCATCCATCCCTCCAGCCAGTGTTCTTGACTCAGATACAGTTTCCGCTTCTGGTTCTGGTATCTCTAATGATGATCTTAGGGGGGAAATTCATATGTTAACACAGTTAGTGGCTGCCCAGGCCCAGAGATCCCGTGATGCCCCTACATCCTCTAGCGGACAAGGAGATTCCTCCGGCTCCAGAGTCCACCAGTTCTTGCGGTTGGCCCCTCCAGAATTCTCAGGCACCGATCCAGAGGCTGACCTAGAGGATTTCCTTGACGAGATATACAAGACCCTCAGAGTGATGAAGGCTACAGATATAGAGGGGGTAGAGTTGGCCTCTTACATGTTGAAGGGAGCGGCACGTTCATAGTTCAAAATGTGGGAGGATTCCCTTGAGGAAGGGAGCCCTCCGGCCAGATGGGATGAGTTTGTGGATGCATTCATGGACGACTTCTTGCCTGCTGAGACAATGGCAGCCCGTGCCACTGAGTTTGAGGTCCTCAAACAGGGTAGTATGAGTGTATGGGAGTATCACATGGAGTTCGTAAGGTTGTCCAAGTACGCTCCTCATTTAGTGTCGACAATGGATGCCCGGGTTCGACGGTTTGTTCAGGGCCTTAGCCCTTTTGTAGTGAATGAGGCCGCTACAGCAACTTTGCAATCAGATATGAACTATGGGAGGATCGTGGGGTTTGCTCAGGCCACAAAGGTCAGGAAATTGAAGATTCATGCAGAAAGAGAAAGTAGCAGCAGGGCCCGGTCAATGGGTCATTCAGGGAGATCACTTCCAGGGAGAGGGTCATCGGGGCCATCCTAGTCATATGCTCAGTCCTCCGCGAGTGCACCGCCATCCGTGCACAGTCATCAGCAGGGCAGTTACTCGAGACCCGATTCAGACAGCAGGAGGTCTCGTTAGTCTGGTCGTCCTAGGGTGAGGTCCCAGCAGCAGGGGAGACCTACATGCCCCAAGTGTGGGAGATTTCATACGGAGACTTGCTACCTTGACATCCCGGTGTGCTTCGGGTGCGGGGTGAGAGGTCACATTCAGCGGGACTGCCGTACACCCCACTCAGGGTATGGGTAGGGGATCTGCTCAGTCATCCGGTTCTTCGGTTGCTACATCATCGGCGAGTCCTCCAGCATCATCAGGGCGTGGTGCGGCTAGGGGTGGAGCTCATGGTAGGGGCGGACCTAGCCGATTCTATGCATTGAGTGGCCGCCAAAATGCTGAGGCTTCTCCAGATATTGTTACAGGTATCCTGTCTGTTCGGACTATTGATTGCTATGCCCTTATTGATCCGGGGTCCTCCTTGTCTTATGTTACTCCATTCATTGCTTCAAGTTTTGGGATAGAACCCGAACAGCTTCGTGAGCAGTTCTCTGTGTCGACTCCGGTTGGTGATTCTATTTCAGCCTCACGAGTCTATAGAAATTATGTTGTCACGGTGAGTGGTCGTGGTACCACAGCCGATCTTATTGAGCTTGGGATGGTTGATTTTGATATAATTATGGGGATGGATTGGCTCTATTCATGCTTTGCCAAGCTTGACTGTCGGACGAGAGTTGTGAGGCTCGAGTTCCCTAACGAGCCAATTATTGAATGGAGAGGAAATGGTGTAGTGCCAAGGGGTAGGTTTATTTCCTACCTTAAGGCTTTGAAGATGATAAAGAAGGGGTGTATCTATCACTTGGTTCAGGTAACGGACACCACCCCAGAGGTGCCTACCCTCGAGTCCGTGCCCATTGTGAATGAATTTCCTGAAGTGTATCCTGATGAGCTTCCAGGCATCCCGCCGGATAGGGAGATTGATTTTGGGATCGATGTACTGCCAGATACTCAGCCAATATCTATTCCACCATACAGAATGGCGCCAATAGAGTTAAGGGAGTTAAAGGAGCAGCTGAGGGATTTATTAGAGAAAGGGTTCATACGACCGAGTGTGTCGCCGTGGGGTGCTCCGGTTCTCTTTGTCAGAAATAAGGATGGGTCACTTCGGATGTGTATTGATTATCGGCAGCTTAACAAAGTCACCATCAAGAGTAAATATCCTTTTCCTCGAGTGGATGATCTGTTTGACCAATTGCAGGGAACGAAGTTCTTCTCGAAGATTGATTTATGGTCTGGGTACCACCAGTTGAAAATCAGGGAGCAGGATGATAATAGGTGAATTTGACTATAATTATACCATAAATAATCACACTTTGTTATGGTATTTATGTTGTTTATGAGGACAAAATGTTTTGATTAGTGTTTGTTTGTGTGTTATAGGTACATGTGATGCAATGTATGCTAAGAAGAGTATTTTTAAGTCATATGTGGATGAAAAGGCCAAGAAAAGAGCTAAGGTGAAAAGAGCTGGAAGAAGCAGTCAAAAATATGCAGCATTGTTTATCCGCGGTTCATCCGCGGTCACGGATGAACCACGAAAAAAAAAGAAGCCCTCTGAAGTTTGACTGTTCGCGGTCCGCTCGCGGCCGTGAATGAACCGCGGAAGGCTCCGCAGCAGCAATCCCAATTAGACTCGAAATTAGTTTTAAAGCCCTAAAACCTCTATATAAACTCCTACTTTGCCCCATAGAGGCATGTTGTCTTTAATTCATTACTTTTGCAAGATATTTAGTAAGAGAGAATCCTCTCAAACTCTTTCTTTTATTTTATATCAATTATTTCTTTATGATTTCAATTATTATTCTTGTTTCTTCAAGCATGAGTAGCTAAATTCTTTTCTAAGGTTTTGATGGAACCTATTGAGTGATGAACTTATCGTTTATGTGATTACAAATTGTGACTTAGATTTCTATTTGTTCAACTTCGTTCTTGTTGTTGTTAATTGGTAGGATCCCCAATTAGCTGTGCCTATTTAGTGTGCATAACATGGAAAAGAGTGCATATTTAAGTATATTGTTGAACAACACCACACCTAGGTTATTGGAGGAATCTATAACTTTAGGCATAAAGACGGGGTTATGAATAACGAAGTCTTGGATGCAGTCTTAAGTGTACTATTCAAATTAAAGCTAGCTAGGGTAGCTCGGGAGAGTGCACTAGTAAATTATTGTAATTTCTCGGGAGAGGGTTATGATACACATAGCAATCATGATTGATAGAATATATTAACAATTTGTATGAGCATAACGATAAGGGATTCCATCAATAGGGGAAATCAATACCTTAGTCCTTCTCATAATATTCTTTTTACTCTATATTCAATTCTTTCTTTTAAGCATTCTTAATTATTGCCAAGTAGTAGTTCGAAAAGCTTACACAAAAATATTCTAAATTTTGGGAACATGATTCGGAAGTACTCTTGGGTTGTGGAAGTTGTGATTGATAGGTTAATTCTCTGTGGGATCGATCTTGGACTTATTAGACCAAGTTATATTGACTATGACCGTTGCTTGGACGTGAATCACTGGATATTCCTAAGACCACCTTCAGAACTCGTTATGGTCACTTCGAGTTTTTTGTCATGTCTTTTAGGCTAACCAATGCCCCAACAGCTTTCGTGGACCTTATGAATCGGGTATTCAAGCCATTCCTAGATTCCTTTGTGATTGTATTCATTAACGACATCCTCATCTACTCTCGGAGCACGGAAGATCATGTCGTTCACCTCGGAGCATCATTGCAGACCCTTCTTCAAGCATCAATTGTATGCCAAGTTCTCAAAATGTGAGTTTTGGTTGGAGTCCGTAGCCTTTCTAGGGCATGTTATTTCCAGTGAGGGAATTCGGGTGGATCCTCAAAAGATTGCGGCAGTGAAAGATTGGCCTAGACCCACGAGCCCAACAGAGATTCGTAGCTTTTTGGGTTTGGTAGGGTACTATCAGAGGTTTGTAGAGGGATTGTCAACCCTCACTTCCCCATTGACAAAACTAATGCAAAAGGCAGTTAAGTTCCAGTGGTCTGAAGCATGTGAGAAAAATTTCCAAGAATTGAAGTCAAGATTGACCTCGACACCAGTATTGGCCTTGCCAGAAGGCACAGAGGATTTGTGGTTCATTGTGATGCCTATAGAGTCGGTTTGGGATGTGTATTGATGCAGCGTAGAAAGGCCATAGCTTATGCTTCCAGGCAACTCAAGAACCATTAGAAGAATTATCCGACGGGTGATTTAGAGCTTGTAGCTGTTGTGTTTGCCTTGAAAATATGGCGACACTATCTTTATGGGGTGCATGTAGATGTGTTTTCAAACCACAAGAGCCTCCAGTATTTGTTCAAGCAGAAAGAGCTGAATTTGAGACAACGGCGGTGGTTAGAATTGCTCAAAGACTATGATATGAACATATTGTACCATCCAGGGAAGGCAAATGTGGTAGCCGACGCTATTAGTAGAAAATCCATAGGTAGTTTGGCTCATTTAGGTGTGGATCAAAGACCCTTGGCTCGGGAGGTTTACCAATTAGCCAGTTTGGGGGTTCGTATCTCGGCGTCGGACGAGGGGGATATTTTGGTACATAATGGAGCAGAATCATCATTGGTCACGGAAATCAAGGAAAACAGTTCATGGATCCAGCATTGGTTCGGGTGAAGAAAACAGTTATGAATAACAATACCTCTGCATTTGTACTCAGCAGCGAGGATGGTGTATTGCGGTGCCAAGGTAGACTATGTGTTCCGGATGTGAACGAGCTTCGGGAGAGGGTAATGGCAGAGGCTGATATTTCTAGGTATTCGGTACACCCAGGTTCCACGAAAATGTATCATGATCTTAATGAGATTTATTGGTGGAACGGTATGAAAAGGGATGTGGCATGCTTTGTAGCTAGATGGCTGAACTTCCAGCAAGTGAAGGCCGAGCATCAACGGCCCGGTAGATTAACTCAACTTATAGAAATACCAAGGTGGAAATGGGAGATGATCAATATGGATTTCGTGGTGGGGTTACCTCGCACTCAGCATAAGTTCGACTCAATATGGGTGATAGTGGATCGACTCACCAAATCAGCCCACTTCTTGCCTGTCAAGTCCACTGATACTGCGGAGCAATATGCAAGGTTGTACATCAAGGAGATAGTAAGGCTTCATGGCACTCCACATTCTATTATCTCGGATCGCAGGGCTCAGTTCACAGCTAACTTTTGGAAGAAGTTTCAGCAAGGTTTGGGAACTCAGGAGAATCTCAGCACAGCTTTCCATCCACAGACCGACGATCAGGCCGAGCGGACCATTCAGACGCTTGAAGATATGTTGTGGGCTTGTGTCTTAGATTTTAAATGTAATTGGGATGAACACTTGCCACTGATAGAATTTGCTTACAATAACAGCTATCATGCTAGCATTAAGATGGCCCCGTTTGAGGCATTTTATGGGAGAAGATGTAGGTCGCCAATCGGGTGGTTTGAGGTAGGTGAAGCGGAATTTCTAGGGCCAGATATGGTGTACGAAGCTATGGAACAGGTCAAGGTTATTCACCAGAGAATGAAAACAGCATAGAGTCATCAAAAATCCTATGCAGAGGTTTGCCGAAGGGATTTGTAGTTTCAAGTTGATGATTTGGTGTTCTTGAGGGTATCTCCTATGAAGGGAGTCATGCGATTCGGAAAGAAAGGGAAATTGAGTCCTAGGTATGTTGGGCCATATCGTATCATTCAAAGGATTGGTCAGGTTGCTTATAGGCTGGAGTTGCCTCCCGATATGTCATCATTGCACCCGGTATTCCATGTGTCCATGTTGAAGAAAGTGATTGGAGATCCATCCACCATCATGCCAGTCGAGGCTATAGAGGTTAATGAAGATTTGTCATATGAAGAAGTTCCGGTCGCCATTCTTGATAGGCAAGTCCGTAAGTTGAGAAATAAGGAAGTTGCCTCTCTTAAAGTATTGTGGCGAAGCCAACAAGTTGAGGAGGCCACATGGGAAGCATAGAAAGAGATGAAGGAGAAGTACCCCCATTTGTTTGATCAAGCTTAGAAGAAATTAGGTGACCCTTCTACTCCTAGTAATTGTCATCTTGTCCAAGTTGTTTCCCTCTTAGTATTAGTAAAGTCTCCTTCATTTTGTAATGAGATAAATGTGTTGTTACCTTGGGTCACTTGAAACTTTCTTGATAAATGAAATCCTTATAAAGATTCATGTGTTAAATAAGCAACTATTAGTAAATGAAGATCGGTAATGGTGTGTTGGTGTGTACATAGTGTATTAAGATGGTTAAATAAGGTAAGAACTCATTGAAGTGACTTGTTTATGTGCAATTGTAACAATGTGATAGAATATGTGCATTCGTTCGAGTAAGAAAGTGTATACAAGATGTGGAAAGTGTTGTATTTGTGTATTGTTGTTTGGTAATGTGTTTCGGGGGCCCTCCGACAAGTGGATATGTCCATAATACAAAGGAAACTCTAGCGAATTTTTTTTGAAATATAAGAGTTAGTTAAAATTTTGATAGTTTGCATATCATGTCTTTCAAAACCAACTCATTTTCAAAATCCTCATTCGAGGACGAATGGTCTTAGGGGGGAAGCATGTAAGGCCCCGTAAATTTTTTGTGCATGAAACCTAGAAGCTATGGTTCCATTTTCCGAATAATGTGTTAGGAGCGCGTAGAATTCTTCGCGGCGAGCAAGCTCGCCGCGGTTTGGACCCTTGGTAGTGATTTAAGTTTCAAAAATGTAAAGAGTCAATTTTTCCAGAAAAGTGTCGATTCTGCGGTCAGGAATGCGACCGCATATCTGCTATGCGGACCGCATTCTTGCCGCAGAGCTTAACAGAAGGTTTGCAAAATTTAGTGTTGAGAATACGGTCGATATGCGATCGCAGAATGGATCTGCGGACCGCAGATCTACCGCATAAATTCTCGAAGGTTTTTGAGTGTCAAATCTGCGGTGCACTATGCGACCGCAGATCAAGAATGCGGACCGCATTTTGGTCGTATTTCGTAACAGAACTTGTGTAAATTTTGAGGCAATTCTGCGGTCACTATGCGGACCGCATGTTGATTCTGCGATCGCAGATACGACCGCAGAATTGACCCGGCCCAGGAATTTTATAAAATTCAACCCGACCTCTTCTTTAATATAACGCCTTTCTCTTTCATTTTATCATATCATCTTACTAAAATTAGAGAGAGAAGAGAGGGATTTTAGAGAGAGAAGTCTTTCATCCACAAAGATTGCTCCAACTACTTAGTTCAAGGGATTCTAGGGCAAAGATTCATCTTCACCAAATCAATTGAAGATAAAAACTCTAGCTATTTCCTCTAATTTTCAGTTTTAAGATGGGTAAGGAGAGGGTTGCATATAATAGCGTATGAAAATAGAATTTTACACTCATGCATGATTATTAAACTTGATTCTTAGTAAATAGGAAGTGGATAGGCATAAGAGTGTACAAAACGAGGTCGGCAAAGATAGGGTAGCTTGGGTAAGCATAAAGTAGGAAGTTAACGGAAGAAAACTCGATACCAGATATGTATGGCTAATTTTGATTCTTGTGAAATCGCGTATATGTGTGGAATTGTTTGGTTCGTGTTAATTTGACAAGTTGTGTGAAATTCTTGATGTTGTTGTTGGATACGCAAATTGATGTTGAACTATGAGTGATGTAATATGGGATACAAACCGAAAGATAAATGAGAGTTGAATTTGGGAAAAGGAATTGTGAATAATGGCTATGATGGCATATATGGTACCTTGTGGAAAAGAAACGAAACACTTGAGGTGTGGTAAGTTATTGAACATAAGAGTATGAACATCCTCGATTTTGGAAATATTGTAACTTGGTTGTGATATTGGCTTGAGAAGTAATTAAGAACATGAAGCAATGTGTAAGTTGCTTATTTGAACTTGTTGTAATTGTGTGTAGTGCCTTATCTGCTGTTTGTCATTGTTGTGTTTGAAAACTGTACGGTGGGATCGGGTTGCGTGCCGCAACATGAAGAAATAGGGTATGGGTTGGGGTGATAAGGGTGGTCGAGGTAATAAGGGTGGACGAGGTAATGAGGATGGAAAGCGATCGAAATCGCAAATGAAATTGATACAAAATCATTGACATGAAATTGTGAAAGGAGACAGCAGGAGAGTTTGCAACCTGTGGGGCACTGATTGCCCCTTTGTTTGACTACTTGCAATTTATGTGGTTGATTGGTTGTTGTTTTATTTGTTGACCTTAAACGTGCTTGTGTTGAGGCTTATCTGAAATGAGTAAAAGGTGGGAAACATGGTTAGTTAGCTTAATTGATTTCTTGATGTAATCTATTGGCTGTCTTGTCATCGTGATTCTTGTTTAACGACTTGAGTTTACTTGGGACTAATTTTGTCCATACATACCAGTACAATTCAAGTGTACTCACGTCCCTTTTGTCGGGGACGCTACATTCGTGTTATGATTGTAGGTGGATCAGTAACAGGCACGTCAGCTCATCGGCAGTAGTATCCTTCACCTTCCACTGCCCGTTTTGGTGAGCCCCTTTCTTCCTCGGGGCCCTGTGTGGTTCACGCCACTTTTGTTTAGACTTTATTTTGGTTTTGCAAGGTATAGCCGGAGCCTTGCTACCGGCAAGTATTGTATTCCCTTTTGTATCCTAGAGGCATTGTAGACATGTAAACTGTGGGATTCCAGTCTTATGTATATATTATGTTATGTCGCGCGTTGTAAAAACTGCAAACTTGTTAATGAATCACTCGTATGGTTTTGCTTGTTTAATGTTAAATCATTTATGACTAGTAAGATATTTGGTTAATGAGAAACAATCAACACAGGGGTAACGCGTGGGAATGAAAGGCACCCTGGTCCGCTTGACTGGGGCTACCCGGTCAGGCGCCGGTCATGTCCCTCGATTTGGGGCGTGACACTAACATACTACTTCCATCCCTTTGGTGTGACTTCCAATTTTGTTTCTTGCCTCCAAGTTGATACCTATTAAAACAAAAACAAAAACAACAAAAACTTTTCCTCTGCACCAGTGTGGGGTTTTCCATATGTGTCACGGTGTTACTCATGTTAGACAAAACCATTAAAAATACAGAAAAGTATTCCCTTGTTATACAGGTGGGCGCCTGGATAGAAAATTAAAAATGCAGAAATGTATTCCCTTGTTATACAGGTGGGTGTCTGGACAGAAATTAAAATTGCAGAAAAATTCCCTTGTTATTCAGGTGGGCGCCTGATGCATGAAAAATGAAAATGCAGAAAATATTCCTTTGTTATCCAGGTGGGCGCCTGATGCATGACAAATGAAAATGCAGAAAATATTCCATTGTTATCCAGGTGGGCGCCTGATGCATCAAAAATGATAACGCAGAAAATATTCCTTTGTTATCCAGATGGGCGCCTAATGAATCAAAAATAAAAATGCAGAAAATTTTCCCTTGTTATCCAGGTGGGCGCCTGTTGCGTGAAAAATGAAAATGCAGAAAATATTCCCTTGTTATCTAGGTGGGCACCTAATGCATGAAAAAGGAAAATGCAAAAAATATTCCCTTGATTATCGAGGTGGGCGCCTGATGCATCAAAAATGAAAATGCAGAAAATGTTCCATTGTTATCTAGGTGGGCGCCTGATGCATAAAAAATGAAAATGTAGAAAATATTCCCTTGTTATCTAGGCGGGCGCCTGATGCATGAAAATAAAAATGCAGAAAATATTCTCTTGTTATCCAGGTGGGCACCTGATGCATGAAAAATGAAAATGCAGAAAATATTCCCTTGTTATCCAGGTGGGCGTCTGATGCATGAAAAATGAAAATGCAGAAAATATTCCCTCAGTTTGAAAACTGGGGTTTGAGTTTCGAAAAGACAATACCTCCCTTCCTGTTTGGGTATGGTTCTTCTTGACTGAATGAGTCCTCTTCAGCGGGTTCCTCCTTTTATTGTTGTATTTCTTTTTGTGTTTTTCTTCTTCCACATTGGTCACATTCACTTTAAAGTGATTAGTGAGAATTTGAATCTTTTTGTTCTTGTCCAAATCAATGAACAATCTTATTAGTTATAAAATGTTGGCAACTAGCATTTTGTTGACTTTGCTTCCATTGCTTGCCTCTTCTTGCTTTATTCTGCTATGCATCCCTTTGCCAGATTTTATTCAACTTTTCCTTTGTAAGCCCCTTTCTGGTTTCCTTTTTTTTGTTACTTTTCTTTTCATTTTTCTTTGGCTTTGATTGATATCCTCCTTTATTTGTTTTTATTTTGTTTTCTCTTCGACGCATTGTTATTACGCCTCTTAACATGAGAAGCTGGTAGTTAGCTTCAATGGGAAACTAGTTTTTTATCAATGAAATGCAGAAAAATATGGATTAAAAGGAGTAA
Source organism: Nicotiana noctiflora (assembly GCA_032618575.1). Classification (NCBI taxonomy): domain Eukaryota; kingdom Viridiplantae; phylum Streptophyta; class Magnoliopsida; order Solanales; family Solanaceae; genus Nicotiana; species Nicotiana noctiflora. The sequence continues at coordinate 289,323 of JASVEL010005384.1, read as the reverse complement.
GAGTATTTTGGATTAAGGACAGAACTTATCTAGGTATGATGGCTGATTCCTCTGACCATGCCATGTATTTAAATTCCGACCCTGTCTATCTAATCGAAATTGTCATTATCTTAACTCCGTCTTTTCCTTCAACCCAAACCAATCTTATTTTTGATGTTTTTCTTCTTTCAAAAGAATAGTCCTCACTCTCGCCTTATGGTGCCGGTTAAAGTTTTCACCAATAAGACTCTCTCATTTATTCTCTCATCTCACAATCGCCTTACAGTGTCGGTTAAGGTTTTCACCTATAAGACTCTCTCATTTTATTCTCTCAATCTCACAATCGCCTTACGGTGCCGGTTAAGGTTTTCACCGATAAGAACCTCTCATTTTTATTCTCTCAATCTCTCAATCGCCTTACGGTGCCAGTTAAGGTTTTCACCGACAAGACTCTCTCATTTTTATTTTTCCTTTTGTTCTTTTGATTTCTAAACCACTGGGTACTGTCCATGCTCTGTTTCTCCTTATTTTCATTGTATCGTCATTTTGTTGAAATTGATTAGAAGGTCTTTCTTTGGACCGTAATGTGGATTTTGGATGGGTTCAGAAAGAAGGGTATAAAAGGCTCAAAATTTAACGAGGGTTCAAAAATATTTAAAACTCTCGGAATCATAAACATAACTTCTGCCCTAGCTTCAATATTTGGGGAATCTTGGATTTTATTTTTATCATTACTGAACCTCAGTGAGGCTGCCTACGTACCCTTTTGGGATCAAGCCAAAACGTAGTTCGTACTACTTTCATATTCATTGTTTCATCTTGACTTTTCCCGATTTTATTTTTGTCTTTTGTATGCATTTTTCTTTTGTTTTTATTTTAATCATTTTTTTTCTTTTCTTTTTTCCCTTTCCTTTTCTTCATCATTTCAATTCCAAAAGTATGACAAATACAACTATACAAATGAAAAAGGAATCATACATAATATCTTTTGACTGCATCTGAGTTGATAACAGTCTCTACACATTTTCCTTCAACATCTGTCAGATATAGAGCTCTGTTGGACAATACTCGTGACACCATGACTGGTCCTTGCCAATTCGGTGCAAATTTTCCTTTTGCTGCATCCCAATGAGGCAAAATACGTCTCGATACCAACTTTCCCACTTCAAATTTTCGCGGACGTACTTTCTTATTGTATGCTATGGCCATTCTCCGCTGATATAATTGTCCGTGGCAAACTGCTGCCAACCTCTTCTCATCAATCAGATTCAATTATTCTAACCGAGCTTTTACCCATTCATCATCATCGATTTAAGCCTCAACTATGATCCGAAGAGAAGGTATCTCAATTTATGCGGCTATGACTGCCTCTGTTCCATATACCAATGAGTAAGGTGTGGCACCGATTGAAGTACGTACAGTTGTACGATAACCAATAAGAGCAAACCGTAATTTTTCATGCCATTGTCCTGACTCTTCCACCATTTTTCTGAGAATCTTCTATATATTCTTATTCCCAGCTTCTACCGCTCCATTCGCTTTCGGAATGTAAGGTGTAGATTTATGATGCAGGATTTTGAATCATTGACATGCTTCTACCATGAGGTGACTGTTCAGGTTTGCACCATTGTTTGTGATAATCACCTTAGGAATTCCAAAGCAACATATGATATTTGTATGCACGAAATCCACCACCGCCTTCTTTGTCACTGCCTTAAATGTCTTTGCCTCTACCCATTTGGTGAAATAATCAATTTCTACCAATAAAAATCTATGCCCATTAGATGCTGTAGGTTCTATTGGTTCAATGACATCCATGCCCCAGGCAACGAATGGCCATGGTACAGATATTGTATGCAACTCATAGGATGGAGAGTGAATCAAATTTCTATGTATTTGACATTGATGGCATTTCCTCACATACCTATTACAATCACGCTCCATGGTGAGCCAATAATATCCTGCTCTCAGTATTTTCTTAGCTAAAATGTATCCGCTCATATGAGGTCCGCAAGCTCCCGTATGTACCTCGGCCATAATTATGTCAGCTTGATGCGCATCTATGAATCTCAATAGCTCCAAATTTGGTGTTCTTTTTATACAACTCCTCCACTCAGGAAAAATCCATTTGCTAATCGTCTTATAGCTCTTTTCTGGTTTCTAGTGGTTTGTTCTAGGTATACTCTTATCCTCAAATACTCTTTGATATCACGATACCACGGCTCATCATGAAGTTCTTCTTCGACGGAAAAAAAAACAATAAGCATTTTGATCGCGCACTTGTATTGTAATGGATCTACATAAGCTTTATCTGGATGATGCAGCATGGAGGATAATGTGGCCAAAGCATCTGCTACTTCACTATGCATTATTTGGATATGTTTGAACACTATAGCTTGAAATCTCTGGGATAGTTCATGCTGACATTGTCGATAAGGTATCAACTTTAAATCTTTTGTCTCCCATTCTCCTTGAATCTGATGTATCAAGAGACTCGAGTTACCCATGACCAAATTCTCTTTGAACACCCATATCCATCGCCATCCTCAATCCCAATATGCATGCTTCATATTCGGCCATGTTGTTAGTGCAGAAAAATCGAAGCTGAGCGGTAAGGGGATAATGCTGACCCGTTTCTGAAATAAGCACTGCTCAAATTCCAACTCCCTTATTGTTGACAGCTCCATCGAAGTACATTCTCCAGCTTGGCTTATCATCTTGCTCTACTTCTTCAACATTCATTTCCTCCTCATCAGGAAAATATGTTTTTAACGGCTCATATTCATCATCCACTGGGTGTTCATCTAAATGATCTGCAACTGGTTGTGCCTTCATTGTTGTACGCGTTACATAGATGATGTCAAACTCTATGAGCAGAATTTTCCATTTAGCAAGTCTTCCTATAGGCATAGTCTTCATAAATATATACTTCAATGGATCCAACCATGATATAAAATATGTGGTATAAGCTGACAGGTAATGTTTCAGTTTTTGAGCAACCCAGGTTAGAGCATAGCACGTTCTCTCCAATTGAGTGTATTTTACCTCGTAAGATGTGAACGTTTACTGAGGTAATATATCGTCTGCTCTTTCTTTCCCATCTCGTCATGCTGCCCCAGTACACAACCAAAAGAATTATCTAATACAGTCAAATTCAAGATCAGAGGTCTTCCCGCTTATGGAGGAACTAATACTTGAGGATTGGCCAAATAGTCCTTAATCTTGTCAAAGGCTTCTTGGCATTCACCAGTCCAATTTACCGCAGCATCTTTCTTCAACAATTTGAAAATGGGCTCACATGTTTACGTCAACTGAGCAATAAATCTGCTGATATAATTCAATCTGCCCAATAAACTCATTACTTCTTTCTTATTCTTCAGCGGAGGCAAATTATGGAATGTTTTTATCTTTGACGGATCTAATTCAATACCACACCGGCTTACTATAAACCCCAGTAACTTTCCTGAAGGCACCTCGAAAGCACACTTTGTTGGATTGAACTTGAGATTTTATCTTCGGAGCCTTTGGAAAAACTTTCTCAAATCTTTGACATGGTCAAATTTCTTTTTGGACTTAATGATGACATCATCCATATATACTTCAATCTCTCGGTGCATCATGTCATGAAATATAGTGGTCATTTCCCTCATATATTTAGCTCCGTCACTCTTTAACCCGAACGGCATCACCTTGTAAGAATATGTTCCCCAAGGCGTGATAAAGGCTATCTTTTCTGCATCTTCTTCGTCCATCAGGATCTTATTATAACCCACAAAACAATCCACAAAAGAACTAATTTCATGCTTGGCACAATTGTCGATCAATATATGGATATTTGGCAATGGAAAATCATCGTTTGGACTATCTTTATTAAGGTCCATGTAATCAACGCACACCTTGGTTTTTCCATCCTTCTTCGGAACTGGCACAACAATAGCTAACAAGGTGGGATATTTAGTGACCTGTATGACCTTCGCCTCGAATTGCTTATTAACTTCTTCTTTTATTTTCACACTGATGTCCGTTTAAAACTTTCTTAGCTTGTGTTTTACCGGCCGGCATTCCAAATAAATGGGCAATTTATGTACCACTAGATCAGTACTGAGTCCGGGCATGTCTAGGACCAAGCAAATATGTCCTTGTACTCATGTAACAACTTGATTATATCTTCTCTGAGGGAAGCCTCTAAATGCGCACTGATCTTTGTTTCCCGGACATTATCCTTACTTCCAAATTAATGGATTCTATCTCATTTAAGTTCGGTTTGGGTTTTTCTTTATAATGATTCAAATCTTTACTGATTTCCTCCAGTATTTTCTCGTCCTCATATTCTACTTTATGTTCACTTTCAATTTCCTGTATAACTATTCGATTATCAAGACTGCACCGGGAATCCTTCATGCATGACATGTCATTGGAATCAACAAATATTGAACTGTACAAAAGAAGAAAAATAAAATAAGGCAAAAATGGAAGAAGAAAAGAAATTGCATTTCATTGATATTTCAAAAAGTTAACAAGCATTGGATACATTTGTTTTTTATGGGATGTGGGATTAGAAAATAAGACAACTTTTGGGGAAATGAAATATTTAAAGCTAACTACCAAAACTCCCTCCTGATTGGAAGAGGAGTAGCTTCCTAGTTATTAAGCGCAATGCAGGGTCCCACGAACTGAGCATCCATTTTACTTGTTCCCTCACCCATTTCCAACATATTCACATCTTCAAATACCCTCTTGAACTTGCTAGGATTTCCGCATCCGGTTTTATTTCAGCGCGACTTGGCATAACAGTCGCCAAATGTCTCTGTGTACCAGGCCTAGTAAAGGAATCGGATAGTTTTGGAATAGGCTTTGGGAGGGACCAACTTTTCTTCTTCATTTTCTTGGCTTTTTGGATATCGGCAACGGTTGGTTCGAAACCCAAACCAAAAGTGTCGTTACTGCCCGGCAGGTGGATTGGATGTGTTATACCTTGTAGAGTTACCCTAAGACTTTCCCCGGTGAAAACCCATTTTTTATCATTTTCTTGGCTACCATCACTGCTGTAGGAGCCACAGTAGGAATCGCCATCTTCTCCCCTTCGGATATTTTATTCACCACCACAGTGTCCATGACTTGATATACCCACGGCCCCTTATCTCCTTAAATTTCTTCGAACGGTGTGATAGCATTGCAGACATCATCTTCTCCATGCACTATGATCTCCTATTGTTCCCATTCAAATTTTACCATCTGATGCAAAGAGGATGGTACAGCTTTTGCCGCGTAGATCCACGGACGTCCCAATAAAAGATTGTATGACACAACAACATCTAGCACCTTGAACTCCATAGTGAAGTCCACTGGTCCAATAGTAATCTCCAGTATAATATCCCCTGCAGTATTCTTGACACCTCCGTCAAAACCCCGTACACATACACTGTTGCAATGGATTCTATCAGGATTGACCTTCAACTTTCCCAAGGTTGAGAGTGGGCAAATATTGGCACTTGACCCGTTGTCCACCAGAACATGGGTTACGACAGATTCTTCATACTTGAATGTGAGAGATAGTGCTTTGTTATGCTCCGTTCCTTCAAGCGACAACTCATTATCTGAAAATGTTATCTTGTTTGTCTCAAAGATCTTATTCATGATTTTCTCCAAATGGCATACTTAAATCTTCTAAGGCACATGGGCTAAATTCAAAATTTTCATGAACGACTTTCTATGCTCATCAGAATGAATAATCAATGATAACAATGAAATTTGTGCGGGCGTTTTTCTCAATTGCTCTACTATTGAATAGTCCTGAGCCTTCATCTTTTTCAAAAATTATTCCGCTTCCTCTTCAGTAACTGCCTTATTCACATCAGTCGGGTTATCCTTTACCACTTTTGTCTTCCTCAATTATTTTGGGGCAAAGCATCGCCCGCAACAAGTTAAACCATGTGTTTCATTGATTTCTCCTTTAACTTCCTTCCCCTTGTAAATCACTGTAACTTTATCATAGTTCTACGGTATGGCCCTGGTGTTTGTGACTGGCATCGGTACTACCAATTTGATAACTACAGGTTCTATATAAGCTCCCTTCACGGTCAACAAAGGCTTAGCTCTCGGCACTACTATCTTCATGGGCTCAACCACTGAAGGTTTCTTCATCGGTAACTCAACTAATACTTTCTCCGTTTCAAATTCCCCTTCCACCTTGTTGTTAGATTTTTTTTTTTGGTAATAAAAATAGATTATATTTAAAAACAAACTAAAGCATATAGAGAGTTTCGTGCCCCTTTTGTACCTGTTGGGGTAAGCGGTAACTAGTACTAGCTTTATTGTTCATATATTGATATTACTTAAGTTACTATTACAATCTTCCAACATATAATTACTCCTAATATTTATATCATATGGACTTTGTGGAATGAATCGTGCCGTAGTTACTCCAAGCCTGTCTTCATTCCATATTTCATTAGCAAAATTTGGAGGGATACAAAAACTTCAATCTTGTTGTAGTCCTTCTCAATTCTTCCTCCATGAGGTAGTTTATCTGCTAACCTATTATGCTCTCTGCATGCATGGCTAACTGGTGGATCATGTAGCTATTCCAGTAGGTGCCTGCAATCACTTAGTAGGTTAGCATGTAGTAAGTTGTTATTTTTTAGTGGTGTAAGTACCTCTTTCGCGTCAATTTCCACGTGAATTGGAGTAAGATTGAGTTGAACTGCATATGTAAGAACTTGTAGTAATGCAAGTATTTCAGATACAATCGGTTCTTTGGACAGTATCGTACCTGCAAAACCAATGATCCAATTGCCCTTATGGTCCCTAATAACCCCACCAATTCTGTTTATAGTAGATTTTTTTGAGTGTGTTGCATCCGTATTTAATTTATAAATGTTAGGAGTAGGAGGTATCCATTTAAGAGATACTTGTATGTTATTTATAACTTTATGAAAAGGAGCAACCAAGTAGCAATATTCCGTTGATTGATTTGTTATAGTATTTTTATTAATAAGATCATGTTTATTCTCATGCAAATTTTTATTTCTTATTAACCAAATATTCCAAAGACATAAAGGAAGATAGGTATGTTTATTGACATTCTAGGGGAATTTATTTCCAGTATAGTCCAATAAAGGTATTAACCAATCCTGGGGAGTATTAAAACGTAATAGTCCTCTTATAAAATTCCCCATCCCTAGTTTATTCCAAAATATCCTTGCATTCCTACAGTCCAGAAATAAGTGGTATAAAGATTCATCATAATTATGATAGTAATGACAATTTGCATTTTGAATTATACCAAGATACTTTAGGTATTGAAGTGTTGGCAGTCTATTGTGATTTAGTAACCAAATGAAATACTTTATTTTTTGGTGTACTGGAAGATGCCAAATCCAATTAAATTGGCCTGATGTTTGAATTATGTTATTATTTTGGTTGTCAAGGGCTTCATATAGACAGAATTAACCGTAAATTGACCATGATTTGTTAAACCCCAGAAGATGTGATCCGGTTTATAATTATATTTTGATATATAAGTATCTTCAATCATAATTTTTATATTTTCTGGTAATTGAAAGGAAATTTTGTTCCAATTCCAATTAGTCCCATTGTAGATTGAGTTAATCCAACAATAAAGCTGATATTTTTGAATAGGTCCACTGATTAATGAGCGAACCGTTCGAGTAGGACCTAACCAAGAATCTTCCTAGAACTTTATATGTTCACCTGTTCCTATTTGCCATTGAACTCCTAGTTGGCAAGCTTTCCAACCATTTATTATGTTTCGCCAAGTATTGGAATAGTTGGAAGTTGAACGTAAGGTGATATATTTATTAATAAGTATTTTTGCCCAAAGGCTTTGACTCGAGTGAAAAGTCCTCCATGCTAAACTACCTAGTAGAGCCGTGTTTTTTTTGTTTTAGCCCTTGAATACCCAATCCTCCTCGATCAGTAGGTTGAGTAATTGTTGTCCATTTAATAAGGTGAATCTTTTTCTTTATGTAAGTAGATCCCTTTAAGAAGCCCCTTTGATATTTGTCTAATTTTTTTGTAATAGACATCGGAATTTGTATGTATTGCATTATATGATTTGGTAAGTTATTTAGTGTAGATTTTATTAACGTTGCTCGTCCTGCCATGGTAAGGAATTGAGTTTTCCATCCTGCTAGTTTGATCTTGAAATTGTCTAACAGGAATGGAAAATCTGACTTTTTTTGGCGACCCTTGAATATAGGAAATCCTAAATATCGTCCAAAATTAACTCCTTCCTTTATGTGAAAATAGTCAATAGCTTTTGCCCTGTCAATTGGTGTAGCATTTTTAGAAAAGTATAATTTTGATTTATGAAAATTAATTTTTTGTCCTGAATGATTATTAAAGTGATAGATAACCTCAAATATCGCATCACAATTATCATCATTGATTGAGAAGGTTTCGTACTGCTCTCTCCCTGCTCCAACTCTATCATGTGCGTCTCATGATGGGCTGGCAATGGATTCTGTGTGATATTGGGAGTTTTCAAAGATTGCACTTCGATCGTCCTAGTATCAATAAGTTCCTGTATGGCGGACTTTAAATGCGAACACTTTTCTGTATCATGTCCCGGTGCCCTGGAACAATACTCATATTTGACTGATTTGTCTAGATTTTTGGGTGGCGGGTTTGGAATTTTCGGTTCAATAGGGCTCAACATCCCTAGCTCTGTCAAGCGGTGAAAAAGACTGGTATATGACTCCTCTAATGGAGTAAATGTTTTTTTTTCTTTGGGCTCTATCTCATCTTACTTTATCTGGATAGAAATTGGGTCGATTTGGATTTCTGTATGTTTGGGAAGGCGAGTAGGCATTTTTTGCGTGGTAGACATTTTGTGGAGCTGGGGTACACCATGCGTGTGGAGGTGGTGGGTAATGTTTAGCATGTGGGACGGAAAAATGTGGATTGGTGGGAGGATAATATAGTGGAGGTGGGTTGTAAGGTGCTGGTGGATATGGTTGGTATGGGCGAGGTGGATGATGATATGTATTGGGGCCCCAAGACCATGGTCTACCTTCAATGACCGCAACATCCTCCTTCCTCTTCTTGCCAATCAATCCCCTAGTTCCAGTTTGTATTGCTTGGTATGTGGCCTTAATAGCCAGATAACTCATGCTTTTATTTGTCTTTAGACCCTCTTCTACAAAGCTTCCCATCTTGACCACCTCGTTAAAGGTTTTTCCAATCGTTGATACCAGGTGGCCATAGTAAGTTGGCTCTAAAGCCTGTAGAATCACCTTTTTTGCTTCTTTCATGGGAGGATCTACTCGTGCAGCGTACTACCTCCACTTGAACCTGTATTCCCGGAAACATTCCCTTTCTTCTCCATTTTAGTCAACGATAACCTGTCGGGGATAATCTCTAGATTATATTGGAAACGGTTGGCAAATGATTGAGTTATGTCATCCCAGATGATCCACCTGGTATGATCCGGTTGAGTATACCATTCCAACACTGAACCACTTAAGCTCTGGCTAAAATAAGCCATAAGTAACTCGTCTCTTCCACCTGCTTTGCGTATTTTACTACAGTAACCCCTCGGATGGGCTACTGGATCCCCGTGAGCGTCATACATATCAAACTTGGGTAGATTAAACCCAGCCGGGAGCTGTACCTCCAGAAACAAACATAAATCTTTATACGCAACACTCACATAGCCTCCTAGCCCTTGTATGTTACGAAATGAATGTTCAAGACTATTCATCTTACTGGCCATCTTTTCCTGTTCTAAATTTCTGATAGGCTTTTCCTCCTCTGTCATGTCTATGATCGGTGTATAGGAGTCATGTTGCCTAAATGTTGGTTCTGGTGGATAATAATGAGTGTCCTGAACATGGAACACAGGTTCGCTGGAAGAATTGTGTAGCACAGCAGGTGGCGGTGCCACGTATACTGGAGCGACCTGGGGTGGCGGTGTTGGAACTTGTTTGGACAATGGTGGTGGTGCTTGTGAAGTTGTAGCATAGAAATGTTGGTAGGTTGGGTATGTGGAGGATGAATTCATAGTGGGTGGTTCAGGATTCAGGTTTGTAGGAGGGACGTATGCTGGGTTGGCTGGATATGAAGGCAAAGGTTGACCCCTAGACCAGGCCTGGTACATCTCTGACATTTGCTGTTTTAATTTGTACATCTCTTCTTTCATACTCGCCACGTCCACAACTTCTTCCTCCTCTATCGGATCAATAATAGTAGGCTCGATTTCCTGAGTTACTTCTTTGGTCATAACATTTGAACGTGTATTGTAGTTGTGATGTACCAGAATGCCAGTTGCCAACTGAAAATCTGATACTCATCAACAACAAAACTCGTTAATAGTTAGCTCATAAGGGGTAAAATATCACAATTAAGAATCACAACTTTTGCCTTAATCATTATGCATCATCCCGGCATTATTCCTCTTTTACCCACCTCTGTTTTTCATTGCTTTTCTATTTGTTTCTTTTTCTTGTTTTCCATTTCTCTTTTTTTTTCGTTCCTACATATTTGCCTATCGCCCAGACAATTTGTATAAAAATGGAAGAAAATAACAGCAACTTCTTTTGAATTTTTCATTGATACTCAAAACATCAGTTACAAATGATGTTGTACTACAAATGCAGAACAAAAAATACAAATTCAAAATGCATGCCCATGAATACATTAAAGCTCCTAGTGCCCGCGAGACATCGTTCGGTCTTGCCCTGGGCCTATATGCTAATCCACATTGGAGTTTGTCCAGGTCGGTCATTACTTGCTTTACAAAGAACTTTACTGCTAATGTGAATGTTGATTGGGACATATCTTCACATAATTGGAATTTCCATGTGATGTACTGAGCAATGTTGATGATTCTTTCCCTGATGACCCCTTTTTCCTGAAGCAGCCTACCTATCTGTTTGGCACGAGCGTCTAAGGTTTGCTGGTTCTCCGTTTGTAGTTGTTGTAGCTCCAACTCTAACTGAGCCATAGCCATGTAGCAATGTTCTCTCTCTACTATGAACTCTTTGGTTTGATTGCTACTTTTGACTTTGGCTGTAATGATTTTCTTTCTCAATCGGGCTACCTCAACCTTGTATTCATCTTGTAATTGCTGAACCATTCGAACTCATTCCTCAGCATTTCTGGCCAGTTGTTTTCGAACCCCGACAAACTCCATTTCAGCTTTATCAAGATCAAAACTATATTCATTCACTTTGCGCCGAAGATTCTCAGTCAATTTCTCATCTCGGACTAGGAAAACTGGGGTTTCGGCTACGGTTTTCATCTTTGCAATTTGAGCCTTCAAGATTTCATTATCCTTTCTCCGATGTTTCTTTTCTCCCTCATAGGATGCCGCTTGTAAGCTACTCTCGAATTTGAGGTCTTGAAATTGTTTCTCTAACAAGATGATTCTAGCTCGGTACTCATTTTCTTTGGCCATCCAATCTTTGTGTTCCTTAGACTGCTCGACCAACTCTTGAATATGAGGCCTCTTCATTGGTCTATCATGCTCAAAATCCCAGCGATACCATGCGGCATACCCTGGTGATACTTCCCCTCGAACTCGGTTTCCCACACAAGTATCTACTCTCAAGCATTGGCATTCATTCCAAATCTATCGAATCTTTGCTTCCGGGAATTGTCCGTCCAGACAGATTTCTACGGCCTGTAGGCTGTGGTCCCCGTCTTTTGGTATAACCTGATATCTCCCAAGCTGCCGTAGTACCCTGTACTGTGCATAAGGGTGAATGTTTTTTAAACCCATTATCAAGAAATGCGACACTTCTGTTGGCATGTATATCACCTCGTTGAGGGGCAACCATTGCACTACTGGAAAATAGGCTTATGGCAACGGTTAGTAAACCGTTGCAATTGATAGAAAAACCATTGCCATAGAGGTATTGGAACGGTTCGGCGACCGTGACATCTGCTCGCATGCCAATAGATCTACAGCAACGGTTTTGGCAACGGTTGACAACACCGTTGCTATAGATCAAGCTATCGCAACGGTTTTACCTCTGTCTGAAGCAACGAATATTCATTTCAACAGCAACGGTTATAAACCGTTGCCGTATACTTTGTGCAACGGTTGTAAACCGCTACCATATTATTTACTACAATGGTTGGAAACTATTACAATATAGTTTATTGCAATGGTTATTTACAACTATTATAACGATTTTATAATGCTACCGTAACGATTTTGTTTCTATTGCATCAGTTTATGGAAATTCAGTGGTACTTTTTATTGATCACAAATCGCTTGTTATCGCACTGTACTCCTTTTGCAAGATCAACTCTTAGATGCAAAAAATCTAATGATGAAGGGGGAAATGAAATGTCAGATTGAATCACCGAAGCAGTGCTAAGATGAATAGATATGAATGATGAAATGAGGTCTTCCCCCCTTACATTACTCAGACTGGCATGAAGCTTACCTGAGGAATTAGGAAGATGAAAGAAAGAAAAGCAGAAAAGGGCATAGATCGATAAGATCCAGGAAAATAAAATACCCACAGCAGAATCGGAAGACCTTTAGTAGATTGTTTTTAGGTCTAAGCGATGAATCAGAAATCTTCCTTACGCCTACAAATAAGAGTCTCCTAGGATTTCGCAAGGGAAAGGTAGCCAACCTAGGATACATTGCGGCAAGGAATAGGAAGGTGCCTCTAGCAGATTGCCCTTTCTTTTCCTTTCTCGGGCTAGGTAACCGTTAATGGAATATCTGAGGAAAAGATTTTATGCTTTGTGGAGTCAACTCGTCTTCCCCGAAACGGAACCCACATATAAATTAGTATATATATATGCACTTACAGTTACAGATACAGAAGGCGCAATCGGAGCACTAAGATCATGGGGTGAAGGCACACTGTCATTACATTATGGGTAAGGTGCGGAGCTACACTCTAAAGATAGATTTACTAGATTCCGACCTTCCCGCTGCTCTGTATAGTCCTATTGGAGGGCAATACAATACTCTAATGATTCCTGCCTTGGTTGATGATGAATTACCTTACTCCCTATCCATACAGGGTCTAGGGGCATAGTCTATTCTATAATATACTTTTCTTCTATCACAGAAATAAATCGGAAGTTAAGCCCTATAAGCACTTCAGTAAAACTAAAAAGAACAACAAGAGCAACACCTCACAGGCTAAAGCAGGAACAAGGGGCTCAAGCAGTCTTTAGAAGTCTAAACTAAGAAAGACTTACGAACCACTTAGGAAGGATAATAGCCATAGCTACAAAGGAAAAGAAGTTGTGGGAGGCGATGCGATGATACTCACCTCAACCTCTCTGGCGGCATTAGTTACCAGATTCATTCAGTGACAGCCTTAGGATAAGGAAGTCCTTTATTTTCATTTAAGAAATAGGCGGCCACTCTCTCTCTTTATTTCTTTATGGGTCTTCCCAGGCCGTTAGATCAAGATAAGAAAAAAAAAGAGAACTCAAAGAGCAACTGCAACCTACGAGCGGATAACAGCAGCGGATATATCGCTTTCTGTTTCCGCTCTATCTGCCAAGGGGAAATCCCGGTAAAGGGAACCCCGACCCCGAGAAGACCGTACTCCAACTAATTCAATAGGACCGGTTATGAACCCAAGAGAGGATAGGAGTACTCATACTCAAGATCCGGAAACTCTCACAGCGTCAAGGCAAAGAATAACTCCTATTGGAAGAAGAGCGTTTACGATCAGAGCTAAAAGAGTGGGAGGGAATGAAATAGCAATAGCCGCTACTTCTGTCTGCGGCTATCTTCTCCTATTGATTAAGCCCTTCAACGGAATTTTTTCTATTTCTTATTTCGAAAGGAAAGGCTAACCCATCCGCCCTTCATTGCAGGGTAAAAGGGGAGACGGTTCCCAAGGGGCGGCTAGTTCGAGTAAGAGAGACATATAAAGATAAGGTCCTTTTTTCTGAGAGACCCGCTCTTGACTTTAATCATACCCACTAGTAAGCACGGTGGATGCTCCTTCATACAGGGTACAGAGAGGCAAGTGATAGGCACTACTCATCATACGAAAGCAGTCATGCATATAGAAAGAGTAAAACAATGACTCTGACTAAGAAAAGAGATGAGGTTTTTTTTTCTCATCTATTTTCTATACCACAGCTCTAGACTTGTGCCCCTATTTAAACAATGTTTCAATCATACCACCCTTGTGGGTTATTCGTGAATCACATTAAATACCCTTTCCAAAGGTTGAGTACCTTGGCTCGGGTAGGTGGTGCTGGGTTCCATGTCCTTGGCAGGCTCGACCATCGGAGATCCGTTCATTACGAACGTTTTTTATCGATGTGGACCAAGCTCCGACTTCCTTTTTATCTTTGGCTCGGAAGAGGTCGTCCTTTGAGCCCGTATTGGAAGGGGATCTTGGTTTTATTTTATTTTAAAAGAAACCCCAGGAGTTACGTCTTATTCCCGAGGAGATGTTTGATCTCCCTAGTCTAGGGACTTCTTGTTACGGCCCATTATTTATGGAATGGGTAATGTGTTAAAGGATAGCTTAGGTACTGTAGTTGATTTGGAATTAGACTACCTTAGTATCAGACATCAAAGACAACACAGAATCCAAGTCCAAGACTTGAATGATAATGCTAGAGAACGTATCCTTCTTGGCAAGGCAAACAACATTTGCCAAGGTTCCGAAGGAAAGATAGATTTGAACTAAGACAATCACTATAATCATCCCTCTTGTATGTATATAAGTTTTTCGATGAAAAGACAGGATTATGATACCCTAGGAGCTTGTCAGAAAGATGGGTACGTGAAGTGAGTAATGGTTAAATTCTCCGCCACAAACCCTCTGAAGCGAAGATGCACACTACTTTAAATATAAAGCGCAATGCAATATCCCCGAAAGTCGGGCCGTCCTCATTACCGTAAGAGTAGACAGGTAAGCTCCAATACATAACTCCTTACTACGTCAGCGGCTATCAAGATCACTTTGTTAAGTAGTGACCTTAATAACCGAGAGTCTTCTAAAACTCTCTGCCACAAACTAAAGAATTGAATTACCTTGCGTCGGTATCATTTCGCTTGAGCCAGGAACTCCTGTTTACCTTGAGACAGATATTCATTCTTATAGATATCACCGAAAAAGTGGAAGACTAAGAAGAGTTTGTCTCGCCCACGCCCAGTAAAGAAACAATCAGATCAGCAACGGCTTTCTAGTAGAGGATTTGTTTTCTTTTCATTATTCCCTCGGAGTTGAGTTATAGTTAGTAGATGGGATCTAATTCATTAGAGGAAGTGATGGTGATTAACTGATAGAACCTCTTCTCTTCTTTCAAATCATATATCTCAAGTGATAAGAAAAGGTCCCCCACAGAGCGGTGGGAAAGGAAGGGCGTAGCAGGAAGAAGAAGTTTGAAAGCAGCAAATCATTCCTCCTCTGATGAGGCTTAGTTCAGCTAGCCCTAGACATATCACATCTCATTAGAAAGGCAGGTATTTTATTTTTTATTTAGGATCTTTCTTATTTACCTTTAAGGCATCCTATTCCCCATTTTGACTTTCTTTTGGAATCGTCTTCTTTTAAATAAGATATTCTCCCTTGCTCTTCCCTCATCCTATGATGAAGACCTGCTAAGTGATTTCCGAAAGCTCTCAATAGGCCACGTAGCAGCTTATGCTTATATTATAATAAAGTAAGTAGGAAGGATCGAAAGCTACTCGACCAGACGGGAGAGGCGACCAAAGGAAGATGGTTCACCTTCTCTCCTTCGTTACAACATAAGTCGTTCCAAACCCGGATGAAAATATTCCTAAACTGAAATCAAGCAGGAAAGTTCCATCGTGTCCTTCAAAGATTGATCTGATAATTGCATATATAAGGTTTTACCTAACTAGCCCTAAAGGTAACTTAAAATCCTCAATCTCTTCTAGATACATTTTCTCTGGATTTTTGCTTTCATTAGATTGGTATCAGAGCTCTATTCAGAAGATTACATATAGAATAATTCCTCTTATGATTACTCGTAGTTATTTATTTAATAGTTAGATTGGAATTTACCCTGATGAAATCCCTTGTAGGCTTACAAAAAGAAAGATATCCTTAAAGAAAGCATTACACATGAAATAAAGTAGGCTTGCTTCTTTCAAGGCCACTCTACTAAATTCCTGATAGCAAACGAGCGGAATACTTGACCCAGGAAATACCCCGAGAAAGAGAGATATCCGAGATCCACGGGAGATATGTCTTTTGTAGGTGATGAAAAGGTGTAGTTAATTCACTACAAATATACTGAACACCGTAGTAGGAGCTACATCTCTCAAAGATCGACTCGAAGGTAGCTATACTTATCTTGCAATATAAGTGGACTACCCACGATATCAAAAACCATGAGAGATAAAGCAGAACTGGTCAGCCTTTGCATCACGACGTCGAATCATCTTTCGATGAAACGAAGCCCCGTCCGTGTTAATGATAAAGCGGGTGATAACTCTTTGACTCCAGGGATGGCCCCATTTCATCTGTGGATGTAATCAGCTCCATCTGACCGCAAGCCTCTATAGTGAAGCTTCTGGCTACAGCTTCCACTGCAAGACAAGAGTTGAAGTGAGTGCTTCAGGTGGATAAGCTTCGGTGCTCGCAACCTGGTTTGGATTGTTTGACTATGGCTCCGCATTCTTTACAATCATAAGCTCAATCATGAGGGTCCAAATCAGGGTCTCCATCTTGCCTTATTTAATAACTAAGTTTGGGAAAATCAAAATTTTCATAAGTTATAGGTATAGCTCAGGAGATGAGATTGGATCCGCATCATCTGGAACTAAAGAAGCTTCGGGGTCTTGATTTCCATTCTATTCTGTATATGGAATTAGAACTGGGCAAACCGATGATTGTGATTTGATCATCATTAGGTGGTGAGAAAGCACGCCTTATGATGAAGGGGGAGCATTACGCCCGATCAAGACAACAGTCTGCCCTCTAATAGAGTGTGTTATGGAAGAAATTACGCACTGAACTGAGGTTTAGTAGTGCTTATCACTCAGGACGGCTAGACTCCAGTCGTCGGTTTACTGGAAGACTTGCTTCAGAGCTTAGTATAAGAGAGACCGAGCAAGGAGGATAAGTTCTTCCAACTGTTGCGTTTGCCTATAAAAACGATGCGAATCGGCCTATGTTAAGTTAGGGGGGAAGTAAGCATTCGAAGTGGTGTATGGTAAGAGGTAACAATATGGGGGAAGTGCAGCGATCAAAGCTTTGGTTTAGGGTCCACTTGGTTTAAACGAAAGAAGAGATCTTTCAAGCGATTTAGTTCCTATAGGGTTCTAAACCTAGCCTTCCAATATGAGAGCGAGACAAGAGGGCCTGAATCCATCCAATGAAGGAAGTGACGCTTGCTACGATCAATATCCGAACAAGACCTTGATTTTGAATCTAGATGATGGGTGGGACCCCCTCTCCTATGCGATTTGATCTTTCTCCCATTTGCCGAGTCGAGCTATCACCCCGATTGCAATAGATATACACAGCCCCTCTACCCCCTACTCTAGTCAGCTTTCTATCTCTTTCTCCAACCTTCGATGATCCTCCTGCAGGCAAATCATCGAAGTCAATAAGAAGTGATGGGCCTGATCTTTCGATATCGATAACTGATCCCTAAGATGAGCTCCAACGTCTGGATTTCTTCCTAAAGCTAAATTAAGGGCAAGGCCACGGTCGGTTCTCCCTTTCTTTCCTAGTTATCTGTTCTCTAGTCGTATAATCATACCATTCTGCCATACTATTTTAATATTTCATTCCACGCGGAAAATCATCTAGCTAGGGAACTCTTCATCAAACGATTTCTCATATGATTATTTTCGTGAATTCGACGTAGAAGAAGTCCACCTTGCCTCCCTTTATTAAGTACTGGGCTAAGGTCGTGACCCCTACCTTAACAGAATGACTCGCCCTTCCATGTGCTAAGCTGGGCAGAGCGCTTTCAAAAAGAGGACTGTACCGATTATAGAGTAGCATTCTTCTCCTTCACATCGTCAGTCAACTCTAGGGAGAGTGGATTGAGCTTGTCCCTATTTGACTGAAGAGGGTAGGGTTCACTCCTATGACAAGTGCTGCTTGTTGACTGCCACATACCGACTTTCCTCAGTCGTTCACTATGTCGAGGCTACCCCTCTATCAAGAGAAGAATTTTTCCCGAATTAATGAGAGAGATCAATGTGTGAATTTTTTTTCCAATCTACCTCGTGGTTGAGAGAAATGCACCTGACTCAATCGGTACCGCTCCAACTGGCTTGGCTGGAAGGGGCTATAAAATGACCTGATTGAGATCACACTTCTTTTGTCCTGGAAAGGAGTCAGACGTACTTCCAACACTCAGATAATGCTTAAAAATTGGCTAGCAAACAAAGAGATCTTATGCTCGACTACCTAAAAGAAATAAATCCCGGTGTGGATATTCATTCCGCTAGAGCAAAGGCATGAAGTGAAGGAGGCCGCTAAGGTTGAGCCTTACTATTTTTAAAGAGTCATATTCAATCACCCGGAAATATCCGCATCTACGAATAGAAGCTATGGAGGGAGATCCATGCAATGGCATTTCATCAACAGATACCACTTCTTCTTCCCTGCATGGGCATTTGGAACTGTTAGCAGTTGAGGACGAACATCAGGCTTTCTATGAGTGGAAATCCGATTAGCAAGCCCTCTTTCCTACCTCCGCCTTTCCCTTCTAGTCATGGTCACCATTTTGTTATCACCACGTAAGAATACATCACCAAATGGGTTGAAGCAACACCAATAGCCTTAAGATTGGAAAGTCGCTTTTAAGCCCAAGTACAACCGAACTAGAAGGAAATGAAAGCAGAAATGGATATGTGTCACTATCTGCATTCTTGTCTTCAAGAATCAATCAACCAAAGAAGCAATCAACAAATCAAGTTGAGGTATCAAAGTCTATCCTGTCTTCTTTCGTTTCGACCCTGATGTATGAGATGAGGAATCCCTCATAGCTAGATTCATCAGTATCTTAGAAACTAGGAACTGGATGAGGGGAAGAGATGAGAATAGCCCTCGCCCATTCCATTACGTCATTCTATTATTGATCATGAGATATTGATAGAAAATAGTCACACCAAAAGAAAGACTCATGGGGAGCCTGTGAAAAGGGTCAGATTGACCCTAGGCTTAATGCCCCAACGAGCACAGTCAGAAGAGAAGCCTTTGGGCAGCTCGATAGGAATCAGAGGAGAAAGATAGAATCATTTCCGTTCTAACCGCTATCAAAAGACGTGGAGTGAGGGCATGGTTTAAGTTACATCGTATGCTCGTCTTCATAAAGGTTTGAGTTTGATTGTTTGTTGCCAAAGAGAAGAGTTCATTGTTTAGGTCCTACTCTGGGTCTATAGCTGACAGCGGCAGTGATTTTCTTATCAATTATTATAGATTAATAAGACCCAAAACCGGTAGCGATTAGAATGAAGAAGTTGCTTCTAGAATTCCGATTACTAGGTAAATCGCCCACTATATATAGCATTTATCGGACGGGGAAACTTTATTGAATTGATTTTGGTCTCGAAGGTTGAATTAAGGGATTTGGATTAAGTCCAAGTTCTGGAGAAAGAGGGGGCCTTTATTTTTTCATCTTTCCTAAATCGATCGATCAAATTCTTCATATCCGAAGTGCACGAAGGATCTGACCAGAAATTCGTCTTGATAATGCCATAGTCATCTGGGTATGGCCACATTTCTCTCAACAATAAGATAGGGAAAGCAAATCCATAAACGAGACCAACTGGGACCGAACCTTTCTATCTTCTTCTTTCTTTTTTTGTTCCCGCCTGCTGAGGACCTATGTTTCAATAATGATGAAGGGCTACTAGAAGAGAAAGAGCTTCAAGAGAGATGGTTAGATTGGATGGGCGTAGTTGATCGATTGAACTTCGATGATTTGCATGAAGACAGACACACTTCCGTACGAAAGACGGAATGGAAAAACTTTATTATTGTATTATTGCATTTTTCCTAAACTTCGTCAAGCCTGTCCGCTCATTTGTTCCAAACCAGAGTTTCTAGTTACAAGATCACGCTTTTAGTACGCGTGTGGTGAGATGTTCTAAGCCCGGTATCTACTAATTTTGCCATTCCTATGATTCAAAGGATTCACCAGCCATAGGGCAGTTAGCGCAGACATCAAGTAAGGGATCATAGGCTACTCATGCCAAATATATGATTTTTTTCAGGGGGAAGAGAAGAGCTCTAGGTCAAGCCTCTTATTCTATTTATTCTATTGGGTCTACCCGCTGGGCAGGTAAGTGAGACAACAGTGTCATTGTTCGTGGTGTTGGAATGAATTCATTGGATGATAATAGCGTATACAGATTTTCTTTCTACTTCCTCCTCTATCTAAGTGTCACGTTTTAGCTCATAGGTGGTT
This sequence comes from Nicotiana noctiflora, assembly GCA_032618575.1. Classification (NCBI taxonomy): domain Eukaryota; kingdom Viridiplantae; phylum Streptophyta; class Magnoliopsida; order Solanales; family Solanaceae; genus Nicotiana; species Nicotiana noctiflora. The sequence goes on along the minus strand of JASVEL010005384.1, from coordinate 268,980 downwards.
CATTTTGAAGTGACTTCATCTATATGCTTAACACATGCGTGTACTACTCGTTCTGTAGTAAAATTTCCTGTCAGTCATGATTAGATTTGAATTAATATAAAGCTTAGTAGATCGTGAGTCTTGGTTCTTAGCAAAATGCTATGAGTTATCTTACGATAATTTAGATCACCAAAAAGGAATTCTAGTAATGTCGTACGGTGGAAAGACAATGTCATTGAAGGGCATAATCTAATATAGGTTTGCTACCCTACGTAAAGACATTGAATTAGTTCTCAGTGAAAGAGGTCTCGAGTCAAGGAAGAAAAACCAAGCTCTGTCAGTCAGACCTCCTCAGAAGTACGTGATTTCGCCTTTCCAACCAATTGATGTAGGAGGAACCCTGGACCTATTCATTCCTTCTCATACTCGCCTAGCGGTCTTTTTCATCTCGTGAAGTGGTATTTCTCTCTTTTATCATCTCTTCAAGCACATAAAGCTTCGGTTCCCCCTGTTCCTAATGGACTACGAGGACCCTAGCATTGAGGACTCTTAGAAAGAAGGATTACCGTACTGGCTTACCCTTATTAAGAATAGACTGGCTGACTTCCTGGCATTTTTATTCAAAGAAGGCAAAGAAGGAGAGGAAAGCACAGACGGGAAAGAAAGTCAAGTCATCGAGTGAAATATAAAACAAGGAGACATCTTTATGCATGCGCAAAAGTCGATTAATCGAGATAGTGCAGAGGTGACAAAGCATGCATGAGGTTTCCTTGAATCTGGTAGTCCGAACAAAAAAAACATTAGAGCTCACGGCCTCAGTTGGAAAAATAAGGGTTGTTGCCCCGTTGTGAAGACAAATGAAAGCTATTGTTATTTATTTCACTTAAGATGGGCCTTCTTACCACTGCTTCTGCCTACTACTATTCTTTTGTTGTGTTTCCTGGGCAAAAGCTGGTTAGCCTTTTTTTTACTTACAACTCAAGTAATATTAGCTATTTGTGTAAAGCAACGATTCGTCAACCCACTCGCTATTTTAGTTGCTTATTTTTACTGTTTGTATACGCCAGTCGATTGCCTATATGCAAGATCTTCATTCCTTTCACCGGAGGTAGCACTAGTAAAATAGGGAGACTCTGTTCAAAGTGCTATCGTTCTAGTTTTTTGAAAAACTATAGCTTATCGCTAATCACTTATACCCGTCCGTCCTGATAGTGTGCTCCTTTCAAAGTTGCAAACACAATCCCTAGCGTAAGTCACAATCAACTTGATGCACTTTGTCGGACTAATGAGTAACCTAATGAGAGGTGGTTGGCGCATATATACCACTTCAAACGCTCTTTTTTTGGTTTCCGAATGATAAGTGGTATTGTACCACTATTCTACCCATGGTAACCAATGTTCCCATTCCTTTGGAATATCGCTTGTAAAGCATCCCAGGTAGTTCTCTAAGCACCGGTTAAGCACCTCCCTCACAGTTTGCATGAGATTCCACTTATACTATGTCATTTTAAGACTTAGGTAGTTTTTCCTCCCGCAGTTCTGTTCTTGGTCTGATAGTCTTGTTAACGCTTTCTAATCTACTTTCTGTCTTTTACAGATCTTCCTTGCCCTTTCTTCCTCATCCAGTGACGAATTTGCTCCCTCTTTCAGTAAGTCTTCTTCTTTAGTAAGAAGAGTACTGTTGTAAGGCCCCGTAAAAATATTTGTGCATAAAACCTGGTAGCTATAGTGTCATGGTCCGAATAATGTGTTAGGAATGCGTAGAATTCTTCGCGGCTCGCAAGCTCGCCGCGGTTCGGACCCTTAGTAGTGATTTAAGTTTCAAAAATGTAGAGAATTAATTTTTCCGAAAAATGTCAAATATGCGGTCAAGAATGCGACCGCAAACCTGACATGCGGACCGCATTCTTGCCGCAAAACGTTCCAGAGAGTTTCCCAAAAATCGTGTCAAAAGTGCGGTCGATATGCGATCGCATGTCAAATCTGCGGTGCACTTTGCGACCGCGGAATCAACATGCGGTCCGCATAGTGACCGCATTCCTTAACAGAACCTGTGTAAAATTTGGGGCAATTCTGCGGTCACTATGCGGACCGCATGTTGATTCTGCGGTCGCATAGTGCACCGCATAATTGACCCCGGCCCAGATTTTTGTAACATTTTGACCCGATCTCTTCTTTAATATAACACACTTCTTCTTCATTTTATCATATCATCTTACCAAAATTAGAGAGAGAAGAGAGGGTTTTTAGAGAGAGAAATCTTTCATCTTCAAAGATTTGTTCCAACCACTTAATTCCAAGGGATCCTAGGGCAAGGATTCAACTTCCCCAATATTTTCAAGGTAAAAACCCTAACTATTTTCTTTGATTTCCAGTTTTAAATTGGGTAAAGAGAGGTTTGCGTATAATAGCTTTTGGAAATAGAATTTTACAGTCATGCATGATTATTGAACTTAATTTCTAGTAAAAAGAAGTGAGCAGAAGTAAGAGTCTTCAAGAACAAGGTTGGCAAGAGTAAGATAGCTTGGGTAAGCATAAAGTAGGAAGAAAAATCATCACCAGGTATGTATGGCTAATTTTGATTCTTGTAAAATCGCCCAAATGTGTGCGAATTGTTTTGGCATGTGTCAAATTGAGAAATTTTACGTAATTCTTTGATTTCCTTGTTGAGCATTCGATTGATGTTGAACTACGTGTGGTGTGGTATGAAATATGAATTGAAAGATAAAAAGGTAATCGAGGTCGGTAAAGAATTGGGAACAACCATTGTGATGGCATATTTGGCTTATTGTGGAAGGAATTTGAAACACCTTAATTGTGGTAAATTGTTGAACATGATTATGTGGGCATTTTCAATTTTGGAATACTTGTAACTTGGTTTTGATATTGGCTTGAGAAGAAATTGAGAACATGAACCAATGTGTAAGTTGCTTATTTGAACTTGTTGAAATTGTGTGTAGTACCGAGAGGTTGGAAAGCAACCCCCACTTCCAACCGAGAGGTTGTGAGTTCGAGTCTCCCCAAGAGCAAGGTGGGTAGTTCTTGGAGGGAAGGATGCCGGGGTCTATTTGGAAACAGCCTCTCTACCTTAGGGTAGGGGTAAGGTCTGCGTACACACTACCCTCCCCAGACCCCACTAAGTGGGATTATACTGGGTTGTTGTTGTTGTTGTTGTAAACTACTAATGTTTGAAATTGTTGTGTTTTCAACTGTAAGGCGGGGTCGTGTTGCGCGCCGCAACGTGGGGAAATAAGGTGTGGGTTGGGGTGATAAGGGTGGCCGAGGTAATAAGGGTGGTCAGGGGCAATAAGGATGGAAAGCGATCGAAATCGCTATTGAAAATTGATACAAAAATCAATAATGTGAAATTGTGAAAGGAGACAGCAGGAGAGTTTGCAACCTGTGGGGCACCGATTGCCCCTTTGTTTGACTACTTGTGCTTTACGTGATTGATTGGTTATTGTTAAATTGGTTGATCGTAGAAAGTGCTTTGTGTGAGAATTATTTGAAATGAGGAAAATGTGGAAACATGGTTAGCTGGCTTAATTAATTGTTGATGTAATTCAATGGCTTGAGTTTACTTGGGACAAAGTTTGTCCATACATACCAGTACAATTCAAGTGTACTGACGTCCCTTTTGCCGGGGGCGCTACATTCGTGTTATGATTGTAGGTGGATCGGTAGCAGGCACTTCAGCTCATCGGCAGTAGTATCCTTCTCCTTCCACTGCCCGTTTTGGTGAGCCCCTTTCTTCCTTGGGGCCCTGTGTGGTTCATGCCACTTTTGTTTAGATTTCATTTTGGTTTTGTAAGGTATAGCCGGAGCCTTGTTACCGGCAAGTATTGTATTTCCCTTTTTGTATCCTAGAGGCTCCATAGACATGTAAACTGTGGGATTGTGGCCTATGTATATGTATGGGGCGTTGTAAATATAAATTATGAACTTGTTAGTGAATCAATCACATGGTTATGTTTATGCATTATGAAATCAGTCATTATTGGTAAAATATTTGGTTAATGAGAAACAATCAACACAGGGTTAACGCGTGGGAATGAAAGGCACCTAGGTCCGCTTGACTGGGGCAAACTCGGTCAGGCACCGGTCATATCCCTCGATTTGGGGCGTGACAAACTTGGTATCAAAGCCTATGGTTTTTAAAGTGTCCTAGGATGTCTCGGAGCCGTGTCTAGTAGTGCCCTTCTTATAGGTGTGTTGTCGACCACATCATATAAGTAGGGGGCTACACAGGCATTTAGGAATTTACCTACTTCTTTGATAATCTATATCGTGCGGTAAAGTGCAATGTGGAGATATCCGTGTCTAATTCGTGCCTTGTTCCCAAATTTTCAGAATATGGCACCTAAGAAGAAGGCTAGACTCGGCCTTAGGGCCAATGCCGACCCAAGTGCAGCTGTTAATCACGCACCCGATGCCGTGGGAGAGAATGAACCACCAGTCCCGAATTTGCCTGACCCATCTGTTCAAAACCCAAGTGTCCCTATTCCAGCTGCGGCAGAGGATGCCACCATTCCTCCTGCCAGTGTTCCTGACTCAGATACAGTTCCCGCTTCGGGCTCTGGTATCTCTAACGAAGATCTTAGGGGAGCCATTCATATGTTAACACAGTTAGTGGCCGCCCAGGCCCAGAGATCCCATGATGCCCCTGCATCCTCCAGCGGACAGGGAGATTCCTTTGGCTCCAGAGTCCATCAATTCTTGCGATTGGCCCCTCCAGAATTTTCAGGCACCGATCCAGAGGCTGACCCACAGGAATTCCTTGATGAGATATACAAGACCCTCAGAGTGATGAAGGCTACAGATATAGAGGGGGTAGAGTTGGCCTCTTACAGGCTGAAGGGAGCGGCACGTTCATGGTTCGAAATGTGGGAGGATTCCCGTGAAGAAGGGAGCCCTCCGGCCAGATGGGATGAGTTCGTGGATGCATTTATGGACCACTTCTTACCTGCTGAGGCAATGGCAGCCCGTGCCACTGAGTTCGAGGTTCTCAAACAGGGCAGTATGAGTGTTTGGGAGTATCACATGGAGTTCGTAATGTTGTCCAAGTACGCTCCTCATTTAGTGTCGACCATGGATGCCCGGGTTCGACGGTTTGTTCAGAGGGCCTTAGCCCTTTGGTGGTGAATGAGGCCGCCACAGCAGCTTTGCACTTAGACATGAACTATGGGAGGATTGTGGGGTTTGCTCGGGCCACAGAGGCCAGGAAATTGAAGATTCGTGCCGAAAGAGAAAGTAGCAGCAGGGCCCGGTCAATGGGTCATTCAAGGAGATCACTTCCAGGAAAGGGGTCATCAGGGCCATCCCAGTCATATGCTCGGTCCTCCGCGAGTGCACCGCCATCCGTGCACGACACGTCGAGCAGGCGCTACTCGAGACCTCGGTTCGGACAAGAGGAGGTCTCGTCGGTCCGGTCATCCTGGGTGAGATCCCGGCAGCAGGGAGACCTACATGCCCCAAGTGTGGGAGATTTCACACAGAGACTTGCTACCTCGACCTTCCGGTGTGCTTCGGGTGCGGGGTGAGAGGTCACATTCGGCCGGGATCGTCGTGCACCCCGTCGTGCATAGGTAGGGGATCCGCTCGCTCATCCGGTTCTTCGACCTGCTACATCATCGGCGCGTACTCCAAAGCATCGGCCGGGCGTGGTGCAGCCTAGGGGTGGAGCTCAGGGTAAGGGTGGACCTAGCCAATTCTATGCATTGAGTGGCCGCCAAAATGCCGAGGCTTCTCCGGATGTTGTTACAGGTATCATGTCTGTTCACACTATTGATTGCTATGCCCTTATTGATCCAGGGTCCTCCTTGTCTTATGTTACTCCATTCATTGCTTCAAGTTTTGGGATAGAACCCGAACAGCCTCATGAGCCGTTCTCTATGTCGACTCCGGTTGGTGATTCTATTACAGCCTCACGAGTCTATAGGAATTGTGTTGTTACGGTGGGTGGTCGTGATACCACAGCCGATCTTATTGAGCTTGGGATAGTAGATTTTGATGTAATTATGGGGATGGATTGGCTCTATTCGTGCTTTGCCAAACTTGACTGTCGAACGAGAGTTATGAGGCTCGAGTTCCCTAACGAGCCAGTTATTGAATGGAGAGGAAATGGTGTAGTGCCAAGAGGTAGGTTTATTTCCTACCTTAAGGCTTCGAAGATGATTAAGAAAGGGTGTATCTATCACCTGGTTCGGGTAACGGACACCACCTCAGATGTGCCTACCCTCGAGTCTGTGCCAATTGTGAATGAATTTCCTAAAGTGTTTTCAGATGAGCTTCCTGGCATTCCACCGGATAGGGAGATTGATTTTGGGATTGATGTATTGCCGGATACTCAGCCAATATCCATTCCACCTTACAGAATGGCGCCAGCAGAGTTAAGGAGTTAAAGGAGCAGCTGAGGGATTTATTAGAGAAAGGGTTCATACGACCGAGTGTGTCGCCGTGGGGTGCTCCGGTTCTCTTTGTCCGAAAGAAGGATGGGTCACTTCGAATGTGTATTGATTATCGGCAGCTCAACAAAGTCACCATCAAGAATAAATATCCTTTGCCTCGAGTGGATGATCTATTTGACCAATTGCAGGGAGCGAAGTTCTTCTCAAAGATTGATTTACGGTCTGGGTACCACCAGTTAAAACCTAGTAGCTGTGGTGTCATGGTTCGAACTCGTTATGGTCACTTCGAGTTTTTGGTCATGTCTTTTGGGCTAACCAATGCCCCAGCAGCTTTCATGGACCTTATGAATCGGGTTTTCAAGCCATTCCTAGATTCCTTTGTGATTGTATTCATTGACGACATCCTCATCTACTCTCGGAGCAGAGAAGATCATGCCGTTCACCTCAGAGCAGCGTTGCAGACCCTTCTTTAGCATCAATTGTATGCCAAGTTCTCAAAATGTGAGTTTTGGTTGGAGTCCGTAGCTTTTCTAGGGCATGTTATTTCCAGTGAGGGAATTCAGGTGGATCCTCAAAAGATTGCTGCAGTGAAAGATTGGCCTAGACCCACGACCCCGACAGAGATTTGCAGCTTTTTGGGTCTGGCAGGGTACTATCGGAGGTTTGTAGAGGGATTCTCAACCCTCGCTTCCCCATTGACAAAACTGACGCAGAAGGCAGCTAAGTTCCAGTGGTCCGATGCATGTGAGAAAAGTTTCCAAGAGTTGAAGTCAAGATTGACCTCGGCACCAGTATTGGCCTTGCCAGAAGGCACAGAGGGATTTGTGGTTTATTGTGATGCCTCCGGGGTTGGTTTGGGATGTGTATTGATGCAGCACGGGAAAGTCATATCTTACGCTTCCAGGCAACTCAAGAATCACGAGAAGAATTATCCGACGCATGATTTGGAACTTGCAGCTGTTGTGTTTGCCTTGAAAATATGGCGGCACTATCTTTATGGAGTTCATGTAGATGTGTTTTCAGACCACAAGAGCCTCCAGTATTTGTTCAAGCAGAAGGAGCTGAATCTGAGACAGCGGCGGTGGTTAGAATTACTCAAGGACTATGATATGGACATATTGTACCATCCAGGGAAAGCAAATGTGGTAGCTGACGCTCTTAGTCGGAAATCCATGGGTAGTTTGGCTCATTTGGGTGTGGATCAGAGACCCCTGGCTCGAGAGGTCTACCAATTAGCCAGCTTGGGGGTTCGTATTTCGGCGTCAGACGAGGGGGATATTTTGGTGCATAATGGAGCAGAATCATCATTGGTCGCGGAAATCAAGGAAAAACAGTTCATGGATCCAGCATTGGTTCGGGTAAAGGAAGCAGTCATGAATAACAAGACCTCAGCATTTGTACTTAGCAGCGAAGATGGTGTATTGCGGTGTCAAGATAGGCTATGTGTTCCGGATGTGGACGAGCTTCGGGAGAGGGTAATGGCAGAGGCTCATATTTCCAGGTATTCGGTACACCCAGGTTCCACGAAAATGTATCATGACCTTAAGGAGATTTATTGGTGGAACGGTATGAAAAGGGATGTGGCAGGCTTTGTAGCTAAATGTCCGAACTGTCAACAAGTGAAGGCCGAGCATCAACGGCCCGGTGGATTAACTCAGCTTATAGAAATACCAAGGTGGAAATGGGAGATGATCAATATGGATTTCGTGGTGGGGTTACCTCACACTCAGCGTAAGTTTGACTCAATATGGGTGATAGTAGATCGACTCACCAAATCAGCTCACTTCCTGCCTGTCAAGTCCACTGATACTGCGGAGCAATATGCAAGATTGTACATCAAGGAGATAGTAAGGCTTCATGGCACTCCACTTTCTATTATCTCGGATCGCGGAGCTCAGTTCACAGCTAACTTTTGGAAGAAGTTTCAGCAAGGTTTGGGAACTCAGGTGAATCTCAGCACAGCTTTCCATCCACAGACCGATGGACAGGCCGAGCGGACCATTCAGACGCTTGAAGATATGTTGCGGGCTTGTGTCTTAGATTTTAAAGGTAATTGGGATGAACACTTGCCACTGATAGAATTTGCTTACAATAACAGCTATCATGCTAGCATTCAAATGGCCCCGTTTGAGGCATTTTACGGGAGAAGATGTAGATCGCCAATCGGGTGGTTTGAGGTAGGTGAAGCGGAATTGCTAGGGCCAGATGTGGTGTACGAAGCTATGGAAAAGGTCAAGGTTATTTAGGAGAGGATGAAAACAGCACAGAGTCATCAAAAGTCCTATGCAGACGTTCGTCGAAGGGATTTGGAGTTTCAAGTCGATGATTGGGTGTTCTTGAGGGTATCTCCTATGAAGGGAGTCATGCGATTCGGAAAGAAAGGGAAATTGAGTCCTAGGTATGTCGGGCCATATCGTATCGTTCAAAGGATTGGTCAAGTTGCTTATAGGGTAGAGTTGCCTCCTGAGATGTCATCAATGCATCCGGTATTCCATGTGTCCATGTTGAAGAAAGTGATTGGAGATCCATCCACCATCATGCCAGTCGAAGCTATAGAGGTTAATGAAGATTTGTCATATGAAGAAGTTCCAGTTGCCATTCTTGATAGGCAAGTCCGTAAGTTGAGAAATAAGGAAGTTGCCTCGTTAAAGTATTGTGGCGAAGTCAACAAGTTGAGGAGGCCACATGGGAAGCAGAAAAAGAGATGAAGGAAAAGTACCCCCATTTGTTCGATCAAGCCTAGAAGAAATTAGGTGACCCTCCTACTCCTAGTAACCGTCATCTTGCCTATGTTGTTTCCCTCTTAGTATTAGTAAAGTCTCCTTCATTTTGTAATGAGTTAAATGTGTTGTTACCTTGGGTTACTTGAACCTTTCTTGATAAATGAAATCCTTATAAATATTTGGGTGTTAAATAAACAACTAATAGTAAGTGTAGATTGGTAATGGGTTTTTAAGTGTACATGGTGTGTTAAAATGGTTAAATAAGGTAAGAATTCATTGAAGTGACTAGTTTATGTGCAATTGTAACAATGTGATAGAATATGTGCATTCGTTGAGATAAGAAAGTGTATACCAGTTGTGAAAAGTGTTGTAGTTGTATATTGTTGTTTGGTAATGTGTTTCGGGGGCCCTCTGACAGGTGGATATGTCCATAATACAAAGGAAACTCTGGCAAAATTTTTCTAAAATATAAGAGTTAGTCAAAATTTTGATGGTTGCATATCATGTCTTTCAAAACCAACTCATTTATTTCAAAATCCTCATTCGAGGACGAATGATCTTAAGGGGGGAGGATGTAAGGCCCCGTAAAAATATTTGTGCATAAAACCTGGTAGCTATAGTGTCATGGTCCGAATAATGTGTTAGGAATGCGTAGAATTCTTCGCGGCTCGCAAGCTCGCCGCGGTTCGGACCCTTAGTAGTGATTTAAGTTTCAAAAATGTAGAGAATTAATTTTTCTGAAAAATTTCAAATATGCGGTCAAGAATGCGACCGCATAAAGTAGGAAGAAAAATCATCACCAGGTATGTATGGCTAATTTTGATTCTTGTAAAATCGCCCAAATGTGTGCGAATTGTTTTGGCATGTGTCAAATTGAGAAATTTTACGTAATTCTTTGATTTCCTTGTTGAGCATTCGATTGATGTTGAACTACGTGTGGTGTGGTATGAAATATGAATTGAAAGATAAAAAGGTAATCGAGGTCGGTAAAGAATTGGGAACAACCATTGTGATGGCATATTTGGCTTATTGTGGAAGGAATTTGAAACACCTTAATTGTGGTAAATTGTTGAACATGATTATGTGGGCATTTTCGATTTTGGAATACTTGTAACTTGGTTTTGATATTGGCTTGAGAAGAAATTGAGAACATGAACCAATGTGTAAGTTGCTTATTTGAACTTGTTGAAATTGTGTGTAGTACCTTATCTGCTGTTTGAAATTGTTGTGTTTTCAACTGTAAGGCGGGGTCGTGTTGCGCGCCGCAACGTGGGGAAATAAGGTGTGGGTTGGGGTGATAAGGGTGGCCGAGGTAATAAGGGTGGTCAGGGGCAATAAGGATGGAAAGCGATCGAAATCGCTATTGAAAATTGATACAAAAATCAATAATGTGAAATTGTGAAAGGAGACAACAGGAGAGTTTGCAACCTGTGGGGCACCGATTGCCCCTTTGTTTGACTACTTGTGCTTTACGTGATTGATTGGTTATTGTTAAATTGGTTGATCGTAGAAAGTGCTTTGTGTGAGAATTATTTGAAATGAGGAAAATGTGGAAACATGGTTAGCTGGCTTAATTAATTGTTGATGTAATTCAATGGCTTGAGTTTACTTGGGACAAAGTTTGTCCATACATACCAGTACAATTCAAGTGTACTGACGTCCCTTTTTGCCGGGGCGCTACATTCGTGTTATGATTGTAGGTGGATCAGTTGCAGGCACTTCAGCTCATCGGCAGTAATATCCTTCTCCTTCCACTGCCCGTTTTGGTGAGCCCCCTTTCTTCCTCGGGGCCTTGTGTGGTTCATGCCACTTCGGTTTAGATTTCATTTTGGTTTTGTAAGGTATAGCCGGAGCCTTGTTACCAGCAAGTATTGTATTTCCCTTTTGTATCCTAGAGGCTCCATAGACATGTAAACTGTGGGATTGTGGCCTATGTATATGTATGGGGCGTTGTAAATCTAAATTATGAACTTGTTAGTGAATCAATCACATGGTTATGTTTATACATTATGAAATCAGTCATTATTGGTAAAATATTTGGTTAATGAGAAACAATCAACACATGGTTAACGCGTGGGAATGAAAGGCACCCAGGTCCGCTTGACTGGGGCAAACTCGGTCAGGCGCCGGTCATGTCCCTCGATTTGGGGCGTGACAACTGCCTAAAGTGTCTATATGGGAACAGGTCGTAAACTCCTTTTCTGGTATAGATCGCCTTCCTTATGAATCAGTTCCCCGGGTACAAGGAATGAGTGCTCCTAATGTCTTTTCTCTCTTTCGGTCTAGATCGTCTCTTTGTCTATGGAGACATTTTCAAGTCGTCCATTCTCTTTGGTATGGATTCAAAGTAATCTCTCATACAGGTGCAGGTAGTCCTGCTTGTGCTCTTTCTTTTTGGTCCGGGCCAGGTAGTCCATATGTCTTTCGGTCTTGATCTGAGCACTCTTCTAACTACTAAGAAAGCTTGAGGGACCTCTCTTTCTGAGTTAATGGCTACCGGTCTTACTTCTCTTGGTCAAGTCTAAAGGTCTAAGGGGAAGACCTTTTCTTACTCTTCAACTCCCGGTATTTTCTTCCTTTTTCTATCGAAAGAGAGTGAGTGCAAACCTTAAAGGGTCGTGAGCGAGAAACGAATCAGGCATCGGTCGTTCTTGCGGTAAGAGTCCTTCAGATGTTGAATGGTTTTGTCAACTCGTTCTGTTCCTGTGTAGAAAGGAAGTAACCCGTGGGTATCTTCTAGTGATTAATGAACTGGGAATCATAGCTCGCTCTTCCTTTACTTTGGATCTTCGGTAACCACCCTTCTTCACAGAAAAAGAGAGCTCAGAAGACCTCGTCTATTACGACGGTATGGAAATATCAATGGCACCGGGGGAAACTCAATCTAGAGAAGAAAATGTCAGTTAGGAAATAGTAGTCAGATGCAGACCAGCGCAGGTGGGCGCCATAGCTGTCTTCCTCCATATAATATCACGCAAGATGCGAAAGAATCCCCTTACATTATTTACAAAATTAGAACTCGGTTGATCGGAGTACCCTTCCTCCTTTTTGAGGCTTTTAGGCCTCCGGTCAATCAAGGGTTGACATGAGACCAGATTGTTTGGGGAATCCATTCTTTGCCCTACTGTCTGTGGTAAGTCAGTTTGCTTTGCCTTCTAGCGGGGGCGGGCTTTCCTATGGTAGTCCCGCTGCGGCCTCTGAACGGCCGTCCCATCTCATCTTGATTTGGCTATACTTGTATTTAGCTAGTCATGTTAGCTCCACATGAGAGCCTTTTAAATAAAGGCTAAAAAGGCACTCATAAGTCAGCTCGACCCCTTTCCTATTTCTCTTTGCCACCTATTAAGAGAATAGGTCCGGAAAAAGTGGCCCGCCTTTCATCTTCTATACCAGCTGCCACGCAAGAACCAATAGAAAGGATTCTGATGCCCCTCTCGTCATAAGAAGCAGAACGCGCCATCACCTACAACCCTTTCCTCTGCCGGGGACTTCCATGAAATGAAAACGGGCGTCATCGTCGTATGCTCCACTTTTTTTGCCCTTGGTTTATATCCCGGAGTACTTCTATGGCCGATCTGTCACCCAACCTACTTAAACAACCAAAAGGCTTGGCCCTGTCCCATTTGGAGAATGACCCCTTATGGCACAACTTAGTCAGTTATTCTCGCAATTCAGATAAGATTCAGACCGGGTTGGGTTAGGGGAACATCCGAGCGATTTCCTTCGCGAATCCAAACATGCTCACAAGGCACACAATAAGAATAATACCAATAGAGACTTCATAAGGGACCATTTGAGTGCAGACCGTAATGCTCCTAGAGAGGCATATTTCGAATATAGAGGAGTGAATAGTCCCAACAAATAAGTAATTTTTCATATCCTTATATGAACCGTACGAGCACGTCCTCTGTCACCCCCCATAGCGCTTACGGCTCTATACCCTAACCCAACTTTCTCTGGCCCCGTGTCCTTTCTTTCTATTCCTTGGTAAGCGGACCGTGGGAGCATGGGGGCAATATCTTCTTTTAACTAATAGAAAACATCTCTCTTTTGTCCATCCTGACCGAACTCGCCAAAAAAATCACAATAGAAAAAGTTGTTCTTGCCGGGAGAGTAGCATCGGAGACATATTTATCTGAGGAGGAGGCTTCTTGTCCGACTCCTCATAAATGATGTTAGGATAGGCTGGCTCATCCTCGGAATCCGAAAAGAAAACAGATACATAGCGAAATAACTTTGTTTCAGTGACATATCTAATCAGACTGAATAGGATTTGAAGAGCTGTCACGATCATTCACAAAAATCTTAGTGAACTATTAAAGTTATCAGTGTGATTGATCAGACAAGTACCAAGAGCTTTCGGTAGACTTCTTTCATTTCCGAATTAGCTTGTGACAAGTCCTAGCATCAGTATTAGTTCATTGACCGCGTAAGGGCGATCCATATTGATGACAAATTCCACGATAACAAGAAATTGAAATTAATCGTTCGATGTCTGCTTTTTCTCCCCTCTTCAATTCCCAATGAACAACAAGATCTTGACCTATCATTTGTTCAATTTGGTCGATTTGACACTTAGTTAATTCTTTTATCTTTATTTTTCCACTGTTACCTAATCGATAACAAACCTGAATGGCTTTTTAGGTCCAATTCCATCAATTTTTGGTTGAGGCAATTCTTACTTGTTCATCGCCAACTAATCTAGCTCCTGAAATATATAACATTCTTGATTGATTGAGACAAAATGATTCCCTCAATACAGCTTAACTCCGTCAAGCCTGTACGAGTAGTGAAGAAGTATATAGCACTTTGGTTGGTTGTTGACCAACGGAAAGCATGCGAGAATGATGCACAAATGAAAAAGGGTTAAT